>JARYHS010011408.1:197365705-197410381 GCA_031002005.1 Vandiemenella viatica
AGATAGAGTGATTGGAGAAGAACAGTTCTGATTTAGGAAGGAAAAGGAACAAGAGATACTATCGGCCTGTTAAGAATCATAGGGGAAAGATATATTGAGAAAGGAAGAAACATCTATGCCATCTCTATTGACTTGGAAAAAGCTTTTGATTGGGTGCAATGGAAGAAGCTGATGGTTATCTTGAGGAGCAAAGGCGTATATTTGAAGGAGAGAAGGTTGATACAGAACCTATATTTACAACAGAAAGTACGAATAAAGATCGGAAACGAGATGTCAGGAGAAAGCAGCATTGGGAGAGGCGTAAGACAAGGTTGTTGCCTTTCCCCATTATTGTTCAATTTATACTTAGAAGAAATTATTGGAAAATGCTTAAATGGGAAAAGAGGAGTGCGTATTGGTGGCAAGAGAATAGAGTGCATACGATTTGCTGATGATATGGTATTGTTGGCAGAAAGCGAACAAACTCTAAACAGAATGCTGAAAGATCTAGATGAAGCTTGCCAAGAGTTTGGAATGAAAATAAATGCAGCAAAAACTAAGAGTATGGTGATTGGAAATGGAAGGAAAAAAATAAATGTTAAGTTAGGAAGAGCTGATATCAGGCAAGTAAGTTCGTTCAAATATCTTGGGAGTATGATCACCGAAGATTTGAGGTGCCATCAGGAGATAAAATCTCACATTGCCGTAGCAAAGGAAGCATTTAATAGGAAAAGGAGGATACTAAATGGAATAAATAGACAAAACACTTAGGAAAGACTCGGTAAATGTTTTGTATGGAGTGTGGCCCTTTATGGGTCAGAGACATGGACACTGAGATGAGAGGATGAAAAGCGGTTAGAAGCGTTTGAGATGTGGATGTGGATGGAGAAGATAACCTGGATGGATAAAATAAGTAATGTTGATGTGCTGGACAGTGAAAGCAGAAAAAGTCTCCAAGTAATAAAGGAGAGAAAGAAAAACTGGATGGGGCACTTGTTGAGAGGGGAGTTCCTGATAAAAGACGCCTTAGAAGGTCTAGTCTGTGGGAGAGAGTAAGAGGAAGAAGGAGGTACAAAATTATAGACAACATCAAGGAAGACGGCAACTATATGGTTCTAAAGAGAAAGGCAGAATATAGAAGAACATGGAGAGCAGCCAAGTGAAAACTTGTCCGACGGCAGGAAAACTGATGATGATGATTATGACTTAAAATATATGGCGTAAAATGTTTGGTATTCGTTGATGACATAACAATTATCTCTGGAAGCATAAAAACCGCACGCGAACCAATCAACCTTCTGAAAGAAATAGTAGGAAACGTTGGACTTCAGATATCTTTTGAAATGGCTAAATTCATGACAAATTTTATGGATTCATCCAAAATACTTAAATCACAGTATGGAAAAATCATCAAGGTCGATGAGTTGGAGTAATTCAGATGGTTGAGCTTGATAAGAAAACGAACAAATCAAGAGCAAAAAAACTGGAACTAGCATAACAAATGATTAGAGATACATTTAACTAGCAGAATTTCTCAAGGAAAACTTAGGAGATATAGATGGCATATTGAAAACGGAAAGGAAAAAATGGGAACCAATGAAAACTGTGAAACGGAATTTAGGCACCGGATGAATAAACATCTATTCAAGGAAGAAGAAAGAAACAATATAAGGAAAATTATATTTAATTTAATTTACTTCCAAAGGAGCACACGCTCCGGTGGCAATTTCTCTACACACCCATCTTCCCCCTATCCTGCACCTACATTTGCCATCTACAAATTTTAACTTTAAATTTATTTAACGTTTTCGGTAAGTTATTCATCATTTTCCTTGGTAACTCATTCCAATCCCTGACACACTTACCTAAAAAAGAGAATCTTCCCACACCCTGTGCCTGAAACGAGTGCCCTCTTGTGGTCATGGTCATCTTTTCCCTTCCATGCACTACTTTTCATACCTTCTCAAAATTATTTCCATGCTTCATCGCCAGTATATGACCCGTAAACTCCCATGACACTCCTCATCCTCCACCTGTCTTGCAATGAATCCCATTCCAGCTCCTTTATCGTATCCTGTCACTGATTGCATTCTGCGATAATTTTGGGAAACAAATCTACCAGCCCCTTTTTGCACCCTCCCCAACTCCTGTATTTGATACGCAAAATGTGGGTCCCATACTACACTACCATATTCGAGCAATGGTATGACCAAAGTTTTGTAACCCAATTCTTATAATTCTCTCGTACATCCCCTCATCACTCTCTCCAACAAGTGCAGAACTTTGAAACCTTTTCCTACCACCTGTCCTATGTGTCCTGCCCAGTTAAGTTTGTTATCAAAAGTAATGCCAAGATATTTACATTTCAAGTCTTCAGCAAGAAATTCTTTCCCCACCTTATAATCATAATTAACATTTTTTTTAAATTTGTGTATCTAAAAGCTGACTCTTCTTTGCATTTATCTTCATCCCATGTTTACCAATCCAACTAGATATCCTGTCCAGATCACACTGCAACTGTTTACAGTTCTCTATACAGCACTATACTGAAGTGAACTACACTTAACGGTTCCTTGAAGTTTATTACTCGGTACACAATACAACAGGTAAACCATAAACAAATGTGGGTACAGTTATCAGAAGACCGTCGAGAATTTCAGCCTGGTCCTGATCCGGGGTAGAGTGACGGCTTCTACTTCTCGCGAACTTCCGGTGGTCTTCTGTAGTTGACGCTGGTTCAGCGGTCAGGCTGGAACTGGCGGTGGAGCGGCCGGCTACGCTTATATAGGCGGCCTGGCGCAGGAATTCCGTTGTGTGGTAGTACGGCGACCTCTGTAAGAAATAGTCCCACTTAGCTTCTAGATGATTCTATTTGTTTTCCTGGTTTGTTTTGATGCCTCTGCGCCTGTTTGGAGTCGTATATGTATCCCGGCGTGCAGGCGCGTTGTGTGTGAGGTCTGCCTGGCAGGGGCCTTTACTGGCAGACTGAACATACCTCCCTCCCGGGGGGGGGGGGGGAAGCGATGTCTGCGACGTCTGCGAGGTCGTCTGCCGCGGCGCCCTGGAGCAGACTATGAAGGCTACCTCCAGGGGAGTACGGAGCTGTTCCCCTGGCGATGCGTGCCGACCTGCGTCGTGGTGCAGGTTGTGGTGGAGGTACTTGTGGAGCTAACGGCATCGGTTCGTCGGCGTCGATGGCCGGGGGCTGTACGGGGGGCGCTGAAGATGGTCCCCGCAGGTGGTCGAGAGGCTGCGGCTGAAGGGTGTCGGAGCGACCGACAGGTTGTGGCGTCGTTGGTGGCGCTGTAACTGTCCCTGAGCAACGGTTAGACGGCAGGAGTGGTGGAGGTGGCAGGGAAGGAGAGGAAGAAGTGGATGGCCGTGCCGTGGTGGAAGAGGACGGTGCCGTGGGGTAGCGGGGACGTAGTTGGTTTCGATGGCGTCGCACTATCCGGCCATCCAGGCTGACGTCGAACAGTTGGCGGCCCCGGGGCCGCTGGATGACCCCCGGAAGCCAACCGGCCCGGGAGCCAAACCCGCGGGCCCAGACTAGGGAGCCCGGGGTGAAACGGAATGGGCCCGAAGGTACCTGTACTTTGGGCGGGGGTAAGAGGAGATGGAGGAGAGTGCGAGGTTGGCGGCCATGCAGCAATTCCGCCGGGCTTTTGGCCCCCACTGGAGTGGTTCGATAGGAACTGAGGAAGAGTGTCAATGCCTCTTCGAGTTTGTGACTTGTGGTGTATTTGGTCATTTGGGTTTTGAATGTTCTGACTAGCCGTTCCGCCTCCCCGTTAGATTGGGGGTGGAAGGGCGGGGTGAGGAGGTGTTGGATATTGTTGGCGGTACAGAAGGATAGGAATTCCCGACTTCGAAATTGCGGTCCGTTATCTGTGACGATAGCGTATGGTAATCCTTCGATGGAAAAGATCTTCGTGAGGGCTGAAATGGTGACCTCTGTGGTGATTGTGGAGCAACGGACGACATATGGGAAGTGGGAAAAGGCATCCGTCACTAGGAGCCACTGGTGGCCTAGGAATGGGCCAGCGAAGTCGAGGTGAATGCGTTCCCAGGGTCCGGACGGTGCCGGCCAGGAAAGGAACTTTTGAGGGGGGCGGGGCAGTTGTTGGGCACAGATGGTACAGCGCCGCACCATCTCCGTGACATCCGTGGTAAGGCCGATCCAGAATACATGGCGTCTGGCAAGGGATTTGGTGCGGGCAATTCCCCAGTGTCCTTGGTGGAGAGTTTGGAGGATTGTCGGTTGTAGGGATCTCGGAACGACGACCCTCGGGGTGGAATTTGGTTCTGTGCGGAGGAGCACTCCCTCTACTACTGAGAGCTGGTGGCGGATGGAGTAGTAGAACTTGAGGTCTTGATGATGGCGTGGAGGGGAACGTGTTTGCCACCCGTGTTGGATGTGGTGTCGGATGACACGGAGGAGGGGGTCCTCCCCTGTGGCTGCCGCGACTTTTGAGGCCGTGACTGGAAATGTCTTCAGTGCTTCTTGTATGTCATCGTCGATCTGGAACACCAGAAGTTCCGACTTGTCGAAGGCAAGGTCTGGTCCCTGCGGTAGTCTGGATAAGGCGTCTGCATTGGCATGCCTGGAGGTGGTACGGAAATGCATGGTATATCTGAACTGGGACAGGAATAGTGCCCAACGCTGGATGCGGTGGGATGTTTTGGTAGGCAGACGTGTGGACGGATCAAATAGTGATAGGAGTGGCTTGTGGTCGGTAATGAGATGAAAAGAAATCCCATATAAAAGGGAATAGAATTTGGAGCAGGCAAAAACAATAGCTAGCGCCTCTTTCTCGATTTGAGAATATTTAAGCTGAGCAGCCGATAGGGCTTTGGAGATGTAAGCTACGGGGCGTTCCGTGCCATCTGGTAATTTATGAGACAGAACTGCCCCCACACCGTAATCGGATGCATCTGTGGCAAGTATCAAGGGGAGGTTTGGAGTGTATGGCATGAGGCATGCTGCGGACTTGAGCTGCTGTTTAAGGGTGTGGAATGCGGTCTCGCAAGCTGGGGTCCAACGGAACGGGACATTCTTGCGACAGAGGTGGTACAGGGGTGCTGCCACTTGTGCTGCTGAGGGTATAAATTTTCTGTAGTATGAAATCTTGCCTAAAAAAGATTTCAACTGATGTAGATCCTGAGGCCGAGGTAAGTTGGAAATAGCGTCCACATAGGAAAATGCTGGGGAAATGCCTTCCTGAGCGATGATGTGACCCAGGTAGGAAATGGATTGTTGAAAAAATTGACACTTGGAAAGGTTGCATTTCAATCCTGCTGCACGGAGGCGGAGGAAGAGTAGGCGGAGGTTGGTCATGTGTTCGGCAGCGGAGGGTCCCGTGACGACTATGTCGTCGAGATAGTTGATGCATCCCGGAATATCCTGGAGAAGTTGTTCGAGATACCGTTGAAAAATCGCTGGAGCACTGGCCAAGCCGAACATGAGCCGGTTGAGTTGGAAGAGGCCAGAGGGAGTGTTGATGACTGTGTATTGTCGGGACTGGATATCCAAAGGGATTTGAAGGTATGCTTCTGCCAGGTCAATTTTTGTAAAGTAGGTACCTCCTGCTAGTTTACGGAAGAGGTCGTCCGGTCTCGGAAGTGGATAATCGTCTACCAGCAGATGCGGGTTGACGGTGGTCTTAAAGTCACCACAGAGACGTAAGCGGCGTCCTGGCTTCTGAACTATGACCAACGGCGTGGCCCAGGGGCTGAACCGCACCGGCTGGAGGATCCCTTCGTCTTGGAGACGTTGAAGTTCTTCCTGAAGTGGTTGTTGAAGCGCTACGGGTACCTGGCGTGCCCGGAAGTATCGAGGCCGTACGTCCGGCCGGAGTTGGAGTGATGCTTCGAAGTCCTTTGCACAGCCGACGCCTGGTGAGAACAGGTCCTGAAACTCGGTGCAAAGGGCGTCCACTTCAGGAAAAGGAACATGCTGAGATACGAGGTGTATGTTATCCTCAATTGAAAATCCGAATAAGCGGAAAGCGTCCAGTCCAAATAAGTCTGCTGTGAGAGAACTGTTAACTACTAAAAAGGGGACTGAACGATGTACAGACTTATACATGACGTTTGCTGTGAATTGTCCCAGGAGTGCTATTTCCTGTTTGTTGTATGTCAGGAGGCGCTTGGGGGCCGGCGAGAGGGGGGGCGAGCCAATTTGCACATAAGTAGTATAATTAAGCAATGAGACTGCTGCTCCTGTGTCGACTTGTAGGCGCAGAGGCTTGCCATTGACCGTAACGTCAATAAAAAGTTTGGATGCAGTGGAAGTGTCTACCTGATTGATATCCATAGGTGCGCCGCTCAACCTGTCTTGGTAAGACCCTGGGCGGCGAGAGCCGGGATTGGCATTGGTGGTGTTGGTGCGGCAGACGGACGCCAGGTGTCCTTCCTTGCCGCAACGTGAGCATTCAGCCCAACGATCCGGACAATTTTCCCTCTCATGTGCTGAATAACAGGCGGGGCAGGAGGGTAGGCGGAGCGGGCTGCGGCGTCGGCGCTGCGGGATCCGCTGCTGCTGCCGAGACTTGGTGCCCCTGCCGGAACGGGCCGGTTCGATGTCCTTCTGAGGAAGCGGTCCCCGGTTGTGGTGTCGGGAGGAGCGCGACTGGGAGCTCTGGATGGCGGCGACGTCCTGTGTGTCCTCTACGTCGGTTCGGATTGCGGCCACATCCGCCCAGGACTCCAGGCGGCGATCTGCGGCCGTAGATATTTCGAATTTGTAGGCAAGTTCGATGACCTGCTCCAGGGATGGGTCCTCTAACTTGAGGGCGTCATGCCGGAGTGCGGCATCTGGTGCAGCCTGTATGATGTGATCACGCACCATGTCGTCGGCGTAGGATTCGTGGGAACAACGAGTTTGAAACTTACATTTTCTGCTAAGGCCTTGGAGTTCGGCCGCCCACTGGCGATACGTCTGATCGGGCTTCTTCCGGCATTGATAGAATTCGACGCGGGCCGCGACGACATGGTACCGGCGTCTGTAGTATGCATTCAGTGTCGTACAGATGGTCGTGAAGGTGAGGGTGTCGGGGTCTTGTGGCTGAAGTTTGGTGAGCAAGACATACATCTTCGATTGGTTCCAGGAAAGGAAATATGCACGTTGGTCTTCTTCTTTGGTTATGTGGTGAATTGCGAAGTGTTGTCTTATGCGCTTCTCGTAGGTCTCCCATTCCTCGACGTCGTCGTTGAATGCTGGGAACGGAGGCGGGGCCGTGGGTTGGCGGAGATTCCTGACTTCCGCAATCAGTTGTCTCTGAGATTCGAAGAACTGATGTAGAAGTCCTTGGAGGAACTGTTGCCATTCCGTAGGTGCTGCTGGCGTAGCCATGATGGTCGAGAGTTCTTATCCCAACCTTGTCGCCACTGAAGTGAACTACACTTAACGGTTCCTTGAAGTTTATTACTCGGTACACAATACAACAGGTAAACCATAAACAAATGTGGGTACAGTTATCAGAAGACCGTCGAGAATTTCAGCCTGGTCCTGATCCGGGGTAGAGTGACGGCTTCTACTTCTCGCGAACTTCCGGTGGTCTTCTGTAGTTGACGCTGGTTCAGCGGTCAGGCTGGAACTGGCGGTGGAGCGGCCGGCTACGCTTATATAGGCGGCCTGGCGCAGGAATTCCGTTGTGTGGTAGTACGGCGACCTCTGTAAGAAATAGTCCCACTTAGCTTCTAGATGATTCTATTTGTTTTCCTGGTTTGTTTTGCGCCTGTTTGGAGTCGTATATGTATCCCGGCGTGCAGGCGCGTTGTGTGTGAGGTCTGCCTGGCAGGGGCCTTTACTGGCAGACTGAACAGTTTTGATTCTTTTATACAGCATTATGTCATCTGCAAACAATCTAATTTCAGATAGTAAACAGTCAACACAATTATTCATTAGAATAATGAATAGCAATGGTCCCAATACGCTACCCTGTGCACACCCATTTTTACTTCCACTTCTTTTGATACTACATTTCCTACCCTAACTTTCTGTTTTCTACCTTTTAAAAATTCTTCTACCCAGCAAATGACTTTCTTATCCACTCCAATGGTTTTTACCTTATTTACTACCATTTTTTGTCTCAGTCCGTCAAACGCCTTTGACAGATCTAATGCTACACTATCAATTTGGCGTCCCTTGTCCATTTCATGTGAAATATCTTGCATATATCCCACCAACTGAGATTCGCATAAATATCCTTGCCTGAACCAATGTTGCCTACTTGAATACCACTTACGTTGCTCATATATATTTCTGATGTGGTTGCATATCAATCTTTGTTCCTCTGACAGGGAGGAATACGTGTTTCGACAACTTTTTATACTAAAATGTATTTCCACTTTCGTCATTCCTACTATAATTCCTTTCCTTCCTTCATAACACCTGAATTCCACTTCTATAGTGTACTTGGAATTTTTTCACGATTTCTCCTTTTAAATAAAATAAAATTATAATTAAATTAAATTGCAATGGAGCTCATGCTTCGGTGGCAATTTCCCTAAACACCCATCTTCCCCCTTTTATGCATCCAGCTACATTTACCATTTACAAATTTTAACTTTAAATTCTTTCAACGTTTTTGGCAAATTATTCATCCATTTTCAGATCTATCAGATCTGCCCAATTACTTTCATTCAATCCATCCATTTTCATTCTCTGATTATAATAATTTATATAATCTCGATGGTGAGCCCGCACATTATTTCTTTTCTGTCAAAGATTCTTAACAGAAACTTCTCACTAATATCTAATAACATCAATTCATATTCGTTACACACAAAATAAATATTACTCAATACTATTTCCTAACTTTTTATAAACTAACGGAACGCACGACTGTTACACTTTGTTCATTGTTTTTATTGAATTAATTTTTTTATGCCACAACTCTGAATAGTACTAAGAATCTTTGGTGTCGTTCATTTAGTGTGCGTCGTCAGAATTGCATTAAAAATCTTTAGTGCATATCTTGTGAGTTTAAGACCGTATTATTATTAATTGCTCCGGTGCCATGGTCGTAAGACATAGTACAGCAGATTTTATGTTAGATCCTAAGCATTCATAAATAATCTTACAAACATTCGAAAAAACATTATTGTCGAAGCATGTTATTTTATTGTTTAAGTCGTTCCCTCAGTCGGCTATGAGGCAATTTATTAACAGAATTCTCCCACATGCTGCCTCTGTTTACATCACTTGTAGCACCACCGTTAAGCTTGGCTCCGTGGGTATTTTAAAACGGTTTTATTCCACACTCCTCATTTCCATACCCTGATTGCACTAAGAAAGAGGGACTCGATCTACATAACTTGAATCGCCTAGCCGTAACGTCAAGGTGTGTCGGAATAAAGTAACTTACTCTTCCAAAACATTCGATCTTCGAACGTTAATTCATAGTTCTCAGATGCTTTTCGTCTCTAGTTTACTGTAATCTGAAGCAGCTTACTGAATTCTGAGGATTGTAGATCTACCTCTGTAGTACATTTTAAAAGCTGGCTAGTTTAGATTTTTTTTTTTGCTGGTATTTAGTGTCGTGTTAACAATGGGCGAAATGTAAGGGTTGCAAAAACATACAAGCTATATATATATATATATATTGCTGTCATTACTCACTCGACTGGTTTGATGCAATCCTATCTTGCGCTAACTCCTAATCACAACATACGCCTTTCAACATACGTCCTCATTTATATGCTTCATTTATTCTAATCTTTGACTTCCTCTTCATTTCTTACCTTCGACTGTTCCTTCCCGTGCTTCGCTACCATAAAGACTGTGTTCCGCAGCTATAGTTTTAAGAAGTTCTTTCTGAGTCCAACATCAATATTTTAAATATGGGTTGTAAAAAATACAGCAACCAGTCACAATATGATGTTGTTTATTAAACCATTACCGGTTTCGAGCTATACCTGCTCATCTTCAGATGGTTTGTAAATTTTACATCAACAAATGCAATATACAGGAATGTATGGTTGTCCTACAGTAACAAAAGAAGTTGTTGATGTAAATGTTTACAAAAAATGCTGTACTTACTGTAGGACAACCATACATTCCTGTATATTGCATTTGTTGATGTAAAATTTACAAACCATCTGAAGATGAGCAGGTATAGCTCGAAACCGGTAATGGTTTAATAAACAACATCATATTGTGACTGGTTGCTGTATTTTTTACAACCCATATTTGACATCACAGTCGCGGAAGTTCCACCAATCCATCATGGATAAAATATTATCAATATTTTAAACTAGAAGATTTCTCATTTTCATGAAGGCTCTTTTTACTAGAGCTGTTCTGCTTTTAACATCATTCCTGATTCAGCCATCAGTTGTAATTTTACTTTATAAGTAATTGAATTCCCCGGTTACATCCGATCATATTTTTATATTTAATCTACTAATAATCCTACCAATTCTTCTATGTTTCTTCACTTTCGTATTCCTTTGGTTTAAAATTTATTCCAAAACATTCAGTATTTTGTTGATACCATTCAGCAACTTCTCTAAATCGTCAGACTGTTCCGCGAATAGCGCAATGTCATCCGCAAATTGTAGTATACATATTTCTTCCACCTTGAAGACGTAGAGCACGTTGAAATTTTCATTTTCTTCGTTGATTGCTTACTCTACATACAAGTTCAATATTAACAGGTACAGCCTACAACCTTGTCTCACACCCTTTTTAACCGATGCATGTCTCTCATAATTATCTACTTTTAGTGTACCATTTGCATTTTCCTGTTGTTTTCCGACGCTTATTGTGCAAACTAACGTGTTTGTGTTTTGTTTTTCTTCTACTACAAAAGCATGAACACAAGTAGTTCCTATCTTTGTTACATTTACGTTAAATTAAATTCCACAATTTCGTTACGCTTATTAGATGTTAATCATTGATGAAGTGGAATAATTAATTTCCTTGTGTTCCTTAGCGCACTAAATTTAAGAAAATTGTTTAGATAAATAACCAAAGTTACCTAGACAATAAATAAATAAATAAACATAATCAAAAAGTGTAAGGTGTTTATCTGTGTTGTAGCGTGATCTTTGGTGGGTATCTCGTAAGGTTTGTTGTAACGTGATATTTGGTGGGTGTCTCGTAATGGTGTGTTGTAGAGTGATCCTTAGTTGGTGTCTCGTAAAGGTGTGTTGTGGCGTGATCTTTGGTGGGTATCCCTTAAAGGTGGGTCGTAGCGTGATCTTTGGTAGTTATCTCGTAAAGGTGTGTTGTAGCGTGATCTTTGGTTTATATCTCGTAAATGAGTGTCTGTATGGAACGCAGTGTGATTTCTAGCACCTATCTGTTCTAGATACAAACTAATTATTTTTTCTTAACCTTTCCCAGGTCACGTAGAATCATAAGATAAACAGCAGATTTTAAGCTGGACCATTAGCTTTCAAACAGTGAAAATTCCATTGAAATTCGTTCAGTCGTTTTTGCATGATGCCTGAACGGAGGGAGAGACAGCTCGTTTACAGATTTTAAACAGTGTAGATATATACGATGATCGACAATTGATGTAATAGCCATTAACAGAAAAAATTGAAACCGAAAGTTGGTGAACAAATGGATGACTGTATTCACCCATACAATTGTGCCGATTGAAGTATTAAACTTAAAGCAGTGGTTTGCTTCTCCATAAGAAGAATTTGAGTTAACCATATCAGGGATTGAGGTGCAATTAAGGAGCCTATGACACTGCTTCAGCTCAAGGCGAAAAGGTACGAGATAATTGGTGTATGTTCTGCCTCTAATGATGCCAAGGACGACCGTGATGAGGACTTGAGCTATCTGGACAGGATTGCCAACAGGAAGAAGGTAATTCTCTTGCGAGATTTTCAAGGCCATATACAATTGAATAACAAGATAGGCTGTTGTAAAATGATATAGCAGAAAAGTATGTGAAAACAATAGTCTATGTTTTAAAGATACTAACTGCAGTCACAACACAAAATTTTAATAGGTCATACCTACTCTTTAGAGGAAATCAGTAACTAATTGCGTAATTAACATACAGACATCTTCCGTCGCCATCGGACCCCATGACGTACCAGTATGTTATATTGACAACTACCTGTGTATACACTACAGTTGGTGAAAATTACGACACCCAGAAGGAACGTTTTGAATTACGCCAAAATGGAAGGATTTGTAGAACAGTATGATAGATAACTGGGTAATTAACCAAATTCGTCCTTTCGGCAATTTACGATGATTTCATTTAATCACTTCTTTCTCCACAGGTTGCTATCTTTGGTCGCAAGAGGTTTTTATCTTTCCCCAAAGGTTACTGATTAAGGTAACGAAATTCGGTTTCGGCTAGTTTTGGCCAAAAATCTAGTTTCGGCCGTACCGAAACTATTAACTCGGATTTATTTATGATGAGAAATACGTATAAGTAAAAGGACGTTATGTTTGATTCACAGATTACTTACCTACATTTTTACGTAATTGTTGATGGATTACACTTTATATCCGTATTTTAGTTTTAACCACCCAGACAACTACCTGCTGTGATTTAACTGTGTGTGATCTTCAGTTACTTGATTTGAATCGTGTGAAATTGCGTATAGCTCGTGCGAATTAAGTTGTCACCTCGGACCCTTTCACGCATACTGCGCGAGATGCCCAATAAATTCAGATGCGTAGTAAGTGTAAATTTTCTTTTCTAACTGGAATTCATATTTACTTGAATTAATTTTAATAATTTAGAATGAATGACATATGCCTGCTTTATTACAGAGGTTATATTTTATGTGATACGTGAGGTATTATTTTATCTTACACTATTTTCTTTCAGGTAAAAACATCGCCAAAAAACCGATTTGTAGTTTCTGTAGAAAGCCCCTACCGATTCATCTAAAAATGTTTGCAAAATTTGTAATAAATCATATCCATTGGCAAGCAACGCACCAAAAAAAATTGCATTGGAGTAAAGCAACATTTATCAAAGTCTAATGGCGCGGTACGCAGCCAGGTGTTAAAACGACAGTCAGCAATAGACGAATTGATTTTTTTTTAATGAAGCTAAATTAAAGCGAATGGGTTCAAAGATCTCATTGGAAGTGTTGAGTACTGACCAAACGAACCTTGTTCAGTCAATGATCTCGAGTTTGACTCTCGAGTTTGACCTCTTGTACAGAGGGCTTATACTTGTAATTACGAACTTGCAAAAATTATTGAAGAGGCCATAATGGATGTAATAATTGAGGACGTGCTGCCTTATGCTTTAGTGGAAGGCGAAGCATTGCGCCGACTCAATTTGACTGACGCCCACGCAGTTCATAAATATCGGATGAAATCTGAAAAATATTTTAGAACATCACTGATGATATAAGAAAATGAAGACTAAAAAATCTAAAATAGTGTAAAGACTTTCATGGCAAAAAGCGAATGGGTGATTGCTACCACTGACATTTGGATAAACTTCTATTTATCCTATATCATCAACGCCTAAAAGTTATACTGGTTGCATGGGTGCTGGAACAGGATCATACCAGTAAATACATTGGGAAAAAGTTTCTAGAGATGAGGATGAATGGAGTTTAAATGGCAAGACTTTTCGGGTCTCAGGTGACAGTGCAGCAAACATGGTCAATATGAATCTATAGTTTGTGTGCACACACGCTGCATTTGGTGATAAAAAACTAATTATTTTCAGATGAAGAATCCAAAGACATATTTAAAAAATGCAGAAAAATCGTAGGCCATTTCAATCATAAGCAATCGGAAAATTGACAGAAAGTCAAAACCACTGTGGACTGCCAGAACATTGCTTGGTGCAACTCGTACATCTTCTTCGTGAAAATGTAGAAAAACTGCTTTTCTTAGCGTACAATGTTAGATTTTCTAATGAGGAATACTAAATTTAATTAGTAATTAATAATAATTTTTTTCTTTTGATTTAATCATCGTAATCTTTGTTGAGACTGATAGCTAATTTTCTTTGTTGGGACTGATAATTAGATATTCAGCAAGTGCTGCATAAAAAATTCCATTAAAGGAAATATTTATTGAGATATTGTACGTAGCACTTGGTGATTAGTTTTTTATTATTTAAAATAATAAATTAATCATATAAATATTGTGAATACAATTAAAATAATCAATTTATAATGAATCTGTACTTTATATCTATGTGTTAATTTTAAAAAAAGTCTTTAGATGTTTATTATTTTTCTTCTTGTTAAATTGTTAGTATAATATAAATAAAACATTATTTTTGTTGCATACTTCATTCATCATTTTAATTTCATTTAACACGATTTCACAGTCTTTATATGTGTAAAAAATACAATTAGCTTCAGTTTACAATATAAATTTTAACGTGTCTGAATAAGTTTCGGTTTCGGCCGAAACTGAGGCCGAATATTCGGTTTCGGCTGAAATTCCTGTTTCGGTCGGACACTACTGATTACTACTGTTCTGACTGAATTAAATAGTTCCACTGAATTACAACACAGATGAATCGCTTTTTTAAATCAGTATTTATTACTCGTATTGCTTTAAGATAATATAATATCAGACTTCTCAAAGACACTAAGCACAAACATACAAATAATCCAGCGATTAAACTCACAAACAAATTTCTGACAACTGGCTACTGACAACTAACGATTGTTTCTGCCGCTAGTATATATATACGCTACAGAAAAATACAGAATAACACAGAGAAAGGCCCTTCGATGTTTCTCGACAATGCAGCCAACAGTCAAAACCACATTATAATAATCAGAATTAATACAAAATCATGAAACAAACGGAAATGAAAATTAAAAACATTTACAAAATTATCAACATAAACCAGTCCAGACAGTTGAGAATTGTCTTCCAAACATCGAGGCTCACATCAATACTAACAATTACAAACTTTTAATTAATGATTCATACATAAAACTGTTCTTGATCGTATTACATATCCTTTACACAATTTCTCTCCATAAACAGTGTTCATTTACATGACGAATAAACACAAATTCACAATTAATCACACGAAAAATATACATATATAATGGTGAGACTATAATAAATAAAAAACGGGGTTAGTTGGTTATAGTCTTGATGGTGGATATATACCGGGTGTTTCAAAAAGGTACGGCCAAACTTTCAGGAAACATTCCTCACACACAAACAAAGAAAATATGTTATGTGGACATGTGTCCGGAAACGCTTACTTTCCATGTTAGAGCTCATTTTATTACTTCTCTTCAAATCACATTAAACATGGAATGGAAACACACAGCAACAGAACGTACCAGCGTGACTTCAAATAATTTGTTACAGGAAATCTTCAAAATGTCCTCCGTTAGCGAGGATACATGCATCCACCCTCCGTCGCATGGAATCCCTGATGCGCTGATGCAGCCCTGGAGAATGGCGTATTCAGCCGTCCACAATACGAGCACGAAGAGTCTCTACATTTGGTACCGGGGTTGCGTAGACAAAGGCTTTCAAATGCCCCCATAAATGGAAGTCAAGAGGGTTGAGGTCAGGAGAGCGTACTAACATACTAACGAAACTAAAATGAGCTCTAACATGGAAAGTAAGCGTTTCCGGGCACATGTCCACATAACATATTTTCTTTGTTTGTGTGTGAGGAATGTTTCCTGAAAGTTTGGCCGTACCTTTTTGTAACACCCTATATATATATTTGTCTTCAGGACGTCGCCGGCTTATTACGAGAGGTGGTGGCAACGCTCTGGCCTCGCATTCGGGAGGACGGCTGTTCGAATCCCCTTCCGGGCATCCAGATTTGGGTTTTACATGGTTTCCCCAAATCACCCCAGGCGAATGCCGGGATGCTTCCTTCAATAGGGCACGGCCGTTTCTTGTCACCAGTGCCATCCCGCCTCTAATGACCTCGACGTCGACGAGGCGTAAAGCCATAAGTAAAAAAAAAGTGCCCTATTCATAATCACCAGATTGTGCACCAAAGACCCGGTTTAAATACCAAAGCTCTCCGCAATGTGTATGAAGTGAGGTCATACGACATTGTTGATGGTGATTCGGGCCTTATATGGGGACGTTAAGCCTGGTGATTTCGAAAAAGTAGGCCTGAATGGGCCGGCCCCGAGTTTCACCCTCTCTCTTCTTCTACATCACATGAACAACCAAACAACACTGTGTACTGAACACAAACACACTATCACAGACATCAACACTTAAAACAACACTAACGAATACTATGTTATTGGGGAAGGCAACAGAAATGCACCCTAGCTAATCTTCCCCCACGTTGCTATGGAGGGGTAGACTAATCATTCCCCTATAGTAACTCCCTACGCTCGCAGACGGCCAAGGCGCTCGTAATAAGAGGTGATGCTCTCTATGATGAATGTATATTTTCTTTTCAAAACTTTAATCTATAACGCGGAGATTTGGGACCATTTGCTTAGCTGATTATGAAAAACTGCCCAAAATCCTTGACAAGACGCTCGGTGCTTGTGACTTAAACCGGTTCGGTAAGTGGAGAGTCAGATCTGAGGGCATCTCATTTAACTCTCATCTTTGTAAAAACAACTGAACTGCGAAGCGAAACGTAACTTTCAAAGAAAATATCAACTGATAAAAAGCTTTCTATTTAGTTAATACTTTTTCTCTTTAGATAAGGGCAAAAAATTATGATGTAAACATATGATAGAATACAATATGCTGTTATATGGAAATTTTTCTCCTTCCCCATCTTTTTTTATGCTCTTTGAGTGAAAATAAATGGTAGGTCCATTATTATGTAATCTGTTGAAAACATAAAGATTCAAGCAAATAATAATAATAATAAAAAAAAGAAGTTCACTTAAAGAATGTGATTGCTGACATCAACTTATAAAGTGGGTAGTTTGTTTACCAAGTTAATAATTTCGTCCATATCGTTTTTCTTGATCGTCAATATTTACAACAAATTAACAAAGCTAATTTGGATAATAGATAAAAAAAAAAACCATTCACGTTCTTGGAATCAACGTCTTATGCAGTTATAGCAAAATGTGAAAACAAATGTTTACCAGAATTTTACCAGAATGGAGTATAATTAAGGAGCCTTTTTCACAACCTGAACTTTGCTTGTTTGAAGCTATAAACTAAAGTTTAGGTTTATGAGGAAGCCAGTTTTAGTGCGTCGTTACCTTTGTCCTTCACAGCAGCTGATAATGCGGCTTGAACTTTAAGCAAGGGAATAGCGTTTTTTTCTATTTCGGAAACCAAACGTTGCTTTCATAACAGTTATTTTTGGAAGGTCTCTGTGTTCACACACTCTTCGCGTGAACGATTGCGACATATATGCCCAGTCACGGTGACGAAAATATAGACGCAGTCGCATATCGGTCTTCACATCATAACTGTATTACTAAGCAAGGACCTCCATAGTTAGGATACCGCGTTAAAATGTAGGTCCAGCCACGGTAGAGGTGGAATGCGCGGCAAATTGAAACTCAGCCACCAGATCGCAAGACCAAACGAATTTACTTTTAGATTGTAGCATGTGATGCACATCTTAAATTTTGTTTGAATTTTGGCACACACAGCGATGTTACGGTTGCTATAGGAGTAAGCATAAAAATGGAGTTTGAAGTTTATTACAGGGCGAGTCAAAAGTGACATAGAAATTTGTTTAGATAACTAACAGGTGTCATTTTGTAGCAAACAACATCAAGTTCGATGCACGTAGTGCATCAGTACACCATTTAGCCACCAGGATGCGCGAGCTTAGTGCACAGTTAAAATGGCTACTTTCACTGGTGCTGAGCGTGCTCGCTGTATTTTTTTTTTTTTTTAATTCCACAGATCGATGAAGAAGTACTGAGATGGTTTACTACCAACAAGACGGTGCACCACCACATTTCCTCACGGAAGTTCGAGGTTTCCCCGATAATCGTTTCCCAGGTCGGTGGATTAGACGTGATGGGCCAATCACATGGCCACCTCGTTCCCCAGACTTGAGGCAACTGTACTGGATTTCTTTCTCTGGGGTTTCATTAAGATCGTGTGTACGTGCCTTCCCTATCAAACAATTTGGCCGATATGAAAAATCGTTGCCGTTGCACAAGTTACACCCGATTTGCTGCAACGAGTGTGAGAAGTAATTGATTACCGGTCGGATGTTTGCCGCATGACAAATGGTAGTCGCATCGAACTAAAATGACACTTGACACTTTTATGTGAAACTTGAGATTGTTTGCTACAAAATGACACATTACTAATTCTGTAAGTTATCTCAATAAATTTCTATATCATACCAAAGTTGAAAAGTCTTTTTTGACTCACTTTGTATTATTACCAAACGCTATTTTCAGTTGAATGCAAATGACAACGTATACGAGGATTCTTTTTTTGATAAGTTTGATTTTTAATAAGAAGAAAGATACTGTAAATATCATTAAATATATGTATTTCCATATTCTACATAAATTCATCTACTGTTCTTTTAATTTCCATTTTTGTTCAAACATTTGTTGTATCATTAAATAAGCTTTTTAATTCCGATTTCAAAGAAATTTACCGCCTGTAAATAAGCCCAATCCATAGCCACAGTTGTCACTTCTTCATCGTCGTTGCACTTAGGAACAAGGAAACCTGTTGGAAATCGTTTGGTATCAATGAAATCGTTAATCGACGGTCCTCTAGAATTTTGCCGTCCACATTACGAAACAACCGTCAGAAATCAGATATGGTCAGCCTGGTTGTGACTGATCATGCAAATTCCTCCTGTCTTTGATCGTTCTCATCCACTTTCGAATTTTACTGCCAATCATAGTATTATCAGAACACACTTAACAGATCTGACGGCGAAGTTTCTTGCACTCAAGAATCGAATTACAGATCGTATCTCGCAGTGGGCGAATCGATGTACTTAAACATTATAAACTAATACAACTCAGCACTTAGACTACGGCTGCCAATAGCGTCTAAATGCGCGCGAAGCATGTTGGGAGCAGACGTGCATGCGCACTTAAGCGGTCGCGCGTCATTCTCACTATAATTCACAAACGGACCTTATTTAAATAATAACCCCAGTAGTTTTAGTTTTGATTGTATAACAATATATTAACAAACAAAGCCAGAAACACTTATAACTACGGCGTTTCTGTTTTATTAGATATTAAAATTTTAGCGGTTATAATGATAAACATTATGACAATATCGCAATAATTTTAGTTCACTGATGTAGTATACTTGGTTATGTACTATACTTGTACGTCTTTGAGAATATTACATGACAATCATTTTCAATTATATCTAGTGGTTAGTGCTACATTTAAACAAGATTTTTTTTGATGTGATCGGAATCTCGAATAGTTTGATGCAATCCTCCATCCCTTCCGATCTTGCGCTATCCTCTTCAGCTCAACATACAACTTACAACCCACGTTTTTTGTTATTTACTTCATATATTCCAATCTTTGTCGACGTCTACGGTACTTGCCTTCGGGCATCAGATTCGCCGAGAAAACCTGCGATTACACGTTACAAGATGATATTTTTATATAGGTCTGTACAAATACGAAGTTCATTTGTAACATTCAAGTCAATAGTAAATTGCCAACTACGTTATAGGAAACCTTATTTCTGCTTTCACTTTGTTGTTTACATATGATTGTCTGAATTAGATTATCTCATGATGACAGAGTTTATTCATAGGGCTTGAAGCGAGAAATATTTTGATATCAAGGCACAGCATATCCTGTATCCTACTGGTAACTAAGATTACAAAATATAACATAAACTAGCCAGTAAAAAAAAAAAAAAAAGTGAAGGTAATGTTCTGGTATTTCATTTCTTTGCTGATTTCGCTTGTAGTTTACACAGCGATACAGATGGAACTCCTACTGAATTAATGATGTCAGATCTAGGGAACCGAATAAATTAAAAATAAATTAGGAATCCCAATACCTTATGGTATAGCGCGTGATATTGGTTTTATTCCAAATCGAGGTCTCATTCAGCACGATAAATACGGAACTACTTCCGCCTGTATTAAATAACAACTTCAGTAACTCGGCACTTATGAAAGAAGCTTAAATCTATATATATAAAAAGATGAATGTATGTTTGTTTGTTTGTTCTTCATACAAATCCACAGTTTTCATCCGATCTCGATGAAACTTTGCACACTTATCCTTTGAAACAAGGAGAAAAATACTGTCTACATTCAGTTGAAAAATTATCTGTGTAAATAATACATGTTGTCTCATAATTTCGAAATATTACTGAACGGCGATAGACAGACGCGTTGGATACGGACGTCTCTGTACTGTTTTTCCGTGTAGCGGTCGGGCAGCTCAGTGGTTAAAGCGTTTGCCTACTAATGTTTGGGTCGTGGCCTCCGTTTCAAATATCCGTGGAGGCAAAGATTTCTAAAAATTGTTTTTGATCGTAAGAGTTATGACTGGGCCGTCGGTTATTCGGGACCGAGATTGGTGGTGTAACGGTTAGCGTTCTCGCCTCGCATTCGGGAGGGCGGCGGTTCGAATCACCGTCCGAGCATCCAGATTTGGGTTTTCCGTGGTTTCCCAAATCACTCCAGGCAAATGCCGGGATGCTTCCTTCTAAAGCCATGGACGAATTCCTTCCCATTCCTTGCCCCCCATTCTTTCCTGTCTCTAAAGACCTCGGTGTTAAGAGACGTTAAGCAGTTAAAAAAAAATATTCGGATTGAATGTTAAACTGTAGATATCACAAAGTTAGGGGTGCAATGCGAGGCAAATCGTAGGCAGTCTTGCAATGCTGTAGGTGTACACTTTTTTACGTTATATTGATCCCTCAGGGCTGATTGGTAGTCAGTGTGTATGTGAACTGCAGTAATGATACTATAAATGCGGAAGTAAGTCTCTGTCTTTTGTTACATTTTCACAACTAAATGCCTTTACCGATATTGACGGAATTTCACATTAAAATCTATAGGGAGGGTACAGGACATTTTTTTTTCGGTATGATTAACAGATGTAGTCACGAAATTTTGAGAACTTATCAAATGGTGACAGAGAGACGGATGCTTGCGTTAGTCTGTAATGTTACGTCGTTTGCTCAAGCTATGCTTCTCGCGCTTTTTCTTAGTGCATAATTTCTTAAAAATATTCGTTTAGAGAACCAACGTATTAGTATAGATGTAGATTTTCTCTGTCCTTTTAATTAATGTCTGCTTTAATGTTTCTGGCACCAGTTTATTTTGCCTTCTTTTCTGACATGCCTTGCGGGCGTAAACTGGCCTAAGTTGTAGCTCTAGCAGAGCACGAGCAGCTTAAGTTATTAGAACGCAAGAATTGGATGCTCATGCTGAAGAAAGAAGAAACTTCCAAGCTGAAATAAACCTGCCCTTAGCTAACCCCCCCCCCTCCTCCCACATCCCCTCACCTTCGTTTATTTTCCTGTTTTAAAAATATTGGAAATAAATTCTCCTCAAGAGACAGGTTCGACGGTATAATGATATAGTCATGGCTTTCCTGTCGTATTATGCCGACTCGGTGTTGTTTGAGACCAATCCTTCGTTATCAACAACTTTCCATATTCAATTCTGGAAAAGAAATTCTTAATCGATGCGTACGAAGTCGCGGGTATCAGCTAGTTATTAATAAAATTAAATTAATTGTGAATTATTCTGTAAAAAATTGTGTCGTCATTCTGGTCCTGTCTGCATTTTGACTTAACCTCAAATTGTAATAATATTACAGTTCAAAGTTCGTATTTTCTATTACCTGTGTACGAATACATTCATTGTATTGCGATGTAAGTTTGACCCACTGGAAAGATTTACATGTGTCTGATTTACAGGTAGTGGAATCAGTAATAAAAACAACTAATAATTAATATTTTAATTTACACGCAGTTCATACTTTTATTTCAGTGTTTCGGCAATTCATTTCTTCGAGTGTATTATAACAGTGCCTAAATATATCTACGTCGGATATAAGTATCTTGTAAGCACCTCAAAAATAACGTGTTGAACGCAGTATTTCAAGAATTCGTTTCTTCGCTAACTAAGTATAATTTTCATCAACTAACGCTCACAATCTTGAAAATGATGATATAATTTAGATATTTCTTAGCTTTCTGTAACAAGAGTATCTCTGTACAAAGAATATAAGAAAAATCTAGAAATTAAGAAAAAGTTAGAAAATGTCGATTTTATGAAATGTTTACTTTTCATTTGGTGTGCTGGCAGCTCATTAACTCACGGATGCTCAGCTTAATAGAACTGTGTTTAAATACCGCGCATGACCTAGAACAACATCTTCGGTCGTTGTTGGTTGGGCAGCGGAGACAGGAAGCTTGACATCAGAGTGTGACAGCCATCGCTACACTGTTACCAATATTGGCATTTTATACGTATAATTACTTGGCTCGAGAAATAACTACTGTAGAAGTGTTCATTTATTTCAATGATATTGATTTTATATTTGTCCCATATTTCTCTGCTGAAGAAACGGCTATGGGATCTGACATTAAATTCCACACTAAACATAAAAAGGAGTGACGGGTTACTTCCGATAAGGCCACAGATGACCACGTGAACAGCGGCCAACTGTTTACGCACGCCGACAGTGTGATTCATGAGGCCGGTCTATGTGCCCTATCCGTATTCGAACCGGATTTTTGAGATCCGCACCATTTAACATACTGGTTAAATTCTTGTGTTGCCATCTGTATGCGGTACGTGTAATTATGTTCTATGTGGGATAAGTGTATTTTTCTCTGTGAAATGTGCTGTTTATGAAGCGGAGATTGGGGTCCGCCTTGATGAATGCGGGAGACCGCCTAAAAACCGCGTTCAGGACAGCCGGTATGCGGAGGGCAGGACTCGAACATGGTCCCGTTGTACTTCCCTGACCCACTGTGCGGCGCATCAAGGCGCGTAGCCACACTGGCGGGTGATGGAGTATTATTTTTTTAAAGAATGATGAAATCAGCAGATGTTTGACCTGGAATTGATATATGAGTGTCCCAAAAGTTCATTAGCAAACTGGGAGGTATGGAAATGAATTGAGACAGGATATGACTCAGACTTGACTCGATTGGAACAGAACACGGCTCAGACCAGCTGTCCCAGTTGCATTCCAACCAGTATTAATCTTTCAGACGTGTAACTTTTTATAATTTACTAATCTTGTTCCATAGATCCTTGCTGAATAAGGACGTCTAGGATGTGGAATATGTCATGGCTAATATATACGCGTATAAGTTGAATTATAATCATAATGAGAAACTATCGCATGGTAAAAAAATTAAATATGAAAATGTACAGCTGATTTTTGCAAACGTCAAATTAGCAATTAATTCTTTTACACAACTTCTTGGATTGAGTAGGAGAAGATAATCCCCCTCTTTTCTTTAAATACCTCTTTTATTATCTGCAAATCTTTTTTACTTTTCGGGTATGTATTAAACAGATGTGTCACATATTAATTAACTCCTCTTTACACTAATGATAGTGATGTTTGTGTTTTGTACAAGTTGTTTTTGTTTCTTGTATTGAAATTGATGTAAACAAGTTAAAATGTCTACGACTAAGCACATGAACGAACATGTATACTGAGAAGTCATTGCATGAATATTGAGATTTTTAAAAAGTGGTCTGCAAGCAATCCTTGATTTTACCCATCATAACAGTTATTTTCTGCGCTATGTGAACTTTTTTACTTCAAGAAGAGTTTCCCTAAAAATGGCACCATGCGAAATGATTGGATGAATATAGGAGGATTATTATCGAATAAAAGATCACACTATTAGAATGTGTTCGCATTAATAACATTTCAAAGATGTTACACAGAGTTGCCTGACACCAAATAATGAACTCCGTCACAAAATGTCTTTTTTTTTTTTTTTTTTTCGCCACTACTGACAACTTCGTATGCACATTCCCTACGTGATAGGGACAAAGAAAGTTATAGGCTTGCAGAATGAGATAGAAACAGCAAGGTTAAAATGCCATGAAGACGTAATGAAAATGGAGAGTGACAGATAATTAATAATTTAATTACCTTTTGATTTAATTTAACTGTCATGGAGCGAACACTGCAGTCGAAATTTTCTCTATGCACTAATTTCTCTGATTTCTTGTACCTGACTCTACATTTCTCGTCTACGAATTTTAATTTCTTCCAGCGTTTCTGGTAAATTATTCATCACTTTCCTTGATAATTTAGTTCAATCCTGGACTTAATCACTTTCACCGAGGGTGGTGGGTAAAAGGTTAACGTACTGGCTTCGCATTCGGGAGGACGCCGGTTCGAATCCCCGTCCGGGCATCCAGATTTTGGTTTTCCATGGTTTCCCCAAATCACTTCAGGCGAATGCCGGGATGCTTCCTTCAAAGGCCATGGCAAAACTCCTTCCCATTGCTTGTTCCAGTCCCATCCCGCCTCTAATGACCTTGACGTCTACCAAGCGTAAAGCCATAAGTAAAAAAAGAAAGAAAAAAACGCTCACTCACTTACGAAAGAAAATATTCCTACACGACTTTGCCTGAAATCGGGTGCCAGCTTATGGTTGTATTTACCCATCCATGCTCCTCTTTTAATTCTTCCACCAATATCTTTCCACGCCTCATCACCAATATACGCCATGTACATTCTCACAAGTCTCTTCATCCTCCTTGTGTCTTTCAATGAACCCCATTTCATCTCCTTTATGAAACCAGTTAATGATTGAGTTCTGCGGTAATTTCCAGAGATAAATCTAGCATCTCTTCTTTGCACGTCCTCCAACTCCCGTATTTGATACAAACAATGTGGGTCCTATGCTACACCACCATATTCAAGGTGGTCTGACCAAAGTTTTGTAACGTCATTCCGTACTTTTCTGGTACATCCCCTAATCACTCTCTCCAATAAATAACAACTGGAATAGAGATGAATACAGATAAAATGTAGGTACAAGGCAAACGACCCGGAGGATGAACAAGGAAATGGAGAAAAATCGAGAGTAATTTACAAACTTAAAGAGCTGGTGAGAAGAAATATGAAAATGCAGACACTTGTGCTCAAAGCAGATTCAGTCAAAGGCTGGCTTCTACGGGTAATGGTGACCAGCGACAGTAAGTGCTGAGTCAGATTTTGAACCACACAGTGTGCCGTGATGTTGGTGTGTTTGAAGAGAGAGAGAGAGAAAGAGAGAGAGAATGTGTTTGGTGTTCGGAGCGGCGATTCGCTTCACCGTTCTGTCCGTCCCGCTGGAGATAACTGTGTTTGCTCTGCGACAACATACGTCAGCAACTCGCCTTACCCTACCTGGCACTGCAGCGCGTCCGCTGACCAGAGACATTCACAGCATCATGTTGTATTGGATTGGTCGTTTGCAGAAATATTTATTGCTTACCTTACACAATTTAAAAGTATCACCGTCCATTACATTCCGAAAAGCATATATATTAATTTTGGGAAATAGAGGTGAAACCATTATTTCTGTTTCTAGCATCTGAAAATGATCACAAAATTATGGTTTATTTAGTACTAGTGAATGCTTACAGACAGCAGTATCTTTAATCTTAACATATGTCTGTTCAAAATAAAATCAACATAATATCTTGTGTTACAGTTGCGTACAATTATCGTTACTTGAAACTGAGAAATTGTAATACATGTACATAGGTAAATTTCACAAATTTCATATGCAACTGAAGCAAAAACTTGACATATTGAGAGCGATTATTTATACAGATTTGCAAGCAACATATTCATATTTAAGTGGAAATTATAGGCCGCCAGGGAATTGTTTGTTCCTCGTCAATAATAGTGCAACGTAGAGAAAGAAACAAAAACCTCTTGGCTTTTAGATTACCCCTAGCTCAGTGATTTATATACGTTGACACAAAACTCTCACTCATTTGGCAGTTAAATGGCTGCCCTAATGATTTATTGGAGTTCACACTGTTTTTCGTGGACGTATAATTACCGTGGCTGTCATGGCTGCATCGGCCGCGCGAAAGCGTCGCAACAAGAGCGCTATCGTTACTCAGTTGCGCATCTGCTCGAACGTAGGGTACTGCAAAGCATATGTGATAGCATCGATCGGATTTGGCGTTAAGTCATCCAAGCCTCCAGAACGTAGTCACCAGTACAGCTCTGGCGAGAAGTTACCAGTGCTCTCACCCGGAGCGAAGTCAAGTCCTCTTGCTCAACAAAAGGGTTCCTCTCTTCTTCTCTCGTAGTCCAGGCCCATTTCTTACGGCGTGTATCATGCAAAAGTAAAATTATATGAAATTTCCAATCACGTGGAGAAATACACACATGATTGGTTACGGAAAAGTCTCCCTTCTTTGCTGGCCAAAGCATTCGCCTT
Organism: Vandiemenella viatica; assembly: GCA_031002005.1. Lineage (NCBI taxonomy): Eukaryota > Metazoa > Arthropoda > Insecta > Orthoptera > Morabidae > Vandiemenella > Vandiemenella viatica. The sequence continues at coordinate 197,391,963 of JARYHS010011408.1, forward strand.
CTCATTTGCTAAAACTGTTCGGGTGCTATCGGTATTTTTCGGAAGAACCTGTTGGAAATCCTTGCCACGATGACCTTCCGACCGTACACCGAGTGAATGACCCATCCAAGGCCCCTTTCTGGCAAATTCCTGCGCGCTCCATTCTCTCATAGGAATTACTCCCGCCTCGCTAGATATTAGCTCCTGCTTTTGTCCCAGCCTACCAGACATCGTTTGGCTTCTTCTGTCTCGCCAGACTGTCGCTTGACGCTAACGGAACTCTCCGGCCTCCAGCTCGATACATATGAAATCCAATTCATTTCATAAAAAATAAATCAGATTAATTATTTTAAATTTGAAGAAGATGATCTATACTCTTCATCTCACCACAATGTTTGGGAAACGCTGCACTCCCAACAATCTCATCTGTTCAATAAGAACTTAGCTCAGTGGATAACATACTCCAGTTAAAATCTCTAGTATTTGGTTTCATTTATTTATTTATCACATGTCATTTAACATGATATACAAAAGATATTAGGTGAGCGCATTATGTCCATTGACCACAGAAACATGCTGCACATCCAACAATCTCATCAGTTTGATAAGAACCTAGCTCAATCGATAACATTCTACAGTGAAATTTTGCCAGAGGCTGGATCTATACCCCACAACAAAAGAAAAATGACCATGACTTAATCCTCCTAACGAATATGGTATTGGGTAATGGAACATCATTACAACTACTGTGAACCATCTACAATATTATGTCACAGAATATGCATTCTTTATTTTTCATGAAGCACTCTACGACCTACAGGAAACTACAAAAGGTTAATGGCGTCTGGAGTAACAACATTGGCAATGCAGATGACACAGTACAAGACAATACATTCTTTATCCATTGATCACAATATAAGAGACTGACTCTGTGGAATGTGGAAAGTTGTCAAATTACAGTTAAACAATTGCGTAGCAAAATAGTACATACACTAGAAGATGTGCAGTCGTGGCACACATGGTACATTAATTTTGTCAACTACATTTGCACAAACTAATGGCAGTTATTTTGTACGACACCTTAGAAACAAATTCTTCGACAGAGTAGGAGACAAATCTATTAGCCCTTATTTACACCACCTCTAACTCCTGTATTTGATAGCCAAAATGTGGGTCCCATACTACACCACCATAATCAACCAATCGTCTGACCAAAGTTTTGTAACCCAACTCCCCCATTTCTCTGGTACATCCTCTCACCACCGTCTTCAGTAAATGAAGGATTTTGTAACGGTTTTCTACCACCTGTCTAATGTGTCCTGCCCAGTACAGTCTATTATCAAATGTTATGCCAAGATATTTACACTTCAAGGCTTCAACAATCAATTCTGCACCCACTCTATTATGTTAATCAACCTTTAGTATTTTATCTGTGTACGTAATAAGCAGCCTCTTCAATGCATTTATACTCATTTTATGTTAACCTCCCAGTTAGATACTGCATCCAGGTCACCCTATATTAGGAGTGTTGATAAAATATCGATATAATTTTTTGAAAATATCGATATTTATGAGTGATTTTTTGACGATATATCGATATTGAAATCTGTGTATCCGAGTCGATATTTTAAAAAAATAAGTTACCATTTTTTTTTTTCCTCGTAGAAGGTGTAATGTTATTATCGGAGGAAAAGAAAACGACTACCTGTGTTGCGCATGCAATAAATTTAATCACAGATAGAATTTGAAGAAAAAATAAAAGATTTAAAACCTAACTGATCAAATAAAATTTATTGCACCTTAGTTTAAACACTGAGTTAGTGCTTTGATTAATTACGATGCTAGCAACAAGCAGAAAAAGAAGGCCAAATATTGATGCTTATTCGGGTAGTTAGTACTCGTTCGAATACTTGTCTGGACACGTCGCAAAAATTTATAATTTTGTTTTCAATCTACGCAAAAGTATTAGCATTAAGAATTTATCATAAAATAACAGGTATTGTAATACTCCACGGTTAAATATTTTTTGCGAATTGATTATATTTCTTCATCCATATCAACAGAAGAATTGAGCTCCAAAAGTAAGTCACAGCCAGTTTGGTTATACCACTAACGAATTTATTAAGAGAAGACACTAAAAAAAATCTACTGCTTTTGTATTGTCTCTATAAAGCGCAATGTTAAAAAATAATAATGATACAATTTGAAATTTGCTAACGCCAAATTTCCTGAATCTCCATTTCAAAAAATTGTACGAGAAATAATTTGCCGTTTCCAATGCAATATCAAAGAAGGGAAAATATTTCACTTAATAATGGGACTTTTCCATGCATAGCAGGAGAAACAACGTCATCTCTTTGGGATAAATCTGAGCTCATTCTCTTGAAAAATATGTCCAATGAAGTTTGTGACATGAGCTTTGGTTCAATGGTTGCTAAATTAAAACAATATTTGGATCAGCTGAGTATTTAAAAATCATCAGATGACCTAAGATTCTGGATAAATAGAAATAATTTTTTCCTATTATGTCAGAAATTGCTTTAAAATATTTGGTATCTTCTGCAACATCTGATCGAGTTGAAACAGTTCCTAATAATTGCAGTCGTCTGCCAGCAGAATCTATAAAACAGCTGCTGACAAATATTGGTACACACAACTTTATTTTTCTAGTATTAACTAACCCCAAAGCCCGTAAAAAATGACGGGGTTAACTAAGTGTTATGGTAATTTATTTCTCTGCAGTTGCTTAACTAAATAGGATTGTTATGAAATAAAGCTCATTGTAATTTATCGTCCCTTGTGCCGTAGCGAAAAGCTTCAGTTGTCAATTTGGTCCAGGCTGCATTTCAGCCTAGCCACAATTTCCGCTAATATTGCGGATAGAAAAGCAAAGCTTAATCACGCGCGAATTAATACATTCCCTGTATCGCATATCAGGGTCATCGTGCATCGCGAAATAAACTTGATCCCAAATCTTCACAGGTTCTGACACCTTTCTTTCTTAATTCCTGTGATGAAGATTGTTTTTTAACGGCTGAGACAGCTTACATCGGCTGAAATAATGACCACAGTGAGATCGAAGGATGCTAAAAATAAATCTTAACAACTTACGCTATGCCACGTAATATTTAAGTGTGGTTTAGGCCACATATATCGCGAAAGGTTTAGTTTTCCATCAGGATCCAGGTTACATTTCAACCTAACTACATACTACGATAAACTTGCCGTCAGGAGAACAATACTTCTATCTCACACATATTAATACAAGAACAGTATCGCGTTTTAGTGGCAATAATGCATCGCGATATAAATTTGATCAAAAATCGTCAAGAGTTTTTACACATTTTTTTTTTGTTATCCGTGATTCAGACCACTATTAAAACTTTTGAGTGGCTGACACAATTGCTGAAATAATAGCCTCAGTAATATTACACAGTGGAAGCAAAGGAAATTAAAATAAATCTTATAAACTTACAATATGCGACGTAATATTTGTTTCAAGTGTGGTGTAGGATGTACAGACCGGGATCAGTGTGCAACTATTTCCGTTTAAACGAATTCATAATTTCAATAATAGAGCACAGTTTAATTTATTTAAAAAAAAAAAACTAAAATATTCATGCCCTCTGCCGTAATATCAAATGCCAGTTATAGTTCTGACCCATGAAAATTAACAATATAACCAAAACATTCGCTAGATTGATGTTCGAAACACAAAGCTTTTATCTTACATATCTACAGACAAAGAATTTAAGGAATACTTCTATATATCAAAAGAATATTACATAAATGTAAGCATTTAATGATTGATATGTCGATTTTAACGCAATACATAATTTTATTTCAGTGTTCAGCACAGGTGGGCACAGTTAATCCAAACGTTAACTTCGTTAATCATTATTCCGCTACTTAAAAAGTTAACTTCGATAATCGTTAAAGCGTTAAATGTTTATAAATTTAACGCAAGTTAAAGTTATCCGTTAAAAGTTAACTAGTCAAAAGTTGTACTGATGTATTAGTATTATAGTACGGTAGGTATAACTGCTCTCTATCTCAAGGTGTTATGTACCATGATGCAAGTGTGGATTTATTTATAAAAATTAACAAATTGTGGTTACGCTATCGCCACAACAACGAAGTGGTATTCCTGTCTGTTTTTATCTTTGTTGAGACTGTGATCAACATAACACTTGCAAATTGTCTTACTAGAGACAATTAAGGTACTCGTGACTTTATAAAAAAAAAAAGTATTAAAAAAAAACAAAACATGAATGCAGATTGAAAAGCAACAATATTATAGAAAACAAGTTGGACTGGGACACCTGAATATGTGAAAACTGCAACCAGTGAAATTTGCGGCCAACCTAAAATCTACGACCAATGCCTGTTACGGTTACCTTTGTGCCACGGCCTACCTGTGACCTAAAGGCCCCTTTAGACGATCCGGCCTGGTTTCACTAAATCATGGCCTACATGTTTTTACGTGAACAAATAGAACGGAAGTTAGTCAGCGACATCCTTTTACATTACACGGCCGAAACTGCCAAACTAGCTTCTACTTTAAAAAAATAAAAAGATACACATTTGTCAAGAAGATAGGTTATGACGCTTTTTAGTTTATTTACGTTTGCAGAATTCACAATATAAAATAGTCACGCCGCCGGCGTTACGCCGCCGCCGGCTGAAAATGCTCGGCGCGCCGCCGCCAATATTTTAACAGGCGGCGCCCACTACTACACCGAACATACGAGCAGCGCTGCCAGTACAGCCAACTTATATTATACCGCTGTCTCTTTGAAATTATACAGAATGAAACCCAACTATACAAAGGGGTCATCCAATGATTACATACGTGAGTGAAAGTGCTGGGAGCAAAAAAAGTCCACGAAAAGTAAACAATGTATACATTGATAAATTTTGAATAACAAAAAGGAAATGGATATGCAGGAAGGGTTGCCAACTCAATGAAACAAAGGGACAAACACTTTCCAAAAGGTGCTGGAATGTACTTTACTTTTAAGTGCTCGTTTTTGTATCCAATTATACAAGGCAATCTGTTATGCAAACAGGATACAAGAGGTAACCAAATTTTACAAGTTTTGTATCCAATTATACAATCTGGCAGCCCTGCATACGAGTGGTGGCGTGGCGCACAGTTCAAACAAACTAAAAGACGTCAACAACCTATGTAACGGACTAAAGTTAACGGAAGTGCAATTTAACGGAAGTTAAGAAGACCGTTAATGATTTTTTAGGTTAACTTAAAAGTTAAATTTTCGCAATTTTTTTAACTTCGTTAATTAACGATTAACGGATTAACTGTTTTGTGCCCAGCTGTGGTGTTCAGTCAGTTAATTTATTCGCCGATGCTTGGAAATGTTATTAAATAACGTCAATTACCAAGAATAATGACGCAAAGCGTGACGACAATGCGCGACGTCATTGATTGACGTCATACCGTGACTGGTGACGGTCATACATGACAGCTTGCTTATTATATTAATAGATTCCTTGAATCATAGTACTCACTCATACCTTAATCTTTATACGTCACAAATTTTTATTTTAAACATAGTTTAGTTAGCTCGTACATGATTTCACCCCTAAATCATAAGAACGGGACCTGTATTTATCCAATGGCAATCCAAAGGAGAAATGTCTTGGAGCAAATTTGTACGTTAATTGCTTTCCTCTTGATGAGGCTATTTCTATTTTGTACAAAGATCAGAAAGATTAAGAAATACACTAATTTTTTTGTTACTATGCTTTTAGTAAAAATGTGTAATAGCTAAATCACAATTTTCTTCATTTATAAAAAAAAAAAAAATGCCGTATAAAACCATTCTGTTTCAGAAATTGAAGACTTGTTTCAAGAGAATATCTCACAACTTTTTATTAGTAAATACCAACAAGACTATTTTTTTCACGAATTGTTTTTGTAAAATGTGATCGATATATCGATATTTTTCTTCGGTATATCGAATCCGATATTGATACTTTTAAAAATATCGATTTATCGAAAATCGGATATTTTTTACAGACTTGTTCAATTTAGATCCTCTTATATATCCATTATGTCATCTGCAAACAATCTAAATTCTGTTAACTTCAACCATAATGTTTCGATGAAATAATGATAAACAAGTGTCCCCCTTCCGTTACAAAAACGTGTGGTAAAAATGAGAGTCATTTTAACAGCCTGTAGGATATAATCATCGCAAACAATAAAAATGTTTATAAACATCCATGAATCGATTCCATTAGACGTTTAAGTAGAAACCTCAGCATATCCTACCTGCGAGAAGGAACTACTAACTTGGTGTGGTGTTGTTGAAGGCCATTTTTCGGCTTGTTAAGCTGGCGTTGTTTTATCATTTAAAAAACTTACTTGGTGTTCATCGGAATCGTTATAGGATTTCGATCAACTGCTTACATGTTGAAGCGCACACACAATTTTATCTGTTGTACAGTCGTTTCTCCAAATGCGAAATAGTTTTTGAGATATGCGAATGTAGGCTTTCCCGGCGAATAAATGACAACAAATCTTCTAGTGTTTGCAGCCGGATTTTATTATAATAAAATCCGGCTGCAAACCCTAGAAGATTTGTTGTCAGTTTTTGAGATATTCCCTTGCAAAAATACAAAAAATGCAAATCTCTTCTAAATACCACAGTTTCATATTTGGTAGCGTGTTCTAAATGGTAGACTTGGGTCTAAGCAGTAACTCTGAAAGGAACTCAACCTAGGACGAATGGAATGCATTAAAGACCGAAATAATGAAAGCTGGTAAAGAAACATTGGGTTTTAGGGAACAAGATGCCCGAAAAACTTGGATCACAGAAGAAATTTTGGAACTGATGGATCAGAGGAGAAGATACAAAAATGCTCAGGATGAAACAGGAAGAGAACAATACAGGAAATTTAGAAATCAAATAAACAGGAAATGAAAAAAAGCAAAAGAAAAATGGCTAGAAGAAAAGTGTGAATAAGTAGAAAAGGAAATGGTCGTAGGTAAAGTAGATGTGGCATATATGAAGATCAAACAGAATTTTGGTGAAATGAAGAAAAGAGGTATGAACATTAAAGCTGCAGATGGGAAACCTCTTTTAAGCTCAGGAGATAGAGCTAACCGATGGAAAGAATACATTGAGAAACTGTATGTTGGGGACGACTTGAACCATAGTGTAATGGAAAAGGAAGGTGATGTTGACATTGATGACTTAGGAGATCCTGTTTTGAGGACAGAATTTAATAAAGCTCTGAATGACTTGAAAGCAAATAAGGCAATTGGAATTGATGAGATCCCTACAGAACTTCTTAAATCCCTAGGAGAGGAAGGAATCGATAGATTATTCAAGCTGATATCAAAAAGTTATGAAACATCAGAAATTCCAACTGATTTTAATAAAAATATCATCTTCACACTTCCAAAGAAAGCACAAAACGACAAATGTGAGAATTATCACACCATTAGTCTAACATCACATGCTTCAAAATTACTGACCAGAATAATATACAGAAGGATGGAAAGGGTAGTGGAAGAGATAGTAGGTGAAGATCAGTTTGGTTTTAGGAAAAATCGCGGTTCAAGGGAAGCAATTCTGTCTTTAAGATTAATACTTGAAGGGCGGATCAAGATATACAAAGAAACTTTTATTGCATTTGTTGATTTAGATAAAGCTTTTGATAATGTTAGGTGGGACAAGAAGTTCAAAATTTTAAAGAAGTCAGGTCTAAAGTATCGAGATAGAAAAATACTCTATAAAATATATAAGAATCAAGTGGCTAGAATAAAAGTAGAGAATCATGAGAGACATGCATCAGTTAAAAAGGGTGTGAGAAAAGGTTGTAGTCTACCCCCGTTAATATTCAACTTGTATGTAGAAGAAGCAATGAAGAAAGTCAAAGAAAAATTTCCATGTGGCATAAGCTTTCAGGGAGAAAAAATTAGTATGCTACGATTTGCTGATGACATTGTCTTGTTAGCAGAGAGGGCTGAGGATATTGAGAAGTTATTGAATGGCATGAACAAAATACTGAAGGAAGATTTTGAACTGAATATAAATCAAAGTAAGACCAAAGTGATGAAATGTAGCAGAAATGATACCAATACTATTAGATTAAATATAAAAATAGGATCGGATGCAATAGGAGAAGTGAGTGAATTCTGTTATGTGGGAAGTAAAATTACAACTGATGGACGAAGCAGGAATGATGTTAAAAGCAGAATAGCACTAGCTAAAAGAGCCTTCATGAAAAAGAGAAACCTTTTAGTTTCAAATATTGATCTAGGAATTAGAAAGAACTTTTTAAAACTCTACGTGTGGAGCACAGAACTTTATGGTAGCGAAACATGGACTTTAGGAATACCGAAAATAAAGAAAATTGAAGCATTTGAAATGTGGTGCTATAGAAGAATTTTGAAAATTAAGTGGACAGACAAAGTAAGAAATGAACGAGTTTTGGAAATGATGGGTGAGAAAAAAAGTTTGTGGAAGAAGCTTACAGAAAGAAGAGACAGTCTGGTAGGTCATATTTTGAGACATGCTGGACTGGTTAATTTGTTAGTGGAGGGAACAGTGGAAGGTAAGAACTGTAGAGGAAGACAGAGATTAGAATATATGAAACAGATAATTGTGGACGTGAGCTGTAAGGGGTATGTAGAAATGAAGAGGTTAGCACAGGATAGGAAAAGATGGAGGATTTCAATAAACCAGTCAAAAGACTGACGACAGCCAAAAAAAAAAAAAAAAAAGCGTGTTCTATGCGATAAGATGTTGCCTCATTACATACCGAGCCGAGTTCAAATACCCACAGTATAAAATATTTTAATTTATTTTTAACTTCAGAAATTGTGGAACATGACCTTTTTTATTTCATTTCATCTTCATTCATATCCTTTTATTGCGTGAAATAATCTTTAAAACAAATCACATTGCTTATAACACATTCAACAAACGCAAATTCGGCCAATATATGAACAATGGCTTCGTAATATGCCTCACTCATACGCTGTGAAATTTAGTCAGGAGTCGAATCTGTTAGTAAGCTGGAATCTGACACAAGCATTTTGCAATATTTATAATCGTTTGTCACAAAGGTTTTACATTTCATTGTTGAGCTCCATTTTCTCCATTTTTTCGTCAGGGACATTATTTTATTTTCGACCATTTACACGCATCCACTTTTGGAATTAAACATATTGATTGGAGAAAGAAGAAAAAACTATCTTTTCGATGCTATTTCGTTTAAAATACTTCTTGACCATATACAATAATAGAAACGATGAAATAAATAAATAGTCATACGTATTTCAATTTTAAACGCACTAAAACAATAAACTTAGTAAACAAAAGCGAAAAAATAATCTAAGAATGGAGACTTCCTTGATTGCAATAAAGTCTTCACTGGTCTACAGCCGGATTGTGATGTAAAATGACAATCCGGCGGTACACCAGTGAAGACTTCATTTTGAAAAAACGATTTTCTGAAGAAAAAAAATGACGCTATATTGTCGGTAATATATGTTTTGAATATTATTACACGAAATAAAAGTATTAAATAAAGTTGAAATGAAATAAAAAATCATATTTGACAATTTTTGAAGGGGTAACTTTTTTTTTTTAATGATACTCGGGGATTTGAAACCGCATCAGAAAAATTGCTAAGCCAACATCTTATCGCATAGACCATCCTGCTATTTAATACAGGATGGCCCAAAGGTAGGTATACAGTTATATATACAAAAGTTTTAAGATGGGTTTTAGGGATAATCCTAAACTTTCACTTTGGCTTCTGAATTCTGTGTTAAAAGAATTTAGCAATAATTTGTAACTGTACATGTTTTATGTTCCAATTTAACAAACTGATTATTGTTCTATGATTACATAATTGATTGTGCCCTTTCTTTTGTGTCTAGGGTAAACGATTGCTGGAAATTTGAGCGAGGAGCAATGACAATGGGTCGTTATAACTTACTGGAAGTATGAAAGTTCAGAGACCGTGCATAGGATTATTATTATTATTTATTTTCCATATATATATATATTATTTCTGTAAGGTATTTTTTTGTCACAAGCCTATATCTTCCTTCATACTTAACCGAAATCAATGATTGAGGTGTCATTTTAAAGCTTATGGTCTCCACTTTGGTTAAATCGTATTTTAAGCATGAAAGTTTTCGGAATTCGACCCTTAAAGGGCAAAAATGTATTTTGTTCTAAAATGCTGTTTTCTGTGTTACGAGTCAGTTATCTCCCTGGATACCTATTTGAAACCGTTTTATGAAATATCGTTTGAAAGATTAAGATCTCCGCTTTAGTGCCGTCATATATTAAGCCAGAAAGTTTTCGGAATTCGACCCTTAAAGGGCAAAAGTATCAATATTTTTGCAATGCGTTTTTGTGTCACGAGCGATTTATCTCTCTTAATATCTAACCGATATAGATAAATGAGGTATGATATTAAAGAATAAGGTCTCCGCCATGGTAACATTATATTTTAAGAAAGGAATTTTCGTAATTCGACCCTTATAGGGCAAAAATGTCACTTTTTCTAAAATGCGTTTTTTGTATCTCGAGCCATTTATCTCCATGGATATCTAACCAAAATCGATAAATGAGGTAGGATTATGAGGAGTAATGTCTCAGCTTTGTGACATAATATTTTAAGAAAGAATGTTTTTGGAATTCAGCCCTTAAAGGAAAAAAGTATAAATTTTTCTATAACCGACTTTTGTGTCACGAGCGATTTATCTCCCTTGATATCTAACCGATATAGATAAATGAGGTATCATATTAAAGAATAAGGTCTCCGCCGTGGTAACATTATATTTAAAGAAAGGAATTTTTCGTAATTCGACCCACAAAAGGCAAAAAAGTCAATTTTTCTAAAATGCGTTTTATGTGTCTCGAGCCACTTATCTCCCTTGATATCTATCCAAAATCGATAAATCAAGTACGATTGTGAGGAATAATGTCTCAGCTTTGCTGACATCATATTTTAAGAAAGAAGTGTTTGGAATTCAACTATTAAAGGGAAAAAAGTATAAATTGTTCTACAACGTATTTTTGTGTCACGAGCCTTATATTTCCCTTGATATCTAATCGATATAGATAAATGACATATCGTATTAAAGACTAAGGTTTCCGCCGTGGTAACATTATATTCTAAGAAAGGAATTTTTCGTAATTCGACCAATAAAGCGCAAAAATGTCAATATTCCAAAAATACGTTTTTTGTGTTTCGAGCCATTTATCTCCCTGGATTTCTAACCAAAATCGATAAATGAAGTAGGAGTATGAAGAGTAATGACTGAACTTGGTGACATTATGTTCAACCTCACTATTCATCGCATATTATTCGCGAAATTTTCGGACGGGTCGTCTAGTATATATATATATAACGTATTCACATATAAACAAAGAATGCAAGAAAATTTTGATTTAAGTTCCAATATCTCTATTACTTCTACTGTTATTAAACAGAATGGGTACCACACCACTCCTACATCTACTACTACTGCTATTATCCCTAATATTACTACAAACATTACTATTACTACTACTAATACCACTACTAGTACTAATACTACTATCACCACCACCAATTGTCACAGCCGCACTTCGGTTCCACTAATGTTCATTTTTTCTTGGTGTTGATTGCGCTCCAAAGGTAGAATCGCCTGGAACCGGCAGCGAAGTCAGCCACCCAGGTCATCAAGAGTTGACCAAGACGGCCTCAGCTGTCGCCTCTTTGGAGCACACCGTAGTTCCTCCGACGATTGATGTTGCTCATTGTCGTAGGATATCTTCCGTCGATCCGGTGTTGTGAAAGCCAGACTTCCAGCATCATTGTTCCCTCTGCAGTTGTTTCTGGAATTAGCTTCCTTTATCCCACGAGTTGTAATTATGTTCTCCTATTCTGCTATCTGTGACCTTTGATTTCGCTCGGCATTATTCCTTTTTATAAATTCCTCCTTCTGTTATAGGTGCATAGGTTGTGGGAAGAGGAATTTCATTTCCCCGGGCCGTGACGTCTTACGATTTACAGCATCAGGGACAAGTTTGAGACCACGAGTTCCGTCGCCAAGGCATCGATGTCTGGACGACCGCGCACGACGTGGAAACAGGAAAATGAGATGAAGGCATCCCTTACAATCGCAAACAGTCCAAAGAAGTCCAAGCGACGTGGGTCTCGGGAGCTGGATATCCCGAGGACATCATTACAACGTCTGATGCAGCAGCTGCACCTTAAGGCTGTGGTCAAAGTGGATGCGTACTCTGACGATTTATAACTTTTGCGAAAATGTCGTTCGCGCTCGTCAGTGTGGTTGTGGTCACAGTGTATCGGAGTTTGTCGTGCGCGCTCGTCAGAGCAGTTGTTGTCACAGTGCAAATCAGAATTACTTGTTCATTTAATTAAAAATGGAAGGTGACTGGATCTTTTTAAATAATTCTGTACAAAGACTCTTCTTGTTGGAAAAAGAAAAAGAATGTTGGATTGTTGATATTAATTTTACCAGGGAAACTCAAGGAGAATTTGCTTTACATTTTCCTGATTTTATCAAAGACTATCAAAAATACTTCGGCTATTTTAGAATGCGGCCAGAAACATTCAACCATTTATTACACGGAATTAGTTAGAAAATTGAGAAACAGAATAATTTCCGGAGTTGCATTGGAAGAAACTAGCAGTTATATTAAGGTAAATAAATAACTTTAGGTTTGATCATTAATTAAGTCGTGTATTAAAAATTTTGAAATTGACTGAATAGAAATTGCTAAAGTTTCTCTTGTGTATGGTTTATTGAGCTAAGATAAATCTATAAGTCACCTTGATTACAAATTAGTGACTTACGCTTACACGACACAAATGATGTGTTCAACCGTACCATAACGGTGATGTGTCGATGGTACTCTTTTGTGGTCTGATCCCACAAAGGTTATTTTCTCTCACAAACTAAAGAAATCAACATCTCTCTATTCATTTTGGTCGTACGTCTACGCAGCAAAAACCAAACAGACTTGCTTCTAGTTTCTGTTCCTGCGAGCACGAGCCCCAACCAACGACTAACTCGTTTCCACTATGACCACAGTGACCTGTTTCTTTCACTCCAACGAAAACGCACGAGTACGGACGACCACAGCCTAAACCGTGCTGCCCCAGACTGTTGCATGACCTTGTTGAGGAAGATCCAGATCACAGACTACAGTTCTGTGAGATAATGCGCAATCAGCTGACTGAACAACCAGAGCTGCTTTCGAAAATCATGTGGACAGATGAAGCCTGTTTTAAATTGTGTGGTCACGTCAACAGACATAACTGTGTGTACTGGGCCGATGAAAACCTACAAGTCATTATGACTATGCAACTGAATCAGCCGGGCGCCACAGTGTGCGGTGGCATATCCTGCGATGGTATCGTGAGTCCTGTCTTTTTCGATCTGGACGTGTTGATCGAAGTTGTGGTGCCACAACTGCAAGCACGGCCCGACTCCGCGGAATTGTTCTTTCAACAGGTCGAGGCCCCACCGTATTTTTCTTTAGCTATCCGTAGATACGTAGACGAGGCATTCCCGCAGCGTTGTATTGGGCGTCGGGGCAGTACGTTCCCCGGACTTAACTCCAATGGATTTCTTCTTCTGTAGAGTAGTAAAGGATAAGGTTTATTCCAGAAAACCCGCCACAGTACTACAGTTGAAGAATTTCATCGATGATGCGTTTAAGGAAATTCGTTCTAAGTGCAATTTGTGTCGCACTGTGTGTGAGAGTTTCGGAAACAGGTAGCAGGAATACATCAATGCCGAAGGTGGACATTTTGAGCACCTACGGGGTTACATGTGCTGTACATGTAACTGTATACCTGCTTTTGGGCCACTCTGTATTATGTGGCCATAATTCTTGTTTTTACAGGACTTTTTTTTATTTTTTCATTTGTTTGGATGTTCTTCTTTATGCGAATATTTTAAAATGGGGCGTCCAATAATCACGTGAAGGTTTTTCTGGAATTCCGAACCCCCCCCTCCCCCGCTCTGGTGAGATTTGGTTAGATCTAGTCGCCGCCCTCCCCCCCCCCCTCTTAAATGACGTGAGATTTGACCAAGACCCCCCCCCCTCCCTCCTCCTGCTCATCGACCTCTTAGTTTCTTCCAATTTTTTTTTTTAGCTTTCATGCTTCCAAGGGTGGTTTATACCACCCTGAGGTCTGTTTCCGCGTCGTTTTTAGACCATATCCCCCCCCCCCTAAAGTCGACATTAGCGTCATTTGTAGACCTTTTTTATGTAACTCTACCGTCCTTCAAGAATTTCGAAACCTCACATGAGATTTCCGTTGCCCCCTCCCTCCCCCCTGGTGAGTTTTCGTGAGATTTCGCCGGACTCCTCCCCCCAATTTCACCTCACGTAATTAATGGACGTCCCCAAAAGCAGAGCACATTTGAAGAAATAACTATGCAACATATGGCGTGTACCCTTCAGCATGTGCAGGAGATTGAAATCCGTTGTTAACATGTCTGATGGTCTCCAAGTGAGATGCCGAGGTTATGCGCGGGTGGGTGTGCAGAGCCGTGACCAGTTCAGACACGCCTCGCGGACTCAAGGTCGACTAGCACGTTGAGACAAGTCGAGGACCACGCGCAAACTCTTCCCAGAGATAAAACCCGGCGCCAGTCGGCCGCTATCGGATATCATATCGGAATCGGCACCTGGCGATAACTGGTCGACTCGATTCTTAGTTCTCTGCACTTCAGGTTACTGAAATGGCGGGTGCAGCAAGACCCAATTCTTGATACTGTGCTGCTTCTTGATATCTCCTTTTTATTCATGACGCAAGTTGTGCAATGAAATCTGGTGAAAATAATGTAAGATGCAGAAGTAACTGAACAATCTAAACTAATTGAAATAACATGCATTAACAAAGTATTTTAGACGTGGTTTAATGTTACCACTAAACAGATATCGGAATAACGGAAGATATAATTCAAGGTAAAGGCAATGTTGTTGCTGGCCATTTTCCCGCAATTACTTAGTTAATTACTAATTGAAAGGAGTTTTGGAAATGATGGGTTAGAAAAGAAGTTTGTGGAAGAAGCTTACAGACAGAAGAGACAGGCTGGTAGGTCATATTTTCAGACATGCTGGATTGGTTAATTTGTTAGTGGAGGGAACAGTCGAAGGTAAGAACTGTAGAGGAAGACAGAGATTAGAATACTGTATATGAAGCAGATAATTGAGGACGTGGGTTGTAAGGGGTATGTCGAGATGAAGAGTTTAGCACAAGACAGGAAAGGATGGAGGATTGCATCAAACTAGTTGAAAGACTGATGACAGAAAAAAAAAAAAATTGAAAGGATGATGCCAATCCATCTGTTTTATTTGTTTATTGTTGTCTCGTACGCGTTTCACCTGTCATCAGGGCACCGTCAGCGACGAATCTGCGTTAAAGTTTTACATACAGTTTTACAAACATTTTAAATAAAATATTTCATGTTCACAATTACGTAATTAAATAATTAAAAATGTGTGTAAAACTGTATATAAAACTTTAGCGCAGATTCGTCGCTGACGATGCTTTGATGCGCGGTGAAACGCGTACGACACAACAATAAACAAATTAAACAGTTCCACTGGCGTTATCCTTTCAATTAGTAATTTCAGAAGATTTACACAAAATTTCATGGTTTTCCGGGAGAAACGGAAAGTTTATAATATTTGGACCCTAGAAACGGGAAAGGATGACGTACTGGAAGTAAAGAAAAGAAGCATAGAGATGAGTCGACAGGATTACTTTTCGTGATCTTCAGATCGGAAAAAATAGAGATACCACTAAATGAAAAGGGATAAACAAACAAGTTAGAAGAAGAGTCGACAGCTTCGAGGCAGTAAATATCCAGAATAATAGACTAAATACATAGATAACACAGGATATAAATGGTTTGATTGAGGAAAGTAGAGGATGTAGCCATAAGCCTGAAGGTGCCTAGACAATAAAAACACCAGAAAGTGGAAAGCAGCAAAAGAGATATAACTGAAAAAGAAACTTAAAGCTGTAAAAGAATTTGTTACAGAGCTCTTAGTTTAACAAACTGCACTTGAAAAATAAAAGCAGGTGTTATTTGCAAAGGCTTTTATTGGCTTTACACCTCGTCGACATCGAGGTCATTAGAGGCGAGAAAGGACTCTTGGTGAGAAAGAGGAAGCAATTTGGCTATGGTATTTTAAAGGAACCATCACGGAGCTCGTGTGGAGTTATTTGGCGAAACCATGGAAAACTCAAATCTGGATGTTCGGACGGGGATTAAAACCTGCGTCCTCCCGAGGCCAGAGCGTCTCCGCTCATCCACCATGCTCGGTATTTGAAAAATACTGGATTCGCTAACAAATTGCTTCATGAAGACCAGTTTGCTTTCTGAAGAAATTGAGAACAGAGCACTCTGTTTAGTTACTAGTGGCAATATGGAAGTCCGATCCGCTTTTATTACGCTTGTAGATCTAGAAAAAAGTATTTGTTAAAATCGACTGTAAAAAAACGCTTGAAGACTTACAAGAGCCTTATGTTAAATTAAAAATATGTATAACCGTAGAGAGTGTATTTTTTACTAAAAAATCTGACTACAGCAATAAGAAAAGAACGAAAATAAAGAACCACCGAAGTTAATAAAAATGAATAAATAATATTTGTAAAGCACTATTTGTCTATTTGCTAGGACGCTCCGAAGTTCGGATTCTACTTAAAACTGTACGTCCCCTTTATCCGGTAGTATTATCGGGCCACGTTAGTGCAATCACGACGTTTTTAAGCCTGTATGTAGAAGATGCAATACGCAAATAAAAGAATAATTAGGAATGATGTTGCGGCTAATAGTTAAGTAAATAATGCTCTTGGTCTTATTCATGACAGTTTTATCTGGTTCAGCAAAACAGTAAAATAGGGATAAATAAAAACGGTATCAAGAGTATGTAATCCAGTGGAATAACGTGAGTTGTATTAGATTATGGCAGGTAATCGCACTGAAAGCAGAAGACTTAGTGAGCAACAAAGCGAAAAAAACACACGCATGTATAAGAAACTAATGGCAATAGACAGATTTTTCTGCCTTTGATCTTTAAAATTGTTTGGAGCGCAGACTTGTATGGGGGCAAAACCTGTACAGTAAGAAGGAAGAATAAAAGTGATGATTCTGAAATGAAGTAATAGAGCAACAGTAATTACTGACTGGGTTGGCAGGATAAAAAACTTCAGAAAAAGATTAATCAAAAAACGATGAAAATGATAAATCAGTGGTAGGAGACTTAAAGAAACCGTGATATTTCATTCTCTGGTTCTCGTTCTTTAAGGAGTCAATGTGAAATTTAGAATTACAAAACTGTACGTGCACTTTGGCCGTGAGTATTCAGTACGTGTAGCCGCCACGTGGTGCAATCAGTGCTTCTGGACGTCGTGGCGTGGATTCAAAAACGCTGCTGTGAAACACACTTCCAGGCTCATCCACAAAGCATCGACAGGTAGACCAATACGAACTAGTTGCCGAACGACCACATCCCAGACATATTCGATGGTGTAACGAGCCGCGCTGTCGCCACGTTACAAGGTGCATTTTTATTATATATGTAATAATATAAGAGTAATTTACATAAATCTTGGGCGACCACGTGAATAGATTTTTGTTGCAATTTTATAAAGTACGCAAGATTCCAAGTGAGGACTGTAATGAAATGGTGAACTTATACAGTGTATCGTAGCAAAGCGAATATTAAAGAGTTATTGAGCTATGTAGGCTAGAAGCTAATCTTGGTCTTTCCGAGCCATGGGGACAGGACGTCACGGATTTGGGATTTGCCAGACCACACACACTGCTCCCTGGGGATGGGTCACTCACCGAGCGGGAAAAGCCTGCCGTCCGAAACCCGAATGTTCTCTCGCCCGGCGAACTTAGCCGAATATGTCCGACCTCTGTTGGATTCTTTGGCCAAATCACATATCGAGGATATCACGTGACATTAGGTGCCGACCTGAAGGTCCAATCAAAATGAGCGTATAACTCAAAATCCTGGGAATTTTTGTTGTATGTGAGCTTCGAGACTACAAATGGGCGGAGCAAGAAGTTTCCTCGTGGACCGAAGAGCGAGGAGCTGACATTCTACATTCTAACTTCGATCGCACCAGTCTGAGGTTGACTTGGAAAGTTGACTTCTTTCGCTATCTGCAGCTTGCCTTGCTGAAGCAAGGTTATCACCGCAACACAGCCGGTAATGCGATGATGCGCATTGCCAGACCAGAGATGCCTATAGCCGACTTGTGAGATAATCTCACATATCGTGGGTCCGCTACACTCATCACAGACATCAGACGCAGAACTACAATGGTAATTTATTACGACCAAGCCATGTGATTGTGCATTCCGTGAAACAGAACCCGTAAGCGACTTTGAGAGGATAGGT
>JARYHS010011408.1:197411381-197506603 GCA_031002005.1 Vandiemenella viatica
ATTTTTTTTTTCACAGCCCTATCGAAGTGTCAAAGTCAACCCTTATTCAATGGTAAATTCCTATCGTACTTAATATTACGACATGAAATTTTTTTGGGTATTCTTGCCTTTTTCGCTACAGGGTCCAAGTGAATTTCAGGGTTAAAATATAGTGGACATTCAAACTAAAGCAAAAAATTGTTTAGATAGCAATTGCCATTCTGATCAAAAATTGTTATGTTCAATGTTTGATAGAAATAAGTCCCTCACACTTTAAAAAAATTAAAATTTTAAAATGTATGGGTGAAGAATCTATTATTTTTAAGTGTGTGTGTCTCATTTTTATCAAAAATTTAAAAAAAATATCAGCAGAGTAAATGCTATCTAGTTTTTTATTTTTTATTATTTTATTTTTATTTTTTTTATCACTATGTATCGAATTTCCACTACATTTTAACCCTGAAATTCACTTGGGCAAAGCGGCAAGGATACACAACAAATTTTTATGTCATAATATTAAGTGCGATACGTTCATTGCATACAGTTTGACTATGACATTTTGATATAGGGCGACGGAGCGTGGTGGATGAACAGTTAACGCTCTGGTCTCGCATTCGGGAGGACGCCGGTTCTAATCCCCGTCCGGGCATCCAGATTTGGGTTTTCCATGGTTGTCCCAAATCACTCCAGGCGAATGCCAGGATGCTTCCTTCAGAAAGACCATGGCCGAATTCCTTCCCGTTCCTTGTCCCCAGTCTCATCCCGCCTCTAATGACATTAGCGGTCGACGAAGAGTAAAGCAATAAGTAAAAAAATTAAAAAAAGATATAGGGTGGTGAAACAAAAAATTGATTTTCACTCATACATTTTTTACAATTTTTTTATTAATTCATTATTTATTTATTTTTGAGTGTGAAGGACTCATTTTATCAAAAATTGAACGTAGCAATTTTTAATCAGCATAGCAAATGCTATCTACAACAATTTTTTTTTGGATCCATATTATGACTTTAGTTCGAATGTCCACTATATTCTAATCCTGAACCACTGTGCACCGTGAAAATTTGTACACTGATCAGCTAAAACGATATGACCACCTTCTTATTAGTGTATTGGTCCATCTATGGAGCGCAATACAGCAGCGATTCGGCTTGCATGGATTCGAAAAGTCCATGTTAGGTTTCAGGCGTCGTCTGGCACCAGATGTCCCCGCACAGGTTACGCAATTCCCTTAAATTACGGGTCGGTGGTTTGTATGGGAACGAGCATCTCGGAAACGGTGAGATCAACTGTTCACGTGCTGCTGTAGTGAACATCTATGCAGAGTGGTTGAAGGTTGGTGAAACAACTACAGAGCGACAAGGTGGCGGACGTCCACGCCTCATTACAGATAGGCGGCGATCTGTGGCAGATCTGTCAGCAGAGTACAATTCTGGTGCAGGCACAAGTGTTTCGGAGCACATTCTGTTCTCAGATCTGCCACAGATTGCCACCTACCCCGCTTTACACAGCAAGGAAGCCATCAACCTTGACGTTCTGTGATGATGCGTGGACGTCCACCACCTTGTCGCCCAGTCATGGTTTCACCGTCCTTCAACCACTCTGCATAGATGCTCACTACAGTAGCACTCGAACAGCCGACCAGCTTCGCCGCTTCCGAGATGCTCGTTCCCAGGTACCGCGCCCACAAACCACCGGCCCGTAATTTAAGGGAATTGCGTGACCTATGCGGAGACATCTGGTGACAGACAACGCCGGAAACCTACCAAGGACTTTTCGAATCCATGCAAGCCGAATCACTGCTGTATTGCGCTCCAGAGATGGACTAACACACTAATGAGCAAGTGGTCATAATGGTTTGGCGGATCAGTGTATTTAGTTCAGCAACCGCGCAGAAGTGAATTGCAAGAATACTGAAAAAGTATGTATTACGTTTAAACAAACATATTAATTATTAGTTGTTTTTTGTTTATTTATATTCAGTTGATGTAAATGTTTACTTATACTCTATGTCCACAGATATCACTGCTACAGTAAACTAAGAAGAGTGAACCACATTACATCTTTTTTAGGTTATGAGCGTCATTTAATAAGAAATGTACTTAGTTGAGCAGCTACCAGCAAATGAACTCCTTGACAATACATTCAACCCGTTATATTTGACGGCCTTTAAGATGTTTAAATTCGATGTGGATATTTCCGCTATATTCTCTGTCACTGTTATACTTTACTCGAAGAAATTAATTGCCAGAACTCTGCGTTTAACTCGCTATTTTTTCGGGATTAGAATATAGAATCTAATACAATGTCTACATCTGTAAAACGATAACCCGATAAATTTGTGATATAAAAACTCAGAAACTACTGAGCAAATTTCGATGGAGTTTTCGCCGTTTTAAAGCTTAGAATCCCAATTCAGTTGTTTGGCATGTCTTATGTTTCAACATTACATAACGCAGGAGCATTAAATGAAATTCTGAACGTATGGTGGCAATTCTCAAAGATGGAAGGATTAATAAATGTTACATCCTTCACAATAAACACACAATTACAGTGTCTCTGACCATAGCTTTTAATGAAAGCAATAAAAAAACTTGAAAAAGGAATAACTATTTTGCACACTAACCAAACTTGAAATATTATTCCTTTAATTCGGGATAAACGGGTTTTAAACTATAAATGGCCATATTGAATGCAAGAAACTAATAACAAAAAACAACAGAGATTTTCTTTGATCTCGATCCCTGTTAGCACAATGTCTCTGGCAATCGTCTTTTGGTATCTGTTCGCAATGAAATGGCACCGCAGTTTGTAAATCCCTGAAACAAATCGAAAGTGAAGCATATTTTTACAGGTAAGGAATATATTTTAATGGTGACTTCCATTGCCAGATGAAGTACCATGAACCGAGCGTGGCGGTGTAACGGTTAGCGTTCTCGCCTCGCATTCGGGAGGACGGTGGTTCGAATCCCCGTCTGGGCATTCAGATTTGGGTTTTCCATGGTTTCCCAAATCACTCCAGGCAAATGCCGGGATGCTTCCTTCAAAAGGCCATGGCCAAATTCCTTCCCATTCCTTGCCTCCCATCCTTTCCCGTCTCTAAAGAACCCGCTGTTGAGAGACGTAAAGCAGTTAAAAAAAAGAAGTACCATAATGATAAAATTTTTAGCTCTAGCGGCAGATGAGTAATCATAATGAGCCATGTCTCATATTTTATATCTACTGGGAAAACTCAGTCAAAATCGACTCCATAGTTTTCAAGGTAATACTAGATTATTGGTAAAATAAATCTTAAGACAAACGTTAAATTTTAATTTTGACTCAAAGCTTTCAGATTCTGAATATCAATTAAAAATCTGTATTTTCTGCGCGATGTCGGAATAGACAGACACATTCCAGATACATTTCTAATTTTTATGTACGTGGTATGTATTAATGCGAGTAGCAACATTAGCTCTAATTGGGATGAAATATAACCTGGACTAAAATAAAACTGACATTCCGTATCAAAGCATCCAAACTACCCCATTCTTAGAACTGTGCTGCTAAACCACCGTTTAGTACCGGAAATGGTCGGTACGAAATCAACGAAGCTTGGTACGCATGAATCTTTTTGGAAGAATAAAAACAGTATACGTCCGCCACCTTGTCGCCCAGTAGTTCTTTCACCGATCTTCAACCACTCTGCATAGATGTTCGCTACAGTAGCACGCGACCAGCCAACCAGCCTCGCCGTTTCCGAGATGCTCGTTTCCAGGTGTCGCGCCCACAAACCATCCGCCCCTAATTTAAGGGAGTTGAGTGACCTGTGCGTAGAAATGTGGTGCCAGAGAACTCCGGAAACCTAACAAGGACTTTTCGAATCCATGCCGCACCGATCCGTTGCTGTATTGAGCTCCAAAGATGGACCCACATTCTAATAAGCAGGTGGTCGTAATGTTTTGGTTGGTCAGTGTAGCTATTATTACATACTGTCCATAACCTCTATTTTGCAGTACATCTCTTGCCGCAATTGCTCCGGTAACGAAGGCCGAGCGGGTTACGTCAGCGTAATGGACACGATGGCCAAAACATCCTTATATATACATATAGGTGACACTATTGTAATCACTAATTTTTCTTGCAACAACGATAAGCTGAAAAGTTATCGTTCGACCTTATAGATTTCGTTTCAGTATCAGTTCACGGAATTTTTTCCTATCATTTAATGGCTGAGAAATTTCAAAACCGTTTGTTTAGTGGACAAGTTGCAAAATCATGGTGACCTTCAGCTTCTTTTTGCCTTCACTCTAGCGACTGATCTGATGCAATCCTCCTCTTCTATTACTGCTTAGCTAATGTCTTCATCTCGATATACCCTCAATAATCATCCACGTCTTTCCATTTACTTCATCACTGCAAGTGCTTCCTGTGTTGTAAAATTAAACTGCTTCCTGTGTCAAATATTAAAACCACCATCCTAGTTCAAAATTTTACGAATTTCTTTCTTCAGATACAATTTACAGAAATTTTTGTCTAGTAATTTACTTTTTCTTGTGAATCAGCAAATTTAATATATTTTAATTTCAGTTTTTTAACTACTTATAATCTTCATATTTTAGTTGTATAACAGACTGTTTTACTTACGTATGCCATAATTGTTTCTTCTGATAGTGCAATGGTACAAGCTAGAAGGATTAATCTTTAAAGGAAAGATACTTTTGCCAGTACTAAACATGAATCGATGTTTACCTTTATTCGGTTTGTTATAGGCCATTAGGGGCAAGAACGGAAAGGAATTCGACGACGGAAATACCCTGGCATTCGCTTGGAGTGATTTGAGGAAACCTTGAAAAACCCAAATGTTGATGGCCGGACGGGAATTCTTCATAAGGCCATGGCAGAAGTCCTTCCCGTTCCTTGCCCCACGTCCTTTCCCGCCTTTAATTACGTCACACTACAAAATGTTAAAAGATTCGTATACCGAGCGTGCGGAAGTTATTTCTCCTTCCACTCACTACCGAAATACAGACATGAAAGAATGTACTATACAATTTCAGAAGAAAGAAAATAACTACATTAATGTAAAATTTTATTAAAAACAACATAATAGTTCACAATTCTTTTTATTTTATTTTTTTCGATATCAGGATTTATATTTCTTTAAACTGTAAATGTAAATTAAATTTTCACAGTTGTGCGAAACGATTTTGGTTGTTACTCGGTTCATTTAGCATGATTTGGCAGTAAGGTCTCCTTTTTTTATATGAGCTTGAATCCTCGAAAATTTCATGAGCTGGCACGGTATAAGTTGATAAAGGGGTATGACTTGCAGACTGTAAATCTTTTCCTCATACAGAGAACTTGATAGAGTTAATTCGAAGTGTTTAATCGATTACGATCAAATATCTTCAGACTTTGACATTATTTGCTCATTATATCTAATTCCTGAGTGTATAGGTATCCAAATGTATTTTCTTCGGTTATCACTTATAATTTTATATCTTGACCATTTTTTGCGTATCGTCACGGGTCTAGAATCGTTCCAATTTTTTAGTTTAAAGATTATGACAGGTTGGCGTGATCTGTCCAAACACGAACTTGACTTACAACTCATCCTAGGGTAAATAATATCTCTTGAGCTTGAAATTTTTTTTAACTGTTTAACTTGTCTTAACAGCGAGGTCTTTACAGACGGGATAGGATGGGGGCAAGGAATGGGAAGGAATTCTGCCATGGCCTTTTGAAGGAAGCATCCCGGCATTTGCCTGGAGTGATTTGGAAAACCATGGAAAACCCAAATCTGGATACCCGGACGGGGATTCGAACCGCCGTCCTCCCGAATGCGAGGCCAGAACGCTAACCGTTACACCACCACTCTCGGTTTGAGCTTGAAGAACTCATTATTATTAACAGATGTATTAAACACGGACAGAGGCGATCACGCTATCGAATAATTGTCGTGATTGGTATACAAAATTTGATTTTCAGTTGACCTTACAAAGTTCACTCTGAAAAATTAGATGAATTTGTGTTTAAAGGGAGTGAGCAATTGCTTCGAGAGGATCATGTTGTTTTTGATTGAGGCTGGTCAAAGATTCATAATGTAATCTTTGGTCATAGTGTCCGTAAGGGCCAGTGGATTTTATACATAGTATTAATTAAATATTTAAAATAAAACCGTAGAAATAAATTACCAGAACGCTCGATTCGTCAACATATTTGGTCTGATATCCAATTTAAATAACCTGATAATACACGTACATGAATAAAGACCATTAACGAAACTGGCCAGTATAACACGCAAAAAGCAAATAAACCGTAATGTATAAACTTTTGTCAAGCAGCAACATTCGGAAAAGTTTTAATTAAACTGACATTTATATTAGGCCGGAATGACAACTGGCATTCGTGGTTACAGCAGAGACCATGAGTAATTTTTTTTTTTTTTTTTTGCTACTTTCCTCTACATCATGTTACTGAAAAGCAGTCCACGATTTTTCAACCTTAAAGTTTGACGATATTTTTTAATTACGAAATGCTACGAAAAGCAGACTTAATGAACTTATTATGGCAATTACTTTTGTAGCATTTGTTAGCTATTAAATTGTGGACATAACCTCGAATTTCTTATAATCAGATCTCTGGCCGCTGTTAATTTGCGAGTGACGGCTGTCGGACGTCACCATTTTTCAGCCAGTAGCTATCGAGGTGAATGAGTGAGTGAGCTTAGGGAATTATGTAGTAGATAGAATTTTCTTACATTAACTACCATATCTACCCTGCTGGTTTTTTTTACCTGTTTAACTGTATTATTTCCCTGCATCTCATTATAAGTTAATAAGGTTCCTTCGCTTGGCTGTATAAATATTGTTCATTTTGCTCTCAACGGACCTCCAATAAGATACAGATAACATTCGTTAACACGTTTGCAGTCTTTCCCGCCTCGTCAGCAGTATTTCCCTCCTCGTCAGCGAGTACATTTACCTCCGTATTTGACGTAAGATCACCTCAACCCGTTGTATTAATTTTCTTCCTATCCCCATAAATGAAAATACTTTTTCTTTTGTTTTCTTAAAATTTCGCTTTCAGTTAATGGTTCAGTGGAATCATTTCTACTTAACTTATTTGTTATCCGATTTTGACTTGATGGAGAGAAGCGACATTTGGCAGGAGCGTAACTGAATTATTTGGAGCATCCTGACTGTGATAATGTCCAATTCAAAACGTCCTCCCAATATTTCGTTCACGGAATACTTCTGGACAATAGGTTTGATCTAGATTCTTATATTTTCTGATCGCTGTAACATTAAACATTACGTTTATATCACGATAAAGTGAATGTATTAATGCGCGTGCGATACTGTTTGTTTACATTCGTTCGATGCAGTTGGTTTAATTTTATTTTCTGATTGCTGTTAAACGCAGAAAAAATTTTGAATCAAATTTATTTGCTGTTACAGTGAATGTATTAATGTGGAAGTTATAATGGGTTTGTGATTAATTATGAAAGGTGCTAAACAAACATTTCCTGTTGTTTAACCTGCGAAGTTATTTGAGAAAACGTAATTGACTAGTATTCTAAACTAGAAGAGTATAAAACAATACAAGGTAAGTTTTTTTAATTGAACCTTGAAAGCTGTTAAGTAAACTAAGTCCTAGCTGGAAACTATCAACAAGACTTACTAACGTAAAAGTAAATTTATAATAATTACTTTAATATACGTTATCGAAAGTTAACACTTTGTTTCTGGAAAGTTCTGTTGAGTTGAATCCAGTGTTGAAATCAGGATAATTTGTTATCGGCTGAGATCATGATAATAGGTTACCGGCTCTAGACAGTAAATAGTACTTTCGGAACTATACCCCGGCTATTTTCCTCATACTCGACGAGTTTACACTCGGTACTCGCTTGATAGTAGGCTAAGTTGGTCTCAGGAACTATACTCCAGCTATTTTCCTCTTCCTCGACGCGTTTTACACTCGCTATTCGCTTGGTAGTAGGCTAAGTTGGTCTCAGGAACCGTTCAAGAAATTCAGATTCGAAGCTAAAGCCATTAGTTTGATCGGGGATCGAACCGCGGTTGTCCGAACCGTATTTAGGTGCTCTACAGACTAAGTCACCCTTACTAGAGTCGCGCAAACGCTGTCTAGACTCGCTCGGTTTGTCGTTGCCAGCGCGACATCGGTCGGCCGAATGTCGGAAATACAGTGCAGAGGACCGAGCCTGGACGTAAGCTCGAGCCTCACAGTAGGCTCGGTCTGTTATTCGTGTGCTGCGTGGGGAAGAAGCCACGCTGGTACTCGCTAAATCGAGGAATAAAGTAACTGAAAAATTAAAGAATAAAGAGTATATGTCTTCTTCTTATTATTTCTACATTCTGTTCTATTATTTTATCAGACTCCATACATTTAGTTTCGGAAAAGTTGGATTCTTAAAGACCTGGCACAAGTCTATGTTAATGAAAAAGTAAAAATCGGCAGGTTGCACCTTATGTCAACATTTCTATATTCCGCCATTTCATAAAAAGTGGAACAATATTTCTCGTGAACATATGAACGATCTTTTTGTTACTGATAATGACTTGTTAGAGTGGCATAAGTTATGTTATTAAAGTAAGTTTAATGTTTTGTATTAATAAATACAAAACATTATAAGACACCACATATATTTGAAACCTCCGTGGATTCAGGGTATTCTTTACGAATGTCAGTAACTGTACGTAACTTATTTATGTTATAGTCGTCGTTGCACTTTGTTCAGATCTCATAGTTTATAATACTTCCGTTATAAATGTTTATGAATCACATCATGTCTGCGGCGATTAAATTGACAGAACATACACAAAATGTTGGTAATAATCATTGATGTACTGTAAATTCGCGAATGCTATAGAATCTTTCTCAATTTTCTATGTGCTACCATCCTTGTTGCGTGGCACGGACGAGGAAGACACTATGCGTTGTCCCTGCATTGCCGAGTCTTCGTTTGACCACCGAGCCTTCGTTTGATCACCGAGCCTTCGTTTGACCACCGAGCCTTCGTTTGTCCACCGAGCCTTCGTTTGACCACCGAGCCTTCGTTTGACCACCGAGCCTCCATTTGTCCACAGAGCATTCGTTTGTCCACCGAGCCTTCGTTTGTCCACCGAGCCTTCGTTTGTACACCGAGCCTTCGTTTGTCCGCCGAGCCTTCGTTTGTCCACCGAGCCTTCGTTTGACCACCGAGCCTCCGTTTGTCCGCCGAGCCTTCGTTTGTCCACCGAGCCTTCGTTTGACCACCGAGCCTTCATTTGTCCGCCGAGGCTTCGTTTGACCACCGAGTCTCCGTTTGTCCACCGAGCCTTCGTTTGTCCACCGAGCCTTCGTTTGACCACCGAGCCTTCGTTTGTCCAACGAGCCTTCGTTTGACCATCGAGCCTTCGTTTGACCACCGAGCCTTCGTTTGACCACCGAGCCTTCGTTTGTCCACCGAGCCTTCGAATGTCCACCGAGCCTTCGTTTGAACACCGAGCCTTCGTTTGAACACCGAACCTCCGTTTGACCATCGAGCCTTCGTATGTCCACCGAGCCTTCGTTTGACCACAGAGCCTTCGTTTGAACACCGAACCTCCGTTTGACCATCGAGCCTTTGTATGTTCACCGAGCCTTCGTTTGACCACCGAGCCTTCGTATGTCCACCGAGCCTTCGTTTGAACACCGAGCCTTCGTTTGTCCACCGAGCCTTCGTATGTCCACCGAGCCTTCGTTTGAACACCGAGCCTTCGTTTGAACACCGAGCCTTCGTTTGACCACCGAGCCTTAGTTTGTCCGAAGAGCCTTCGTTTGTCCACCGAGCCGTCGTATGTCCACCGAGCCTTCGTTTGAACACCGAGCCTTCGTTTGAACACCGAGCCTCCGTTTGAACACCGAGCCTTCGTTTGAACACGGAGCCTTCGTATGTCCACCGAGCCTTTGTTTGACCACCGAGCCTTCGTTTGAACACCGAGCCTTCGTTTGTCCACCGAGCCTTCGTTTGTCCGCCGAGCTTTCGTTTTTCCGCCGAGCCCCCGTTTGACCACCGAGCCCGGGGAAACTCCAGCGATCACAGCTCGCCCGGGGAGAGAGGACCAGTCACAGGAATAACAGAGCGAGTAGCAGCAATTTACATGACACTAACCCATACTCTGTCAATGGTAATACTAGCCAGCTCATAATGCAGTATAGGATGTCGAAACTTAGCCTAAAGTATGGAAAGGTCCTGAAGGATTCGGCATTTTCATAATTTATGTCAACGCGCTTCAAAACTTTAGAGGCCTAACATGTAGGCTAAGCATTTTAAATATAAAACGAGTATTTACGCGCAGTACGTACCAGCACGTTATGCTTCCGAGAACGCAATAAACTGCAGATTACACAATTTATGGAAAGACCTGGAATGTTAGGAAAAGTATACTGAAAACTTTCCATTAACGTTACGTAGCTGGTGAGTAATTGGTTACGTCATCAGCCACTGAGATAACTTCCATGATAAGGAAGGCTCACCTACTATCAGATGTCCGGGTTTATGATAATTCGAGATAAGCGATTGCGCAATTTCACGTCTCGTGTCAGAGTCTTCGGTTTGTTGTTAAAAGAGCTGCTATGTATTTGTTGAGGCCAACTAGGACCACGTTAAGCTTTTGTGCACTTGGCAGCGAGTTTAATCTTCTTTTGGGCCCAGAAGTCCTTCATTCGTTTCCAGTGTGCCTTTTTGAGTTCTTCTATCCAAGGTGTACCGCATCTTCTTTTGGAGTGTTCGTCTCGGATTGTCCCATTTGTCATAAAATTCTTCCGAAAAAGATTTCTATTGAAAGCATCTTCTAGTTATAATCTCATCAAATGAAGTTCTTCTTTAATATTTACGAACCAGGGAATTGCAGTTTTTGGTTTTGAATCAAACAAATTAAAGGTTTTTTTGTTAATCTATTCTCCTCCATCCGTTTGCGGTGGCGATAGAATCGTGCCCGTCTTTTGCGGATTGTTTCGGTGATTTTTTCTACTTTGCTGTAGACTTCTTTGTTGGATCTCTTTTGGTGGACGCCATTCTTGAATTTTGAACCCAGAATTCATCTAATAATTTTTCGCTCTTTTTTCTCCAATTCTCCCAAGAATCATTTATCGGCATTCAGGAACAATGTTTCGGCTGCATACAATACTACTATCGTATCTTAGTATTTTGAGAAAGACATTTTTTGCTGTAAATCTCTCGCGAAATTTGGTACGCTATTTCTAGTTTGTGAATCCTTTGCCTATTAGCTTCTCTGTCCAATCCATTTTTCATGATTATCTCACACATGTATCCAAATTTTTCCACTGGATTAATGTCTCCGTATTTGGTTTGAAGTTTTGACGACGCATCTTTACTTCCTTTTTTCAAATTTTTCAGCAATTTCTTTCAACAAGTCAATTTTTGATCCTAGCAGTTCTTAAGTAATCTGATAGGATAGCGATGTCGAAAATAAGCGCTAGAGTGTTCATTGTTATCCCTTTAGATTTAGTTCCCATTCTCAATGGACTGTAGTCAGTTTCCTTTAATTTCACTCGCCAGGTTCAAATGGTCTTTTTTACGACTCGTTCCTGTAGAGAAGGGTAATGAACGGGAAAGAATTGGTCCATGGCCTTCTGAAGTAACCATCCCGGCAATCGCGTACAGTAATTTGTGGAAATCTGGATGCCCGGACTATGATTCGAACCCGCGTCCTCCCGAATGCGAGACCACAGCGTTACCGCTCACCCACTACGCTTCATGAAAAGATCAACTTAGTAAAGTTTGATGTTTCTGTTAATTCAGTGATTTCATTAATCATGAAATTATTTCAGCACCGCAATCAAGAGTTAAAAATCAAAATTCTAGTTCTTTAATAAATTTGTAAATCATACTGCATCTGTTAGCTCTATTTACATTTCCAACCTGAAATATTCATTGCTTGGGTCTTTCCGACTAGTGGCCGTCGAGGTTACTAGAAAAGGACTGGAGGCAAAGAGCTGGAAGGAACTTCAGCATGGCGTTTTTGGAGGAACCTTCTTGGCATTCATCTGGAGTGATTTAGAGAAACGATGGAAAATCCAACCTATTTCTTCCCGAATGCGAGGACAGCACGTTACCGCTCACCCAACACGCTCCAGTTTAAACTAAAAGGATGAACAGGATAACAAGTAGTATTCATATCGATTGGGTTTTTACAAATGAATGTTTACAAGATTTCTTTTACTTTCACTAAAGATAATACTGTTTAATGCTACGATACCTGCAGTGCCTCAATTTGATGATGGATTTTTATGGAAGTTGACGAGACAGATTGAAAGTGAAGAACAAAATATTTAGATATTTTGTTTAGTTTTCGAGATATTAAATGTCAAAAGTTTTTATGAATAAAAATTTTAAGTAGTAACCTTTCAAATTATCGATCGAGTTAATAACAACCAGTTTTCATTTCGTGATCGCTAATAACACTCTGTGAAAATGTTGGTTAAATCATTTGAAGTTAAACATTTTTTTTTTGCCATTTCAGTTTTACTCCGTTTTAAAAAGTTGCACAAAATTACAAACAGAAAATTTTTGTCCATGGTGGAGAACAACAACGCTCGCTATCTTATATCGATACGAGGAATCGGAGACAATCGACTGCTTCCGTTGTAAACAGATACATCATTTCCGAGATGGATACCGCAGAACGAATATTTCGTAGTTTTTTTTCTTTTTTTTCTCTTGGTCCAGGCCACATTTCAATCTAACTAAAACCTCAATCGTCAAAAACACCTACTGTGCACGACAAGGCTGTAGTTCCTCGTGGCTATGGCGAAATTTTTCTTCTGGTCCGGGACGCATTTAAACCTAACCCCCTCAATTTTAAGACACAATATCTCCAGCAGAAAACAAGATATCGAAAAATTTTACTGTCGCTTTATATTTGTCTCGTCGAGTTACATTAGAATCCATCATCATTTTACGGCGCCACGGTTATCGTAGAATCCCTTGATATCGCACCTTTACAATTATTTCATCACCTTCAAATGTTACCATAATTGTAACGCGTATATTATCTTTAATCTTATCTTATATAAATGAATGTGTCCCTATATTTCACGCTGCAGCCATCAATGCCTAGCTCAGTGCACTGGTGTTTGTGTGTTAGCCTCGAGTCTTCCATCGTGCAGTGTGGTGGTAGCATGCCGGTAGCTATCAATCAAACACGAATGAAGTCGTGAGCACCAACTAGTTGTTTAATGTTTTCTGGTTGCCAAATCGAACCGACGAACGCACCAACAGCGAAAACCTAGTGTGCTAGTCACTGCACGCGGGAAAATGTGGTTTTCCACATTAGTTACCCTCACAATAAAAGTCTGCAGACTGGAATCCTTCAGGAAGCCCTAATACTTCTTCTTTGGTTGCCATGGGCGTGTTTACCCCTCCATGTGATCGTCCCGCGCGAGATGAAAATGCAGAGGTCTCTTCCTAGCGTGACAATGTTAATAGGTGTTATGCGACGATTGCGAATTAACAACGTTTTTGTTCTTAGATCACCAACCAAAGATAAGGAGATAAAAGAATCGAATCAAGGCTGTTGCACGATATTGTGAATAAAGTACAACCGAGGTTCGATATATTATATATGCAGCGCAATTTGTTCTGCTGCCTTGTTACCAGTGAATTAGGTCACACTCAAATTTTTCGGTTCTCAAAGAATGTCGACGATAAGTTAGAAAACTTCACCACTCCCACAAAGACTTTATTTTTCTTACGTCTACAAATGATTTTTTTTTTTAAATTTAATGTTACCAGTACGTTTTTCTATAATGTCTTATACCTGAAAAGAATCGCTAATTTACTTGCGTCACAGATTTGCGTAAAGGGTCAGGAAAAGCTACTGATCAACAATACTAATAAAAGGCTGCGCTTGGTCACCGTTTCATTGCAGCTATAACGCTGACGTAACGCGCCCGGCATTCGTTGCCGAACAAACAACGACCAGAGATGACTACGCAAAATCGAAGTTAAAACGCTTTATTTAATGACAATTCGATTTATTTAACAAACTGCAAGTAACTGAATTGACATAACACTGAATGGAAACTATTTTATTGCGCTTAAATTATTAGTTGCATTTTTATAAATTTATATTAGTTATATGAAGATATTTTTGTCATATTCTTTGCCCATAGATATGTAAGATAAAAGCTTAAATATTCGAGGATAAATGTTACAGGAAATTTTGATAAGATTGAAATTAAGCCTTCGTTAGAATGATAATTTTTTTTTTTTTTTTTTTTTTTGTCATCCGTCTCTCTTCTGTATGATGCAATCCTCCATCCCTTCCTCTCTTCTGCTAACCTTTTCATCTCAGCATACCCCTTAGAGCCAACGTCCTCAATTATTTGCTTCACATATTCTAATCTCTGTTTTCCTCTGCAGTTCTTACCTTCGACTATTCCCTCCACTAACAAATTAACCAATACTGCACGTCTCAAAACACGACCTACCATACTGTCTCTTCTTTTTGTAAGACGCTTCCACAAACTTCTTTCCTCACCCATCATTTCCAAAACTCGTTCCTTTCGTACTTTATCCGTCTAGTTAATTTTCAGCATCCTTCAATAGCACCACATTTCAAATGCTTCAATTTTCTTTCTTTCTGGTATTTCTAAAGTGCATGCTTTGCTGTTATATAGTGCTATACCACCCAGAGTTTTAAAAAGTTCTTTCTGAGTCTTAGATTAATATTTGAAATTAAAAGATTTATCTTTTTCATGAAAGCTCTTTTTTGCCAGTGCTATTCTGCTTTTAACATCATTCCTGCTTTGGCAATCCGTTGTAATTTTACTCCCTTAGTAGCAAAATTCACTAACTTCTTCTATTGCATCCGATCCTATTTTTATATTTAATCTACTATTATTGGTATCATTTCTGCTACATTTCATCACTTTTGTCTTGCTCCGATATTTAGTCCAAAATCTTCCTTCAAGTATTTTTTCAAGCCATCCAGTAATTTCTCAAGATTCTCAGTCTGTTCTGCTAACAAGACAATGTAATTAGCAAATCGTAGCATACTGATTTTTTCCCCTTTGAACACTTTGTCCACATTCAAATATTTCTTTCACTTCCTTCATTGCTTCTTCTACATACAAGTTAAATATTAATGGTGATAGACTACAGCCTTGTCTCACACTCTTTTTCACTGATGCGTGTCTCTCACTTTTATTATAGCTACTTGATTCTTATCTAGATTATAAAGTATTCTTCGATCTTGGTATTTTAGACACGACCTATTTAAAATTTTGAAGGCGGTATTACTTAAGTCCTCTGACGCAAAATTACTGACGTAATTGTATCACAGCCATATTTAAGTAGTTCCAACTGCATCGCAATATAAACTGCAATCTAAATATGTACAACAATTCAAAATAAGCGTTATACGAGTTATTCAGTAAAAATTGTATTTAGTGAAGCAATTTGAAGAAATGAACTTACAGAACATTCGGTTAAACCCGTTGTTTTGGACGGTCTTGGAAGCTTGTGTATTTATAAATATTCATAATAGAGTAAGGTATGTGACATAACTTAAAATTAATTTTCACCATTTTCAGTTGATGGCTAAGTAACAAAAATGACAGAATACTTGAGAAAAAGAACATTGGTAGAGATGGTATTGCTCGATATAACAGGAATATTTAAATGTGAACAATGGATTAATTCTTTCCCAGGGCGTCGAGCAACATTGTCAGCGCTTGTCCAAACCGGTCATGTTAAGTACTGCATATATTATGTAACAAACATTCAAGGACAAACTGAATGGCGAAACCGCTATGAAATCCAGGCAGAGATGATGCAAAGAAACCGAAGAAGAAATACTACAACAGAAAAAATTCAAACATCCTAAATCTTAAGCAAGTAGAAAAGCTAACTGACAAAATGAACAGAATACCTTAATTTATTCTCTGTATAGAAAGGATCATTTCTAATAGTGAACACATTATTGCAGCAGGATATATGTGGAGGTAACTGAAACCTGGATACCTTGACCACTAACGATAAAACCTTGGTTACTTCAATAACAAATCCAATGAGAAGGACGAAAACGGATTGTAAAAGTTCAGCTTTTGAAATATGTTAATAAGTTATCTCAAAATATGTACGTACATCTTCACTATTAAGTATTGCAATGAAGCACTTCTGCTACGACATCTTAGATCCCATGACAATAACGATATAGGAAATTGTCTGTTTTCCGAATGTCATTATGTAAAACATTAGGTTTTTTTAATAACTGACATGTTAGTTTCTATCTGTATACACATTAACAAAAGTCTCAATTATATATGATCAATCCTACAGCGCGATACGATGTTATTTTAAACGCAGCAAAATATACTTTTTTTTTTTTTTTTTTTTTTTTTGCTATTTCATTCCTCCCAGCAGAAGGCTGGGAGGCGGGCTGCTGGAGAGTCGCGAAGACTCTTTTCAGCCTACTAAACTACGGGGAGGGAAGGGGGATGGAAGATCGGCCGTGGCCTTGTAGGGAACCATCCCAGCATTCGCCTAGAGTGGTTGAGGAAAACCACGGAAAACCTCAACCAGGATGGCCGAACGAGGTTTAACCCTCGTCCTCCCGAATGATAGGTAGGGGGCCGAAAACGACCTCCTCCCATCTCGGAGCAAAATATACCCTTTACTTGGTTTTATATTCCATGCCATAATTATTACGACTGCGGGAAACCAATTTACGTTTCATTGATCTCAATTCACCAAATAATTAAATTTAATTTATTTGCCATTAGTCTCTAAAATGTTTCCCGTTTTTAGGATGAAAGATTGTGACAAGTTGACCTGATTTGACCAAATATAAACTTAACCTGTGTTCCAGGGTGAATAAAATCTCTTGAGCTTGAAGAACTCAGAAGCATTAATAGAGGTAGGTATTAAACACGACAGGGACGATAGCGGAATCATATAATTGCTTAAATACAAACTTGACTTGTATTTGACCCTTATAGTTCACTCTGCAAATTCTAATCATTGATCATAGTATCTGTAACGGCCATAGAACTTAATACAGATTCCATATTTTTAAACAGTTGAGCAACTCTGAAGAAATGAATTGCCATAATACTCGATTCAGTATCATATTAGATCTGATGTCCACTTAAAATAACGTAGTAATTCACGTACAGCGAACATGAACAAAAACCATTAACGAAAGTTGTCAGTAAAATCTTTAAAAAGCAAATAAACCGTAATGCATAAACGTTGGTCAAGCAACAACATTAGTGAAAGTTTTAATTAAATTGAAATTTCTCCTAAGCCGAAATGACAATTGTCATTCATGGTTACAACAGAGACCATGAGTAATTTAATTTTTTTTAAGTTTCTTTAAGTTGCTTTCAGCCCCCAAAATTTATCAATATTTTTTTAAACTATGAAACGCTACGAAAGAAAACTTAATGAATGTGTATTGGCTATTAATTTGGTAACAATTGCTTGGCTACTAAATTGTCTACATAACAACGAATTTCTTCTAATGGTATCTCTGGTCGCTGTTTTGGGAGCGAAGGTTGACACGTGACACCGTTCTCTCTCTCTTTTTTTTTTTTTTTTTTTTTTTTTGTAACTGCTTAACGTCTCCTATAACAACTAGATCTTTAGAGACGGGAAAGGATGGGGGGCAAGGAATGGGAAGGAATTTGGCCATGGCCTTTTGAAGGAAGCATCCCAGGCATTCACCTGGAGTGATTTGGGGAAACCATGGAAAACCCAAATCTGGATGCCCGGACGGGGATTCGAACCGCCGTCCTCCCGAATGCGAGGCCAGAACGCTAACCGTTACACCACCACGCTCGGTGACACCGTTCTCCAATCAATAGCTATCGAGGTGAGTGAATGAGTAGCTTAGGAAATTATATAGCAGATAGAGTGCACGCTTCGGTGGAAACTTCCCTATACACCTATTATATTTTAATTTATTTTAATTTAATTTAATTTGTTTAATTTAACTACAATTGAACGCACCCTCCTTTAGCAATTTTCCTACCCTCCTATTTTTCCTCCTTTCCTGTACCCACCTATTTTTTTGCCCTCTACACATTTCAACTTAAAATTGTTTCAACGATTTCGGTAAATTATTCATCATTTCTCTTGGTAACTTGTTCCAATCCCTAACCCCTTTAGCTCCGAAAGAAAATCTTCCCACACCTTCGACTGCCAGCTTGTGTTCATGGTCATCTTTCCCCTTCCATGCATTACTACCAATTCTTACACCAATATCTTTCTACTTCATCACCAATGTACGCCACGTACATACCCAACACTCTATTCACTCTCCTCCTGTATTCCAATAAATCCCATTCCAGCTCTTTTGTCATATCGGTTACTCATTGTGTTCTGCGATGATTTCCAGTGACAAATCTAGCAGCCCTTCTTTGCACCCCCTTCAACTCCTGTATCTAATAACCAAAATGTGTGCCCCATACTACTATACCGTACTCAAGGAATCGCATGGCCAAAGTTTTATAACCCAATTCGTTTTCTTCTCTCGTACATCCCCTCATTACCCTTTACAACAAGTGAAGGATTTTAAAACCTTTCTCTATTACCTGTAAAATGTGTCCTGCCCAGTTGAGTTTATTTTCAAGTGATAAATCATGGTATTTACTTGTCAGATGTTCAACAGACAATTCTTTCCCTGCCCTATAAGCAGAATAAACCTTATGTTTTTTATCTGCGTACTTAATAAGCTGACTCTTCTTTGCATTTATCTTCTTCCAGTGTTGACTTACCCCGCTAGATATCCTGTCCATATCATCCTGCAACTGTTCACAGTCTTCTACTGTTTTGGTCTTATTATATAGCAACGTCATGTGCAAACAATTTAACACCTGACAGCAAACCATTAGCACAATCATCCATTAGAATAACAAAATAGTAGCGGTCCAAGCACACTGCCCTGTGGCACTCCTATTTTCACTTCCACTTGATTCTTCATTCCCCATCCTGAAATTTTGCTTTCTACATTTTAACAACTCTTCTACCCAGCAAATGTGCGAATATTCGAGGGATTTTTAACACCGTGCGCCCCCAGCTCAAGAGTAAAATGACGTATGTTTCATTTTCTTGCAACGTTACTAATTTGGCAAATATAGAATACATTGTCTTGCCGGCTATTTTTCGCTGAACGCGATTGGCGGAGAAACCATTGGTAGGATTTCGATGCGATACAGGGCAGTACACAACCTGTTTCCAAGGTGTAAAATACGGTCTTTTTGCATTTGCAGAAAGCTAGGAAATTTAGATGAATGGTAAACAGATTAGTACCCATATTTCGTTTATTCCTATTTCCGGCAAAATTACTGATCGAAATCTGATAAAGCTTCGTTCACTGTATAACATATATTACCAGGTGTAAAACGTGGTCAGTTTTATTTTGATGTGACGTAGAGAAATTAAGATAAAAAAGTCAAAAAATTAGTATCCATTTATCGTCGATCTTTTTGAAAATTGTAGCTTCTTCTGCTCCAATTCTAAAATGGTACTAACCTTTTTAAATTTGAATTAACTAATTTCATGTGATGTCTTCTTCATGTTTTTCACTATATTATTAGGCAAAAGTCGCCACAAATTAAATAAAAAATGCTTCACTGCATAATAAATGAGTCTCTTGAAATATTGTTTAAATCTTTTGTTGTAATGTTGAATTTTTTATTTTATTTATTTATTTATTTATGGCTGTTTCAGTTATCTTCCGTTGTAAAAAGTTGCACAAAGTTTACAAATAGCAACGCTCGCTATCTTATATCGGTACGAGCAATCTGAGACAATCGATTGCTTCCGTTGTAAACAATTACACCGTTTCCGAGATGGATGCCGCAGAACGAGTGTTTCGTATATTTATTTCTTTTGGTCCTGGCCGCATTTCAACCTAATTACGACCTCCATGACAAAACGAAACTGTTCATCTGTACCTGTATCGATAATTTTGGTGTCATTTTTACAGTGTTGGTAGCACTTCGCAGTTGCGCAGCCTCTCATATTTCTGTATTTTTAATTAATTTCTGGCGGCTTTTGCGTAATAATAGAGTGAAAAACGTGAAGAGCACATCATACGAAAGGAGTTAATCCAATTTTCAACATGTTGGTACCATTTTCTGGTTGGTGCAGAAAGTCGTGCAGTCCCAACATTTATTTTTGTTATATCATTACGTCTCGTTGACGCCGAGGTCGTTAGAGGCAGGAAAAGACTGGAGGCAAGGAACGGAATGGAATTTGGTCGTGGAATTTAGTAGGAACCATCCCGGCATTCGTCTGGAATGATTCCGGGAAACCATATAGAATCAAAAACTGGATGGCTGGACTGGAATTTGAACCTAAGTTCTTTTATCCCGAGCGTTATTGCTCATCCAGCAGGATAGCTAAAGAGAGAAATAACGGAAAATTTTTAGAAAAATAAATAAATTCTTAAACACATTCGGTTATCGTATAAAAATGTTCATTTGATAATTTAAACTTGATTGGACTATCGAACAAAGTTGTTGGTAAGCATCCACCGTATAAAGAATTCTGTCGTTTAAACTTGTCGTAGTTGATACACGTTATGAGGTCGTGGAATATTTTGATCTCAGCGTTCTAGCTCAGCACCTGCAAGAAACGTTACGAAACAACTCACGTTAAGCTCTCCGCCACTGCTTTAGGCGTAATCACGTGGGACACGATTTCCTGGTACACTGTGCTTGTACTGAGTAATTCTATTGTGAGATGTACAGTACACAGATGACGTCATTGTATTCAGTTCTTCCTTAAGGTAGGTCTTGACAACCCATACCTTTTCCACTCCTTCCATGTTCCTCACCCTAGTTTATATGTTCTGGATTTTAATCCTCCACCGTATGGAATCTTCCACGCCCACTCTTATAGTGTCTTCAAAAAATATTCACAAATAGGCTAAAGCCCGTTACACAGACAGAGTGAGTGCCTAGTGACAATTTCTTAAAGTCTATACCGATAACCGCCTCATAAGTTGTGATTCAAAGAAACTGCCTTTCCACATAACAAAATTCCGCTATGACCTTCGTTTTTTCGCAACTCCTCCCACATCAGGCAATAGAAGATAGAACACACAGTGACTAAAGCTGACTCGCAGTGATATAACGAACATCTCATCTCTGCATCACAGGTCACGTAATTCAATTAAATTACGGGCCGTTGGTTTGTGGGCGCGGCTCCTGGGAACGAGCATCTCGGAAACGGCGAGGCTGGTCGGCTGTTCGCGTGCTACTGTAGTGAGCATCTATGCAGAGTGGTTGAAGGACGGTGAAACCACGGCTGGGCGACAAGGTGGTGCACGTCCACGCCTCATCACAGAACGTGGAGTATGGAGGCTTGCCCACTCTGTAAAGCGGGATAGGGGGCGATCTGTGGCAAATCTGACGGTAGTGTGTGCTCCGAAATAATTTTTGCCTGCACCAGCATTGTACTCTGCATTCAGATCAGCCACAGATTGGCGCTTAACCCGCTTTACAGAGCGGGAATGCCTCCGACCTCCACGTTCTGCGATGAGGCGTGGACGTCCACCACCTTGTCGCCTAGTCGTGGTTTCACCGTCCTTCAACCACTGTGCATAGATGCTCATTACAGTAGTACGCGCACAGCCAACCAGCTTCGCCGTTTCCGAGATGTTCGTTCCCAGAGGCCGCGCCTACAAACCAACAGCCCGTAATTTAAGGGAATCGCGTGACCTGTGCGTAGACATCTGGTGCCAGACAACTCCGGAAACCTATCAAGGACTTTTCGAATCCCTGCCAAGCCGAATCGCTGCTGTATTGCGCTCCAAAGATAGAC
The DNA here is from genome assembly GCA_031002005.1 of Vandiemenella viatica. Lineage (NCBI taxonomy): Eukaryota > Metazoa > Arthropoda > Insecta > Orthoptera > Morabidae > Vandiemenella > Vandiemenella viatica. The sequence goes on from JARYHS010011408.1 coordinate 197,433,187, forward strand.
CAACACACTAATGAGCAGGTAGTCATAATTTATTCGCTGATCAGCGTAGATCGTAACCATCAAATGCTCTTCTCCTTACTTACCTTAAACTGCCGTAGTATAACAAACAGCAACATGTGAATTTAAAAGAACTTTGCATATATCTCTGGCCCTCATTATACTTTTTTCTCTCAACCATACGCATTTCTGCGCGGTTACACAAAATTGCCTTTCAGCTGGCATTGCAGTAACGCTTCCTGGTAACAACATCAGTGCAAATAAAATCAAATGCAGTTATTTATTTGAAATTTCTTGGATATCAAAGGAGCGCTGTTGTGGCAGCCTGTGCAACTATTACTTCGGACACTATCGAGACTTGCAGAAGGCTGCCGAGCTATCGAATTTACATCCAGTATTCAGGTAGAAAGCATTTTATTCAGGTCGTTAATGCATTCGCTGTTTTTCTAATGCCTCAATCAATTTTTTTTCCTATTTCTGATGGCCGTAAATACATTTCTTATTTATTAACACTCCTAAGAACATCATATTTCTTTATCTATTCAGCCAACTGTTCTCTTCCATCTTCTGCGCAACTCAAAAGCCTTTAGTATTAATTCTTCCTCTTTACTCAAAATCTCTAGTCTCTATACCATATATAGCACCTAGCTCCAGACAATACAATGAATTAGTATCTTAATCTCCTCATCAAAGTGTTACATCTAATTTTCCCTGTCAAGCTTCTTTGCCCGAGGCAATTCTGCATTTTATTTTCTGCCCACAATGCATATCTTCCTTTATTGGGGAATTAAGGTATATGATGACTTTAGATTGTTCTATTACTTCATTACCTATCTATCCTGAGATATAATGTTTTTCCTTGCGTGTTTGCTCTCGCAGACGTAATCCTTTAAATATTTATATCTATTCCTTATTCCTCACAGAATAACTGATATGATAAAGGAGCTGGATTGGGAGTCATTTGAAGACACGAGGAGGGTGAAGAGAGTGCTGGGAATGTACAAGGCGCATGTTGGTGATAAGGTGTGGAAAGATATTGGTAAAAAAATTAGGAATAGTGCATGAAAGGGAAAAGATTAACATGACCACAAAATAGCACTCGTTTTCAGGCATAAGGGAGTGGAAAAATTTTCTTTTGTATCAGGGATTGGAATAAATTACCAAAGGAACGGAGGAATAATTTACCAAAAACGAACAAGGGATTTGAAATTAAAATTCGTAAATGGCAAAATTAGACAAGTGGTAGAATTAACACTCTAAATATATAAGGAAAGGACAAAACGTTGACTTTGGAAATCACCACCGGAGCATGCGCTCAATCGGAATAAGATTTAATTCAAATACATAAATAAAAATATCATTGCTAGAATATTTTTCTCACTCTCATATAATAAAACCGCCTCGTTATCATATCTCATAAAGTATTTCCTCTTCCCATCAATCCATACTGTTACTATCTAGACATATAAGTTTGTTAATTATTTCTTCCAGATACAGAAATTTTAGAGCCCGGGGATCTGCTCTTCCTGCAGGCAGCTCCTGTTGACAACGCGGCGAGGAATCTGCATGTCTTCTTCCAAGGGCGACGGGTACCACTCTATCCCAGGCCTGAACGTTCAACTGACATGTCGCCCGTCGAATATGTCTGGATGTGGTCGTTCTGGAACTTGTTCGTTTTGGTCTTCAAGTCGATGCTTTGTGGATAAGCCTGGCAGTATGTTCCTCAGCAGCATATCCAGGCTCTCCCTGATTCCACGCCAGGTTTAGAGGCTCTGATTGTAAGTACCACGTGGTGGCTACACGTACTGAATACTCACGGTCAAAGTGCACGTACAGTTTCGTAATTCAAATCGTTTGTGTATTGTCACTTCTGTAATCTGTAGAAAAAAGTTCATTCTAACCTCCTTCTTGGTGTTACAATTTTCACTAACAGTGGTGTATTGGATATTAACTCACTAAAGAACGAAAACCAGAGAATGAAAACTCACGGTTTCTTTACGTCTCCTATCAATGATTTCTTGTTTTCATCGTTTATGCCACTTTTCTGGTTAATCTTTTTCACAATGTTTTTTATCTGTGATCCTGTCAACCCAGTAGGTTATTACTGTTGCTCAATAATACCTCAGTTCAGAATCATCACTTTTATTCTTCCTTCTTACTGTACAGGTTTTTCCTCCATACAAGTCTGCGCTCCAAACAATTTTAAAGATCAAAGGCAGAAAAATCTGTCTATTGTCAATAGTTTCTTATACATGCGTGAGTTTTTTTCGCTTTGTTGCTCACTAAGTCTTCTGCTTTCCGTGCGATTACCTGCCATAATCTAATACCACTCAAGTTATTCCACTGGATTTCATACTCTTGATACCGTTTTTATCTATCTCTATTTTACTGTTTTGCTGAACCAGATAAAACTGTCATGAATGAGACCAAGAGCATTATTTACTTAACTATTAGCCGCAACATCATTCCTAATTATTCTTTTATTTGCTTATCGCATCTTCTACATATAGGCTTAAAAACGTCGTAACTACACTAACGTAGTCCGATAATACTACCGGATAAAGGGAGGACCTACAGTTTTAAGTAGAATCCGAAATTCGAAGCGTCCTAGCAAACAGACAAATAGAACTCTACAAAAATTATCTATTCAATCTTTTTTTTTATCTTCGGTTGTTCTTAATTTTCATTCTCTTCTTACTGCTGTGGTCAGATTTTTTAATAAAAAAGAACACACTATGGTTATACATATTTCTTATTTAACATAGAACCCTTGTAAGTCTTTAAGCGTTTTTAATAAATACTTTTTTTTATATAGATCTACAAGTGTAATAAACGCGGAACAGACTTCCATATTGCCTCTACCATATTTCTTCATAAAGCAAACTGCTTTTCATGAAGCAATTTGTTACCGAATCCAGTATTTTGCAAATACCGAGCGTGGTGGGTAAGTGGTGACGCTTTGGTCTAGCATTCGGGAGGACACGGGTTCGAATTCCCATCCGGACATCCAGATTTGGATTTCCCATGGTTTCGCCAAATCACTCCAGGCGAGCTCCGAGATACTTCCTTTAAAAGGCCATAGCCGAATTGCTTCCTGTTTCTCTCCACGAGTCCTTTCCTGTCTCTAATGACCTCGAAGTCGACGAGGCGTAAAGTCAATAAAAGCTTTTGCAAATAATACCTGCTTTTATTTTTCAAGTGCAGTATGTTATACTAAGAGCATGTAACAAATTCTTTTACAGCTTTATGTTTCTTCTTCAGTTATATCTCTTTTGCTGCTTTTCACTTTCTGGTGTTTTTATTCTCTAGGCACCTTCAGGCTTATGGCTACTTCCTCTACTTTCCTCAATCAAACCATTTATATGCTTTGTTATCTATGTATTTAGTCTATTATTCTGGATATTTAATTCCTCGAAGCTGTCGACTCTTCTTCTATATCCCTTTTCATTTAGTGGTATCTCTTCGATTTTTTCGATCTGAAGATCACGAAAAGTAATCCTGTGGACTCATCTCTATGCTTCTTTTCTTTACTTCCAGTAGTTCATCCTTTCACTGTTTTCCCGTTTCTTGGGTACAAATATTATAAACTTTCCGTTTCTCCCGGAAAACCATGCAATTTTGTGTCAATCTTCCTAAATTACTAATTGAAAGGATAACGCCAATGGAACTGTTTAATTTGTTTATTGTTGTGTTGTACGCGTTTCACCGCGCATCAAAGCATCGTCAGCGACGAATCTGCGTTAAAGTTTTATATACAGTTTTACACACATTTTTAATTATGTAATTACGTAATTATGAAATATTTTATTTAAAATGTTTGTAAAATTGTATATAAAACTTTAACGCAGATTCGTCGTTGACGGTGCCCTGATGACAGGTGAAACGCGTACGAGACAACAATAAACAAATAAAACAGATGGATTGGCATCATCCTTTAAATTTATTTATTTATTTTAACCCCTTACAACCCACGTCCTCAATTATCTGTTTCATATATTCTAATCTCTGTCTTCCTCTACAGTTCTTACTTTCGATTGTTCCCTCCACTAACAAATTAACCAATCCAGCATGTCTGAAAATATGAATAGCCTACCAGCCTGTCTCTTCTGTCTGTAAGCTTCTTCCACAAACTTCTTTTCTAACCCATCATTTCCAAAACTCCTTTCAATTAGTAATTAACTAAGTAATTGCGGGAAAATGGCCAGCAGCAACATTGCCTTTACCTTGTATTGTATCTTCCGTTATTCCGGTATCTGTTTAGTGGTAACATTAAACCACGTCTAAAATTCTTTGTTAATGCATGTTATTTCAATGAATTTAGATAGTTCAGTTACTTCAGCCAAACTTCTCTGCATCTTACATTATTTTCAACAGATTTCATTGCAAAACTTGCGTCATGAATAAAAAGGAGGTATCAAGAAGCAGCACTATCAAGAATTGGGTCTTGCTGCACCCGCCATTTCAATAAACTGAAGTGCAGAGAACTGAGAATCGAGTCGACCAGTTATCGCCAGGTGCCGATTCCGATATGATATCCGATAGCGGGCGACTGGCGCCGAGTTTTATCTCTGGGAAGAGTTTGCGCGTGGTCCTCGACTTGTCTCAACGTGCTAGTCGACCTTGAGTCCGCGAGGCGTGTCTGAACTGGTCACGGCTCTGCACACCCACCCGCGCATAACCTCGGCATCTCACTTGGAGACCATCAGACATGTTAAGAACGGATTTCAGTCTCCTGCACATGCTGAAGGGTACACGCCATATGTGGCACAGTTATTTCTTCAAATGCGCTCTGGTTTTGGAGACGTCCATTAATTACGTGAGGTGAAATGGGGGGGGGGGGGAGGAGTCCGGCGAAATCTCACGAAACCTCACCAAGGAGGAGGGAGGGGGCAACGGAAATCTCATGTGAGGTTTCGAAATTCTTGAAGGATGGTAGAGTTATATAAAAAAAGGTCTACAAATGACGTAATGTCGACTTTAGTGGGGGGGGGGGTGTATATGGTCTAAAAACGACGCGGAAACAGACCTCAGGGGGGTATGAACCACCCTTGGAAGCATGAAAGCTAAGAAAAATTAGAAAAACTAAGAGGTGGATGAGCAGGAGGGGGCGGGGGGTCTTGGTCAAAATCTCACGTCATTTAAGAGGGTGGGGGGGGGCGGCGACTAGATCTAACCAAATCTCACCAGAGCGGGGGAGGGAGGGGTTCAGAATTCCAGAAAAACCTTCACGTGATTATTGGACGCCCCATTTTAAAATATTAGCATAAAAAAACATACAAACAAATTAAAAAATAAAAAAAAGTTCTGTAAAAACAAGAATTATGGCCACATAATACAGAGTGGCCCAAAAGCATGTATACAGTTACCTGTACAGCACATGTAACCCCGTAGGTGCTCAAAATGTCCACCTTCGGCATTGATGTAATTCTGCAAACCTGTCCCCAACACTCTCACACACAGTGCGACACAAATTCCAGTTAGAACGAATTTCCTTAAACGTATCATCGATCAAATTCTTCAACTGGAGTACTGTGACGAGTTTTCTGGAATAAACCTTATCCTTTACTACTCTGCAGAAGAAGAAATCCATTGAAGTTAAGTCCGGGGAATGTCTGGCCGGTCAATGCTCCCCCGTCTCCCAATCCAACGCTGCGGTAAGGTACGGATAGCTAAAGAAAAATGCGGTGAAGCCCCGACCTGTTGAAAGAACAATTCCGCGGAGTCAGGCCGTGCTTGCAATTGTGGCACCACAACTTCGATCAACACGTCCAGATCGAAAAAGACAGGACTCACGATACCATCGCAGGATATGCCACCGCACACTGTGGCGCCCGGCTGATTCAGTTGCATAGTCATAATGACTTGTGGGTTTTCATCGGCCCAGTACACACAGTTATGTCTGTTGACGTGACCAGACAATTTAAAACAGGCTTCATCTGTCCACATGATTTTCGAAAGCAGCTCTGGTTGTTCAGTCAGCTGATTGCGCATTATCTCACAGAACTGTAGTCTGTGATCTGGATCGTCCTCAACAAGGTCATGCAACAGTCTGGGGCAGCACGGTTTGGGCTGTGGTCGTCCGTACTCGTGCGTTTTCGTTGGAGTGAAAGAAACAGGTCACTGTGGTCATAGTGGAAACGAGTTAGTCGTTGGTTGGGGCTCCTGCTCGCAGGAACAGAAACTAGAAGCAAGTCTGTTTGGTTTTTGCTGCGTAGACGTACGACCAAAATGAATAGAGAGATGTTGATTTCTTTAGTTTGTGAGAGAAAATAACCTTTGTGGGATCAGACCACAAAAGAGTACCATCGACACATCACCGTTATGGTACGGTTGAACACATCATTTGTGTCGTGTAAGCGTAAGTCACTAATTCGTAATCAAGGTGAATGAGCTCAATAAACCATACACAAGAGAGACTATCTATTCAGTCAATTTCAAAGATTTTTTAATACACGACTTAATTAATGATCAAACCTAAATTTATTTATTTACCTTAATGTAACTGCTAGTTTCTTGCAATGCAACTCCGGAAATTATTCTGTTTCTCAATTTTCTAACTAATTCCGTGTAATATATGGTTGAATGTTTCTGGCCGCATTCTAAAATAGCCGAAGTATTTTTGATAGTCTTTGATAAGATCAGGAAAATGTAAAGCAAATTCTCCTTGAGTTTCCCTGGTAAAATTAATATCAACAATCCAACATTCTTTTTCTTTTTCCAACAAGAAGAGTCTTTGTACAGAATTATCTAAAAAGATCCAGTCACCTTCCATTTTTAATTAAATGAACAAGTAATTCTGATTTGCACTGTGACAACAACTGCTCTGACGAGCGCGCACGACAAACTCCGATACACTGTGACCACAACCACACTGACGAGCGCGAACGACATTTTCGCAAAAGTTATAAATCGTCAGAGTACCCATCCACTTTTGACCACAGCTGCTGCATCAGACGTTGTAATGATGTCTTCGGGATATCCAGCTCCCGAGACCCACGTCGCTTGGACTTCTTTGGACTGTTTGCGATTGTAAGGGATGCCTTCATCTCATTTTCCTGTGTCGACATCGTGCGCGGTCGTCCAGATTTCGGTGCATTGGCGACGGAACTCGTGGTCTCAAACTTGTCCCTGATGCTGTAAATCGTAAGACGTCACGGCCCGGGGAAATGAAATTCCTCTTCCCACAACCTATGCACCTATAACAGAAGGAGGAATTTATAAAAAGGAATAATGCCAAGCGAAATCAAAGGTCACAGATAGCAGAAGAGGAGAACATAATTACAACTCGTGGGATAAAGGAAGCTAATTCCAGAAACAACTGCAGAGGGAACAATGATGCTGGACGTCTGGCTTTCGCAACACCGGATCGACGGAAGATATCCTACGACAATGAGCAACATCAATCGTCGGAGGAACTACGGTGTGCTCCAAAGAGGCCGTCTTCTGAGCGACAGCTGAGGCCGTCTTGGTCAACTCTTGATGACCTGGGTGGCTGACTTCGCTGCCGGTTCCAGGCGATTCTACCTTTGGAGCGCAATCAACACCAAGAAAAAATGAACATTAGTGGAACCGAAGTGCGGCTGTGACAATTGGTGGTGGTGATAGTAGTATTAGTACTAGTAGTGGTATTAGTAGTAGTAATAGTAATGTTTGTAGTAAAATTAGGGATAATAGCAGTAGTAGTAGATGTAGTAGTGGTGTGGTACCCATTCTGTTTAAAAACAGTAGAAGTAATAGAGATATTGGAACTTAAATCAAAAATTTCTTGCATTCTTTGTTTATATGTGAATACGTTATATATATATATATATATGTAAAAGAATGGAAAATAAATAATAATAATAATCCTATGCACGGTCTCTGAACTTTCATACTTCCAGTAAGTTATAACGACCCATTGTCATTGCTCCTCGCTCAAATTTCCAGCAATCGTTACCCTAGACACAAAAGAAAGGGCACAATCAATTAGGTAATCATAGAAAAATAATCAGTTTGTTAAATTGGAACATAAAACATGTACAGTTACAAATTATTGCTAAATTCTTTTAACACGGAATTCAGAAGCCAAAGTGAAACTTTTGTATATATAACTGTATACCTACCTTTGGGCCATCCTGTATTAAATAGCAGGGTGGTCTATGCGGTAAGATGTTGGCTTAGCAATTTTTCTGATGCGGGTTCAAATCCCCGAGTATCATTAAAAAAAAAAGAGTTACCCCTTCAAAAATTGTCAAATATGATTTTTTATTTCATTTCAACTTTATTTAATACTTTTATTTCATGTAATAATATTCAAAACATATAATGTTACCGACAATATAGCGTCATTTTTTTTCAGAAAATCGTTTTTTCTAAATGAAGTCTTCACTGGTGTACCGCCAGATTGTCATTTTACAACACAATCCGGTTGTAGACCAGTGAAGACTTTATTGCAATCAAGGAAGTCTCCATTCTTAGATTATTTTTTCGCTTTTGTTTACTAAGTTTATTGTTTTAGTGCGTTTAAAATTGAAATAGGTATGATTATTTATTTATTTCATCGTTTCTATTATTGTATATGGTCAAGAAGTATTTTAAACGAAATAGCATCGAAAAGATAGTTTTTTCTTCTTTCTCCGATCAATTTGTTTAATTCCAAAAGTGGATGCGTGTAAATGGTCGATAATAAAATAATGTCCCTGACGAAAAAATGGAGAAAATGGAGCTCAACAATGAAATGTAAAACCTTTGTGACAAACGCTTATAAATATTGCAAAATGCTTGTGTCAGATTCCAGCTTACTAACAGATTCGACCCCTGACTAAATTTCATAGGGTATGAGTGAGGCATATTACGAAGCCATTGTTCATATATTGGCCGAATTTGCGTTTGTTGAATGTGTTATAAGCAATGTGATTTGTTTTAAACATTATTTAACGCAATAAAAGGAAATGAATGAAGATGAAATGAAATAAAAAAGGCCATGCTTAACAATTTCTGAAGTTAAAAATAAATGAAAATATTTTATACTGTGGGTATTTGAACTCGGCTCGGTATGTAATACGAGGCAACATCGTATCGCATAGAACACGCTTTTTTTTTTTTTTTTTTTGGCTGTCGTCAGTCTTTTGACTGGTTTATTGCAATCCTCCATCTTTTCCTATCCTGTGCTAACCTCTTCATTTCTACATACCCCTTACAACCCACGTCCTCAATTATCTGTTTCATATATTCTAATCTCTGTCTTCCTCTACAGTTCTTACCTTCCACTGTTCCCTCCACTAACAAATTAACCAGTCCAGCATGTCTCAAAATATGACCTACCAGACTGTCTCTTCTTCCTGTAAGCTTCTTCCAAACTTCTTTTCTCACCCATCATTTCCAAAACTCGTTCATTTCTTACTTTGTCTGTCCACTTAATTTTCAACATCCTTCTATAGCACCACATTTCAAATGCTTCAATTTTCTTTATTTTCGGTATTCCTAAAGTCCATGTTTCGCTACCATAAAGTGCTGTGCTCCACACGTAGAGTTTTAAAAAGTTCTTTCTAATTCCTAGATCAATATTTGAAACTAAAAGGTTTCTCTTTTTCATGAAGGCTCTTTTTGCTAGTGCTATTCTGCTTTTAACATCATTCCTGCTTCGTCCATCAGTTGTAATTTTACTTTCCAAATAACAGAATTCACTCACTTCTCCTATTGCATCCGATCCTATTTTTATAATTAATCTAATAGTATTGGTATCATTTCTGCTACATTTTATCAATTTCGTCTTACTTTGATTTATATTCAGTTCAAAATCTTCCTTCAGTATTTTGTTCATGCCATTCAATCACTTCTCAATATCCTCAGCCCTCTCTGCTAACAAGACAATGTCATCAGCAAATCGTAGCATACTGATTTTTTCTCCCTGAAAACTTATGCCACATGGAAATTTTTCTTTGACTTTCTTCATTGCTTCTTCTACATACAAGTTGAATATTAACGGGGATAGACTACAACCTTGTCTCAAACCCTTTTTAACTTATGCATGTCTCTCATGATTCTCTACTTTTATTATAGCCACTTGATCCTTATACAGTTTATAGGGTATTCTTCTATCTCGATACTTTAGACCTGACTTCTTTAAAATTTTGAACATCTTGTCCCACCTAACATTATCAAAAGCTTTATCTAAATCAACAAATGCAATAAAAGTTTCTTTGTATTTCTTGATCCGCCCTTCAAGTATTAATCTTAAAGACAGAATTGCTTCCATTGAACCGCGATTTTTCCTAAAACCAAACTGATCTTCACCTACCACCTCTTCCACTACCCTTTCCATCCTTCTGTATATTATTCTGGTCAGTAATTTTGAAGCATGTGATGTTAGACTAATGGTGTGATAATTCTCACATTTGTCGTTTTGTGCTTTCTTTGGAAGTGTGAAAATGATATTTTTATTAAAATCAGTTGGAATTTCTCCTGTTTCATAACTTTTTGATATCAGCTTGAATAATCTTTCGATTCCTTCCTCTCCTAGGGATTTAAGAAGTTCTGCAGGGATCTCATCAATTCCATTTGCCTTATTTGCTTTCAAGTCATTCAGAGCTTTATTAGATTCTGTCCTCAAAACAGGATCTCCTAAGTCATCAATGTCAACATCACCTTCCTTTTCCATTACACTATGGTTCAAGTCGTCCCCAACATACAGTTTCTCAATGTATTCTTTCCATCGGTTAGCTCTATCTCCTGAGCTTAAAAGAGGTTTAACATCGGCAGCTTTAATGTTCATACCTCTTTTCTTCATTTCACCAAAATTCTTTTTGGTCTTCATATATGCAACATATACTTTACCTACGACCATATCCTTTTCTACTTATTCGCACTTTTCTTCTAGCAATTTTTCTTTTGCTTTTTTTCATTTCCTATTTATTTGATTTATAAATTGCCTGTATTGTTCTCTTCCTGTTTCATCCTGAGCATTTTTGTATCTTCTCCTCTGACCCATCAGTTCCAAAATTTCTTCTGTGATCCAAGGTTTTCGGGCATATTGTTCCCTAAAACCTAATGTTTCTTTACCAGCTTTCATTATTTCGGTCTTTAATGCATTCCATTCGTCCTAGGTTGAGTTCCTTTCAGAGTTACTGCTTAGATCCAAGTCTACCATTTAGAACACGCTACCAAATATGAAACTGTGGTATTTAGAAGAGATTTGCATTTTTTGTATTTTTGCAAGCGAATATCTCAAAAACTGACAACAAATCTTCTAGGGTTTGCAGCCGGATTTTATTAGGCCTATAATAAAATCCGGCTGCAAACCCTAGAAGATTTTTTGTCATTTATTCGCCGGGAAAGCCTACATTCGCATATCTCAAAACTATTTCGCATTTGGAGAAACGACTGTACAACAGATAAAATTGTGTGTGCGCTTCAACATGTAAGCAGATGATCGAAATCCTATAACGATTCCGATAAACACCAAGTAAGTTTTTTAAATGATAAAACAACGCCAGCTTAACAACTGCCGAAAAATGGCCTTCAACAACACCACACCAAGTTAGTAGTTCCTTCTCGCAGGTAGGATATACTAAAGTTTCTACTTAAACCTCTAATGGAAGACGATTCGTGGATGTTTATAACCACTTTCATTGTTTGCGATAATTATTTCCTACAGGCTGTTAAAATGACTCTGATTTTTATCAAACGTTTTTGTAACGGAAGGGGGACAATTGCTTATCATTATTTCATCGAATCATTATGGTTGAAGTTAACAGAATTTAGATTGTTTGCTGATGACATAATGGATATATAAGAGGACCTAAATTGAACAAGTCTGTAAAAAATATCGATTTATCGAAAATCGGATATTTTTAAAAGTATCAATATCGGATTCGATATACCGAAGAAAAATATCGATCACATTTTACAAAAACAATTCGTGAAAAAAATAGTCTTGTTGGTATTTACTAATAAAAAGTTGTGAGATATTCTCTTGAAACAAGTCTTCAATTTCTGAAACAGAATGGTTTTATACGGCATTTTTTTTTTTTTTTAATAAATGAAGAAAATTGTGATTTAGCTATTACACATTTTTACTAAAAGCATAGTAACAAAAAAATTAGTGTATTTCTTAATCTTTCTGATCTTTGTACAAAATAGAAATAGCCTCATCAAGAGGAAAGCAATTAACGTACAAATTTGCTCCAAGACATTTCTCCTTTGGATTGCCATTGGATAAATACAGGTCCCGTTCTTATGATTTAGGGGTGAAATCATGTACGAGCTAACTAAACTATGTTTAAAATAAAAATTTGTGACGTATAAAGATTAAGGTATGAGTGAGTACTATGATTCAAGGAATCTATTAATATAATAAGCAAGCTGTCATGTATGACCGTCACCAGTCACGGTATGACGTCAATTTATGACGTCGCGCATTGTCGTCACGCTTTGCGTCATTATTCTTGGTAATTGACGTTATTTAATAACATTTCCAAGCATCGGCGAATAAATTAACTGACTGAACACTGAAATAAAATTATGTATTGCGTTAAAATCGACATATCAATCATTAGATGCTTATGTTTATGTAATATTCTTTTGATAGATAGAAGTATTCCTTAAATTCTTTGTCTATAGATATGTAAGATAAAAGCTTTGTGTTTCGAACATCAATCTAGCGAATGTTTTGGTTATATTGTTAATTATCATGGGTCAGAACTATAACTGGCATTTGACATTACGGCAGAGGGCATGAATATTTTAGGTTTTTTTTTCAAAATAAATTAAACTGTGCTCTATTATTGAAATTATGAATTCGTTTAAACGGAAATAGTTGCACACCGATCCCGATCTGTACATCCTACACCACACTTGAAACAAATATTACGTCGCATATTGTAAGTTTATAAGATTTATTTTAATTTTGCTTTGCTTCCACTGTGTAATATTACTGAGGCTATTATTTCAGCAATTGTGTCAGCCACTCAAACGTTTTAATAGTGGTCTGAATCACGGATAACAAAAAAAAAAAAAAATGTATAAAAACTCTTGACGATTTTTGATCAAATTTATATCGCGATGCATTATTGCCACTAAAACGCGATACTGTTCTTGTATTAATATGTGTGAGATAGAAGTATTGTTCTCCTGACGGCAAGTTTATCGTAGTATGTGGTTAGGTTGAAATGTAACCTGGATCCTGATGGAAAACGAAACCTTTCGCGATATATGTGGCCTAAACCACACTTAAATATTACGTGGCATTGCGTAAGTTGTTAAGATTTATTTTTAGCATCCTTCGATCTCACTGTGGTCATTATTTCAGCCGATGTAAGCTGTCTCAGCCGTTAAAAAACAATCTTCATCACAGGAATTAAGGAAGAAAGGTGTCAGAACCTGTGAAGATTTGCGATCAAGTTTATTTCGCGATGCACGATGACCCTGATATGCGATACAGGGAATGTATTAATTCGCGCGTGATTAAGCTTTGCTTTTCTATCCGCAATATTAGCGGAGATTGTGGTTAGGCTGAAATGCAGCCTGGACCAAATTGACAACTGAAGCTTTTCGCTACGGCACAAGGGACGATAAATTACAATGAGCTTTATTTCATAACAATCCTAATTAGTTAAGCAACTGCAGAGAAATAAATTACCATAACACTTAGTTAACCCCGTCATTTTTTACGGGCTTTGGGGTTAGTTAATACTAGAAAAATAAAGTTGTGTGTACCAATATTTGTCAGCAGCTGTTTTATAGATTCTGCTGGTAGACGACTGCAATTATTAGGCACTGTTTCAACTCGATCAGATGTTGCAGAAGATACCAAATATTTTAAAGCAATTTCTGACATAATAGGAAAAAATGATTTCTATTTATCCAGAATCTTAGGTCATCTGATGATTTTTAAATACTCAGCTGATCCAAATATTGTTTTAATGTAGCAACCATTGAACCAAAGCTCATGTCACAAACTTCATTGGACATATTTTTCAAGAGAATGAGCTCAGATTTATCCCAAGGAGATGACGTTGTTTCTCCTGCTATGCATGGAAAAGCCCCATCATTAAGTGAAATATTTTCCCTTCTTTGATATTGCATTGGAAACGGCAAATTATTTACCAAGATACAATTTTTTGAAATGAAGATTCAGGAAATTTGGCGTTAGCAAATTTCAAATTGTATCATTATTATTTTTTAACATTGCGCTTTATAGAGACAATACAAAAGCAGTAGATTTTTTTTTAGTGTCTTCTCTTAATAAATTCGTTAGTGGTATAACCAAACTGGCTGTGACTTACTTTTGGAGCTCAATTCTTCTGTTGATATGGATGAAGAAATATAATCAATTCGCAAAAAATATTTAACTGTGGAGTATTACAATACCTGTTATTTTATGATATATTCTTAATGCTAATACTTTTGCGTAGATTGAAAACAAAATTATAAATTTTTGCGACGTGTCCAGACAAGTATTCGAACGAGTACTAACTACCTGAATAAGCATCAATATTTGGCCTTCTTTTTCTGCTTGTTGCTAGCATCGTAATTAATCAAAGCACTAACTCAGTGTTTAAACTAAGGTGCAATAAATTTTATTTGATCAGTTAGGTTTTAAATCTTTTATTTTTTCTTCAAATTCTATCTGTGATTAAATTTATTGCATGTGCAACACAGGTAGTCGTTTTCCTTTCCTCCGATAATAACATTACACCTTCTACGAGGGAAAAAATGGTAACTTATTTTTTTTAAATATCGACTCGGATACACAGATTTCAATATCGATATATCGTCAAAAAATCACTCATAAATATCGATATTTTCAAAAAATTATATCGATATTTTATCAACACTCCTAATATAGGGTGACCTGGATGCAGTATCTAACTGGGAGGTTAACATAAAATGAGGATAAATGCATTGAAGAGGCTGCTTATTAGGTACACAGATAAAATACTAAAGGTTGATTAACATTATAGGGTGGGTGCAGAATTGATTGTTGAAGCCTTGAAGTGTAAATATCTTAGCATAACATTTGATAACAGACTGAACTGGGCAGGACACATTGGACAGGTGGTAGAAAACCGTTACAAAATCCTTCATTTACTGAAGACGGTGTGAGAGGATGTACCAGAGAAATGGGGGAGTTGGGTTACAAAACTTTGGTCAGACGATTGGTTGATTATGGTGGTGTAGTATGGGACCCACATTTTGGCTATCAAATACAGGAGTTAGAGGTGGTGTAAATAAGGGATACTAGATTTGTCTCCTACTCTGTCGAAGAATTTGTTTCTAAGGTGTCGTACAAAATAACTGCCATTAGTTTGTGCAAATGTAGTTGACAAAATTAATGTACAATGTGTGCAACGACTGTACATCTTCTAGTGTATGTACTATTTTGCTACGCAATTGTTTAACTGTAATTTGACAACTTTACACATTCCACAGAGTCAGTCTCTTATATTGTGATCAATGGATAAAGAATGTATTGTATTGTACTGTGTCATCAGCATTGCCAATGTTGTTACTCCAGACGCCATTAACCTTTTGTAGTTTCCTGTAGGTCGTCAAGTGCTTCCTGAAAAATAAAGGAATGGATATTCTGTGACATAATATTGTAGATGGTTCACAGTAGTTGTAATGATGTTCCATTACCCACTACCATATTCGTTAGGAGGATTAAGTCATGGTCATTTTTCTTTTGTTGTGGGGTATAGATCCAGCCTCTGGCAAAATTTCACTGTAGAATGTTATCGATTGAGCTCGGTTCTTATCAAACTGATGAGATTGTTGGATGTGCAGCATGTTTCTGTGGTCAATGGACATAATGCGCTCACCTAATATCTTTTGTATATCATGTTAAATGACATGTGATAAATAAATAAATGAAACCAAATACTAGTGATTTTCACTGGAGTATGTTATATAGCTGAGCTTAGTTCTTATTGAACTGATGAGATTGTTTGGAGTGCAGCGTTTCCCAAACATTGTGGCGAGATGAAGAGTATAGATCATCTTCTTCAAATTTAAAATAATTAATCTGATTTATTTTTTTATGAAATGAATTGGATTTCATATGTATCGAGCTGGAAGTCGGAGAGTTCCGTTAGCGTCAAGCGACAGTCTGGCGAGGCAGAAGAGGCCAAACGATGTCTGGTACGCTGGGACAAAAGCAGGAGCTAATATCTAGCGAGGCGGGAGTAATTCCTATGAGAGAATGGAGCGCGCAGGAATTTGCCAGAAAGGGGCCTTGGATGGGTCATTCACTCGGTGTACGGTCGGAAGGTCATCGTGGCAAGGATTTCCAACAGGTTCTTCCGAAAAATACCGATAGCACCCGAACAGTTTTAGCAAATGAGAAGGCGAATGCTTTGGCCAGCAAAGAAGGGAGACTTTTCCGTAACCAATCATGTGTGTATTTCTCCACGTGATTGGAAATTTCATATAATTTTACTTTTCCATGATACACGCCGTAAAAAATTGGCCTGGACTACGAGAGAAGAAGAGAGGAACCCTTTTGTTGAGCAAGAGGACTTTACTTCGCTCCGGGCGAGGGCACTGGCAACTTCTCGCCAGAGTTGTACTGGTGACTACGTTCTGGAGGCTCGGATGACTTAACGCCAAATCCGATCGATGCTATCACACATGCTCTGCAGTACCTTACGGTTGGGCAGATGCGCAACTGAGTAACTATAACGCTCTTGTTGCGACGCTTTCGCGCGGCCGATGCAGCCATGACAGCCACGGTAATTATACGTCCACGAAAAACAGTGTGAACTCCAATAACGGCCAAATGAGTGAGAGTTTTGTGTCAACGTATATAAATCACTGAGCTAGGGGTAATCTAAAAGCCAAGAGGTTTTTGTTTCTTTCTCTACGTTGCATCGAAAGACAGGTTTGCATGTCTGGATACTTTCAGTAACTATTATTTGTGAGAAACAAACAATTCCCTGGCGGCCAATAATTTCCACTTAAATATGAATATGTTGCTTGCAATCAGTATAAATAAGAATCGCTCTAAATATGTCAAGTTTTTGCTTCAGTTGCATATGAAATTTGTGAACATTTGTGAAATTTACCTATGTACATGTATTACAATTTCTCAGTTTCAAGTAACGATAATTGTACGCAACTGTAAAACAAGATATAACGTTGATTTTATTTTGAACAGACATATATTAAGATTAAAGATACTTCTGTCTGTAAGCATTCACTAGTACTAAATAAACCAGAATTTTGGAATCACTTTCAGATGCTAGAAACAGAAATAATGGTTTCACCTCTATTTCCCAAAATTAATATATATGCTCTTCGGAAGGTAGTGGACGGTGATACTTTTAAAATGTGTTAGGTAAGCAATAAATCTTTCTGCAAACGACCAATCCACTACAACATCATGCTGTGAAGGCCTCTGGTCAGTGGACGCGCTGCAGTGCCAGGTAGGGTAAGGTGAGTTGCTGACGCGTGTTGTCGCAGAGCAAACACAGTTATCTCCAGCGGGATGGACAGGGCGGTGACGCGAATCGCCGCTCCGAACACCAAACACATTCTCTCTCTCTTTCTCTCTCTCTCTCTCTCTTCAAACACAACAACATCACGGCACACTGTGTGGTTCAAAATCTGACTTAACACTTACTGTCGCTGGTCACCATGACCCGTAGAAGCCAGCCTTTGACTGAATCTGCTTTGAGCACAAGTGTCTGCATTTTCATATTTCTTCTCACCAGCTCTTTAACTTTGTAAATTACTCTCGCTTTTTTTCATTTTCTTGCTCCTCCTCCGGGTCGTTTGCCTTGTACCTACATTTTATCTGTATTCATCTCTATTCCAGTTGTTATTTATTGGAGAGAGTGATTAGGGGATGTACCAGAAAAGTACGGAATGACGTTGCAAAACTTTGGTCAGACCACCTTGAATATGGTGGTGTAGCATAGGACCCACATTGTTTGTATCAAATACGGGAGTTGGAGGACGTGCAAAGAAGAGATGCTAGATTTATCTCTGGAAATTACCGCAGAACTCAATCATTAACTGGTTTCATAAAGGAGATGAAATGGGGTTCATTGAAAGACACAAGGAGGATGAAGAGAGTTGTGAGAATGTACATGGCGTATATTGGTGATGAGGCGTGGAAAGATATTGGTGGAAGAATTAAAAGAGGAGCATGGATGGGGAAATACAACCATAAGCTGGCACCCGATTTCAGGCAAAGTCGTGTAGGAATATTTACTTTCGTAAGTGAGTGAGCGTTTTTTTTTCTTTCTTTTTTTACTTATGGCTTTACGCTTCGTAGACGTCAAGGGCATTAGAGGCGGGATGGGACTGGAACAAGCAATGGGAAGGAATTTTGCCATGGCCTTTGAAGGAAGCATCCCGGCATTCGCCTGAAGTGATTTAGGGAAACCATGGAAAACCAAAATCTGGATGCCCGGATGGGGATTCGAACCGGCGTCCTCCCGAATGCAAGGCCAGTACGTTAACCTTTTACCCACCACCCTCGGTGTAAGTGATTAAGTCCAGGATTGAACTAAATTATCAAGGAAAGTGATGAATAATTTACCAGAAACGCTGGAAGAAATTAAAATTCGTAGACGAGAAATGTAGAGTCGGATACAAGAAATCAGAGAAATTAGTGTGTAGAGAAATTTCCACCGCAGCGTTCGCTCCATCACAATTAAATTAAATCAAAAGGTAATTATATTATTAATTATCTGTCACTCTCTATTTTCATTACGTCTTCATAGCATTTTAACCTTGCTGTTTCTATCTCATTCTGCAAGCCTATAACTTTCTCTGTCCCTATCACGTAGGGAATGTGCATACGAAGTTGTCAGTAGTGGCGGAAGAAAAAAAAAAAAAAAAAAAACATACCAAGGAAGCTCGAAGAAATTGGTAATGTCTGAAACATGACATTGTTTGACGGAGTTCATTATTTGGTGTCAGGCAACTATGTGTAACATCTTTGAAATATTATTAATGCGAACACATACTATTGTGATCTTTTATTCCATAATCCTCCTATATTCATCCAATCATTTCGCATGGTGCAATTTTTAGGGAAATTCTTCTCGAAGTAAAAAGTTCACATAGCGCAGAAAATAACTGTTATGATGGGTAAAATCAAGGATTGCTTGCAGACCACTTTTTAAAAATCTCAATACTCATGCAATGACTTCTCAGTATACATGTTCGTTCATGTGCTTAGTCGTAGACATTTTAACTTGTTTACATCAATTTCAGTTCACAATTTCAATACAACAAACAAAAACAACTTGTACAAAACACAAACGTCACTGTCATTAGTGCAAAGAGGAGTTAATTAATATGAGACACATCCGTTTAATACATACCCGAAAAGTAAAAAAAGATTCGCAGATAATACAAGAGGTATTTAAAGAAAAAGTGGGGGATTATCTTCTCCTACTCAATCCAAGAAGTTGTGGAAAAGAATTAATTGCTAAATTGACGTTTGCAAAAATCAGCTGTACTTTTTCATATTTAATTTTTTTACCATGCGATAGTTTCTCATTATGATTATAATTCATCTTATACGCGTATATATTAGCCATGACATATTCCACATCCTAGACGTCCTTATTCAGCAAGGATCTATGGAACAAGATTAGTAAATTATAAAAAGTTACTTGTTTGAAAGATTAATACTGGTTGGAATGCAACTGGGACAGCTGGTCTGAGCCATGTTCTGTTCCAATCGAGTCAAGTCTGAGTCATATCCTGTCTCAATTCATTTCCATACCTTCCAGTTTGCTAATGAACTTTTGGGACACTCATATGTCAATTCCAGGTCAAACATCTGCTGATTTCATAATTCTTAAAAAAAAAAAAAAAAATACTCCATCACCCGCCTGTGTGGCTATGCGCGTTGATGCGCCGCACAGTGGATCAGGGAGGTACAACGGGACCATGTTCAACTCCTGCCGTACTGATTGAGTTTTATATCCAGTTTCCCGCATTCATCAAGACGAATGCTGGGACGGACCCCAATCTCCGCTTCATAAACAATACATTTCACAGAGAAAAACACACTTATCACACCCAGAACATAGTTACACATTCCGCATACAGATGGCAACACAAGAATTTAACCAGTATGTTAAATGGTGCGGATCTCACAAATCCAGTTCTGAATACGGATAGGGCACATAGCTCCCGCCTCATGAATCACACTGTCGGCCTGTGTAAACAGTTGGCCGCTGTTCACGTGGTCATCTGTGGCCTTATCGGAAGTAACTCGTCACTCCATTTTATGTTTAGTGAGAAATATAATGTCATATCCCATAGCCGTTCCTTCAGCAGAGAAATATTGGACAAACATAAAATCAATATCATTGAAATAAATGAACACCACTTTAAACACTTCTACAGTAGTTATTTCTCTAGCCAAGTACCTATACGTATAAAATGCCAATATTGGTAACAGTGTAGCGATGGCTGTCACACTCTCAAGTCAAGCTTCCTGTCTCCGCTGCCCAACCAACAACGACCGGAGATGTTTTTCTAGGTTATGCGGGTATTTAATAACAGTTCTATTAAGCTAAGCATCCGTGAGTTAATGAGCTGCCAGCACACCAAAAGAATAAGTAATTTTTTCTTAAAAATCGACATTTTCTAACTTTTTCTTAATTAAAATTAGTTCGGTGTAGATTTTTCTTATATTCTTTGTACAGAGATACTCTTGTTACAGAAAGCTAAGAAATATCTAAATTACATCATTTTCAAGATTGTGAGCGTATTTGATGAAAATTATACTTAGTTAGCGAAGAAACGAATTGCTGAAATACTGCGTTCAACATGTTATTTTGGAGGGGGTTACAAGATATTTATATGCGACGTAGATATTTTAAGTCACTGTTATAGTAGTATTCTCGGAGAAATGATTTCCCGAAACACTGAAATAAAAGTATGTACTGCGTGTAAATTAATATATTAAAAATTGGTTGCTTTTATTACTGATTCCACTACCTGTAAATCAGACACATGTAAATATTTCCAGTGGATCAAACTTACATCGCAATACAATGAATACATTCGTACACAGGTAATGGAAGCTAATATTAAAATTGTGGTTATATCAAAATGCAGACAGAACCAGAATGACGACACAATTGTTTACAGAATAATTCACAATGAATTTAGTTTGATTAATAATTTAAGCTTCTTTCGTAAGCGCCGAGTTATTGAAGTTATTATTTAATATAGATGGAAGTAGTTCCGTATTTCTCGTGCTGAATGAGACCTGGATTAGGAATAAAACTAATATCACCCGCTATACCATAAGGTTTTTGGATTCGTAATTTTCTTTTAATTTCATTGGTTCCCTAGTTCTGACAACATTAATTCAGTAGAAGTTCCATCTGTATCGCTGTGTAAACAAATTACGAAATAAAGTTTTGAGTATTACATGGCAACAATTCTATCTATTTTGGCAATCGCAAAGAAATGATTTGCCAGAAAATTACTTTCACCCACTTTTTTTTTTTTTTTTTTTTTTTTGACGGTCTAACAGACTAGTTTATGTTATATTTTGTAATCATAGTTACCAGTAGAATACAGGATCAGCTGTGCGTTGATATAAAAATATTTCTTACTTCAAGCTCTATGAATAAATTCTGTCATCATGAGATAATAAAGTGAAAGAAGAAATATGGTTTCCTATAACGTAGTTGGCAATTTACTATTTATTTAAATTTCGTATTTGTACAGATCTATATAAAAATATCATCTTGTAGTGTGTGTGTAATAGTAGGTTTTCCCGGCGAATCTGATGCCGGAAGGAAAGTACCGGAGACGTCGACAAAGATTGGAATATATGAAGCAAATAACAAAAAACATAGTTTGTAAGTGGTATGTTGAGTTGAAGAGGATAGCGCTAGACAGGAAGGGCTGGAGGATTGCATCAAACTAGTCGAGATTCTGATGACAGCAAAAAAAAAAAAAAATCTTGTTTAAATGTAGCTCTAGCTACTAAAGATAATTAAAAATTATTGTCATGTAATATTCTCAAAGACGTACAAGTATAGTACATCACCGAACTAAAATTACTTAGATAATATCATTAATCTATATCATTATAAATGCTAAAATTTTAATATCTAATAAAACAGAAACGGCGTGATTATAAATGTTTCTGGCTTTGTTTGTTAAGATATTGTTATGCAATCAAAACGAGAACTACTGGGGTTATTATTTAAATAAGGTCCGTCTGTGAATTATAGTGAGAATAATAACGCGCGATTGCTTAAGTGCGCATGCGCGTCTGCTCCCAACATGCTTTGCTCGCGTTTAGACGCCATTTGCAGTCGTAGTCTGCGTGCTGAGTTGTAATAGTTTATAATTTTTAAAATCGATTCACCCACTGACTGTGAGATATGATCTGTAATTCAATTCTTGAGTGCAAGAAACTTCACCGTCAGATATGTTAAGTGTACTGTGATAATACTTTGAGTGGCAGTAAAGTTCAAAAGTGGGTGAGAATGATCAAAGACAGGAGGAATTTGCATGATCAATCACAACCAGGTTGGCCATATTTGATTTCTGACGATTGTTTCGTAATATGGACGGCAAAATTCTAGAGGACCGTTGATTAACGATTTCATTGTTACCAATCGATTTCCAATAGGTTTCCTCGTTCCTAGGTGCAACGACGATGAAGAAGTGACAACTGCGGCTATGGATTGGGCTTATTTACAAGTGGTAAATTTCTTTGAAATCGGAATTAAAAGGCTTATTTAACGATACGACAAAAATGGAAATTAAGAGAACAGTAGATGAATTTATGTAGAATATGGAAATAAATATATTTTAATGATATTTAAAGTATCTTTATTATTAAAATTGAACCTTATCTTTAAAAAAATAACCCTCGTATACGTTGTCATTTGCGTTCATCTGAAAATAGCGCTTGGTATTAATGCAAAGTGAGTCAAAAAAGACTTTACAACTTTGGAATGATATAAAAAATTTTTACATAACTTACAGAATTAGTAGATGTGTCATTTTGTAGTAAAAAACCTCAAGTTTCACATAAAAGTGTCAATTGTCATTTTAGTTCGATGTGACTACCATTTGTCATGCGGCAAACATCCGACCGGTAATCAATTACTTCCCACACTCGCTGCAGCAAATCGGGTGTAACTTGTGCAACGGCAACGATTTTTCATATCGGCCAAATTCTTTGATAGGGAAGGCACGTACACACGATCTTTAATGAAACCCCAGAGAAAGAAATCCAGTACAGTTGCGTCAAGTCTGGGGAGCGAGGTGGCCATGTGATTGGCCCTTCACCTCTAATCCACCGACCTGGGAAACGATTAACGGGGAAACCTCGAACTTCCGTGAGGAAATGTGGTGGTGCACCGTCTTGTTGGTAGTAAACCATCGCATCTCAGTACTTCTTCATCGATCTGTGGAATTAAAAACAAAAAAATACAGCGAGCTCGCTCCACACCAGTGAAAGTAGCCATTTCAACTGTGCACTATGTTGGTGTATCCTGGTGGCTGAATGGTGTACTGTTGCACTACATGCATCAAACTTAGGTTGTTTGCTACAAAATGACACATCTGTTAGTTATCTCAACAAATTTCTATGTCATTCCAAATTTGTAAATTCCTTTTTGACTCACCTTGTAATAAACTTCAAACTCCATTTCTATGCTCACTTCTATAGTAACCAAAATATCGCTGTGTCTACCGAAACTCAAACGAAATTTAAGATGTGCGTCACATTGTTAGAATCTAAAAGTAAATTCGTTTGGTCTTGCGATATGGTGGCAGTTTAAATTTGCCGCGCATTCAACCTCTGCCGCGGCTGGACCTACATTTTAACGCGGTATCCTAACTACGGAGGTCCTTGATTAGTAATACAGTTATGATGTGAAGATCGATATGAGACTGCGTCTATATTTTCGTCACCGTGACTGGGCATATATGTCGCAATCGTTCACGCGAAGAGCTTGTGAACACAGAGACCTTCCAAAAATAACTGTTATGAAAGCAACGTTTGGTTTCCAAAATAGAAAAAAACGCTATTCCCTTGCTTAAAGTTCAAGCCGCATTATCAGCTGCTGTGAAGGACAAAGGTAACGACGCACTAAAACTGGTTTCCTCATAAACCTAAACTTTAGTTTATAGCTTCAAACAAGCAAAGTTCATGTTGTGAAAAAAGGCTCCTTAATTATACTCCATTCTGGTAAACATTCGTTTTCACATTTTGCTATACCTGCATAAGACGTTGATTCCAAGAACGTGAATGTTTTTTTTTATCTATTATCCAAATTAGCTTTGTTAATTTGTTGTAAATATTGACGATCAAGAAATACAATATTGACGAAATTATTAACTTGGTAAACAAACTACCCACTTTATAAGTTGATGTTCAGCAATCACATTCTTTAAGTGAACTTCTTTTTTTTATTATTATTATTATTTGCTTGAATCTATATGTTTTCAACAGATTACGTAATAATGGACCTACCATTTATTTTCACGCAAAGAGCATAAAAAAAAGATGGGGATGGAGAAACATTTCCATATAACAGCATATTGTATTCTATCGTATGTTTACATCACAATTTTTTGCCCTTATCTAAAGAGAAAAAATATTAACTAAATAGAAAGCTTTTTATCAGTTGATATTTTCTTTGAAAGTTACGTTTCGCTTCGCAGTTCAGTTGTTTTTACAAAGATGAGAGTTAAATGAGATGTCCTTGGATCTGACTCTCCACGTACCGAACCGGTTTAAGTCACAAGCACCGAGCGTCTTGATAAGGATTTTGGGCAGTTTTTCATAATCAGCTAAGCAAATGGTCCCAAATGGTCAACAGATTACGTAATAATGGACCTACCATTTATTTTCACGCAAAGAGCATAAAAAAAGATGGGGAAGGAGAAACATTTCCATATAACAGCATATTGTATTCTATCATATGTTTACATCACAATTTTTTTGCCCTTATCTAAAGAGAAAAAATATTAACTAAATAGAAAGCTTTTTATCAGTTGATATTTTCTTTGAAAGTTACGTTTCGCTTCGCAGTTCAGTTGTTTTTACAAAGATGAGAGTTAAATGAGATGCCCTCCTTGGATCTGACTCTCCACGTACCGAGCAAGCACCGAGCGTCTTGATAAGGATTTTGGGCAGTTTTTCATAATCAGCTAAGCAAATGGTCCCAAATCTCCGCGTTATAGATTAAAGTTTTCAAAAGAAAATATACATTCATCATAGAGAGCATCACCTCTTATTACGAGCGCCTTGGCCGTGTGTGAGCGTAGGGAGTTACTATAGGGGAATGATTACCCCTCCATAGCAACGTGGGGGAAGATTAGCTAGGGTGCACTTCTGTTGCCTTCCCCAATAACATAGTGTTCGTTAGTGTTGTTTTAAGTGTTGATGTCTGTGATAGTGTGTGTGTTCAGTACACAGTGTTGTTTCGTTGTTCATGTGATGTAGAAGAAGAGAGAGGGTGAAACTCGGGGCCGGCCCATTCAGGCCTACTTTTTCGAAATCACCAGGCTTAACGTCCCCATATAAGGCCCGAATCACCATCAACAATGTCGTATGACCTCACTTCATACACATTGCGGAGAGCGTTGGTATTTAACCCGGGTCTCTGGTGCACAATCTGGTGATTATGAATTGGTCACTTTTTTTTTACTTATGGCTTTACGCCTCGTCGACGTCGAGGTCATTAGAGGCGGGATGGCACTGGGGACAAGAAACGGCCATGCCCTATTGAAGGAATCATCCCGGCATTCGCCTGGGGTGATTTGGGGAAACCATGTAAAACCCAAATCTGGATGCCCGGAAGTGCATTCGAACAGCCGTCCTCCCGAACGCGAGGCCAGAGCGTTGCCACAACCTCTCGTAATAAGCCGGCGAAGTCCTGAAGACAAATAAATATATATATATATATATATATATATATCCACCACCAAGACTATAACCAACTAACCCCGTTTTTAATTTATTATGGTCTCACCATTATATATGTATATTTCGTGTGATTAATTGTGAATTTGTGTATATTTGTCATGTAAGTGAACGCTGTTTTATGGAGAGAAATTGTGTAAAGGATATGTAATACGATCAAGAACAGTTTTATGTATGAATCATTACTTAAAAGTTTGTAATTGTAAGTATTGATGTGAGGCTTGATGTTTGGAAGACAATTCTCAACTGTCTGGACTGGTTTATGTTGATAATTTTGTGTGTAAATGCATGTAAATATTTTTAATTTTCATTTCCGTGTTTCATGATGTTTGTGAATGATTTTGTATTAATTCTGATTATTGTAATGTGGTTTTGACTGTTGGCTGCATTGTCGCCGTTCAAGAAACATCGAATGGCCTATCTCTGTGTTATTATGTATTTTTTTGTAGCGTATATATATACGAGCGGCAGAATAGTTAGTTGTCAGTAGCCAGTTGTCAGAAATTTGTTTGTGAGTTTAATCGCTGGATTATTTGTATGTTTGTGCTTAGTGTCTTCGAGAAGTCTGGCATTACCTTATATTATCTTAAAGCAATACGGAGTAATAAATACTGATTTAAAAAAGCGATTCATCTGTGTTGTAATTCAGTGGAACTATTTAATTCAGTCAGAACAGTAGTAATCAGTAGTGTCCAACCGAAACAGGAATTTCAGCCGAAACCGAATCTTCGGCCTCAGTCTCAGTTTCGGGCGAAACCGAAACTTATTCAGGCATGTTAAAATTTATATACTGAAACTAATTGTATTTTTTACACATATAAAGACAGTTAAATCGTGTTAAATGAAATTAAAATGATGAATGAAGTATGTACCAAAAATAATGCTTTATTTATATTATATTAACAATTTAACAAGAAGAAAAATAATAAACAAAGTTTAAAGACTTTCTCTATTTAAAAATTAACACATAGATATAAAGTACAGATTCATTATAAATTGATTATTTTCATTTTATTCGCAATATTTATATGATTAATTTATAATATTTTAAAAAATAATAAAAAACTAATCACCAAGTGCTACGTACAATATCTCAATAAATATTTCCTTTATTGGGATTTTTTGCATTGGTGATTATCTAATTATCAGTCTCAACAAAGAAAGAAAATCACCTAATATCAGTCTCAATAAAGATTACGATGATTAAATCAAAAGAAAATATTATTATTAATTACTAATTAATTTCAGTATTCGTCATTAGAAAATCTAACATTGTACGCTAAGAAAAGCAGTTTTTCTACATTTTCACGAAGAAGATGTACGAGTTGCACCAAGCAATGTTCTGGCAGTCCACACTGGTTTTGACTGTGTGTTTTCCGATTGCTTGCTCGTTATGATTGAAATGGCCTACGATTTTTCTGCATTTTTTAAATATGTCTTTGGATTCTTCATCTGAAAATAATTAGTTTTTTTTATCACCAAATGCAGCGTGTGTGCACACAAACTATAGATTCATATTGACCATGTTTGCTGCACTGTCACCTGAGACCCGAAATGTCTTGCCATTTAAACTCCATTCATCCTCATCTCTAGAAACTTTTTCCCAATGTATTTACTGGTATGATCCTGTTCCAGCACCCATGCAACCAGTATAACTTTTAGGCGTTGATGATATAGGATAAATAGAAGTTTATCCAAATGTCAGTGGTAGCAATCACCCATTCGCTTTTTGCCATGAAAGTCTTTACAGTATTTTAGATTTTTTAGTCTTCATTTTCTTATATGTTTGTGGCATCAGTGATGTTCTAAAATATTTTTCAGATTTCATCCGATATTTATGAACTGCGTGGGCGTCAGTCAAATTGAGTCGGCGCAATGCTTCGCCTTCCACTAAAGCATAAGGCAGCACGTCCTCAATTATTACATCCATTATTGACTCTTCAATAATTTTTGCAATTTCGTGATTACAAGTATAAGCCCTCTGTACAAGAGGTCAAACTCAAGATCATTGACTGAACAAGGTTCGGTTGGTCAGTACTCAATACTTCCATTGAGATATTTGAACCCATTCGCTTTAATTTAGCTTCATTAAAAAAACTTCAATTCGTCTATTGCTGACTGTCGTTTTAACACCAGGCTGCGTACCGCACTATTAGACTTTGATAAATGTTTCTTTACTCCAATGCAATGTTTGGTTTTTTTTTTTTTTTTTTTTTTTTTTTTTGGGTGCGTTGCTTGCCAATGGATATGATTTATTACAAGTTTTGCAAACATTTTTAGATGAATCGGTAGGGGCTTCCTCGAGAAACTACAAATCGGTTTTTTGGCGATGTTTTTACCTGAAAGAAAATAGTGTAAGATAAAATAATACCTGACGTATCACATAAAATATAACCTCTGTAATAAAGCAGGCATGTGTCATTCATTCTAAATTAGTAATACTAATTCAAGTAAATATGAATTCCAATTAGAAAAGAAAATTTACACGTACTACGCATCTGAATTTATTGGGCATCTCGCGCAGTATGCGTGAAAGGGTCAGAGGTGACAACTTAATTCGCACGAGCTATACGCACTTTCACACGGTTCAAATCAAGTCACTGAAGTTCACACACAGTTAAATCACAGCAGGTAGTTGTCTGGGTAGTTAAAACTAAAATGCGGATATAAAGTGTAATCCATCAACAATTACGTAAAAATGTAGGTAAGTAATCTGTGAATCAAACATAACGTCCTTTTACTTATACGTATTTCTCATCATAAATAAATCCGGGTTAATAGTTGCGGTACGGTCGAAGTTTCGGCCTATTTTTGGCCAAAACTGAACCTATGGCCGAAACTAGATTTTTTGGCCAAAACTAGCCGAAACCGAATTTCGTTCGGTCAATAGTAATCAGTAACCTTTGGGGAAAGATAAAAACCTCTTGCGACCAAAGATAGCAACCTGCGGAGGAAGAGGTAATTAAATGAAATCATCGTAAATTGCCGAAAGGACGAATTTGTTTAATTACCCAGTTATCTATCACACTGTTCTACAAATCCTTCCATTTTGGCGTAATTCAAAACGTTCCTTCTGGGTGTCGCAATTTTCACCAACAGTAGTGTACACAGGTAGTTGTCACTATAACATTCTAGTACGTCATGGAGTCCGATGGCAACGGAAGATGTCTATCTGTATGTTAATTACGCAATTAGTTACTGATTTCCTCAAAAGAGTAGGTATGACCTATTAAAATTTTGTGTTGTGACTGCAGTTAGTATCGTTAAAACATAGACTATTGTTTTCACATACTTTTCTGCTATATCATTTTACAACAGCCTATCTTGTTATTCAATTGTATATGGCCTTGAAAATCTCGCAAGAGAATTACCTTCTTCCTGTTGGCAATCCTGTCCAGATAGCTCAAGTCCTCATCACGGTCGTCCTTGGCATCATTAGAGGCAGAACATACACCAATTATCTCGTACCTTTTCGCCTTGAGCTGAAGCAGTGTCATAGGCTCCTTAATTGCACCTCAATCCCTGATATGGTTAACTCAAATTCTTCTTATGGAGAAGCAAACCACTGCTTTAAGTTTAATACTTCAATCGGCACAATTGTATGGGTGAATACAGTCATCCATTTGTTCACCAACTTTCGGTTTCAATTTTTTCTGTCTAATGGCTATTACATCAATTGTCGATCATCGTATATATCTAATCTGTTTAAAATCTGTAAGCGAGCTGTCTCTCCCTCCGTTCAGGCATCATGCAAAAACGACTGAACGAATTTCAATGGAATTTTCACTGTTTGAAAGCTAATGGTCCAGCTTAAAATCTGCTGTTTATCTTATGATTCTACGTGACATGGGAAAGGTTAAGAAAAAATAATTAGTTTGTATCTAGAACAGATAGGTGCTAGAAATCACACTGCGTTCCATACAGACACTCATTTACGAGATATCCACCAAAGATCACGCTACAAGACACCTTTACGAGATAACTACCAAAGATCACGCTACAACCCACCTTTAAGGGATACCCACCAAAGATCACGCCACAACACACCTTTACGAGACACCAACTAAGGATCACTCTACAACACACCATTACGAGACACCCACCAAAGATCACGTTAAAACAAACCTTACGAGATACCCACCAAAGATCACGCTACAAGACAGATAAACACCTTACACTTTTGGATTATGTTTATTTATTTATTTATTGTCTAGGTAACTTTGGTTATTTATCTGAACAATTTTCTGAAATTTAGTGCGCTAAGGAACACAAGGAAATTAATCATTCCACTTCATCAATGATTAACATCTAATAAGCGTAACGAAATTGTGGAATTTAATTTAACGTAAATGTAACAAAGATAGGAACTACTTGTGTTCATGCTTTTGTAGTAGAAGAAAAACAAAACACAAACACGTTAGTTAGCACAATAAGCGTCGGAAAACAACAGGAAAATGCAAGTGGTACACAAACACGTTAGTTAGCACAATAAGCGTCGGAAAACAACAGGAAAATGCAAGTGGTACACTAAAAGTAGATAATTATGAGAGACATGCATCGGTTAAAAAGGGTGTGAGACAAGGTTGTAGGCTGTACCTGTTAATATTGAACTTGTATGTAGAGTAAGCAATCAACGAAGAAAATGAAAATTTCAACGTGCTCTACGTCTTCAAGGTGGAAGAAATATGTATACTACAATTTGCGGATGACATTGCCCTATTCGCGGAACAGTCTGACGATTTAGAGAAGTTGCTGAATGGTATCAACAAAATACTGAATGTTTTGGAATAAATTTTAAACCAAAGGAATATGAAAGTGAAGAAACCATAGAATAATTGGTAGGATTATTAGTAGATTAAATATAAAAATATGATCGGATGTAACCGGGGAATTCAGTTACTTATAAAGTAAAATTACAACTGATGGCTGAATCAGGAATGATGTTAAAAGCAGAACAGCTCTAGTAAAAAGAGCCTTCATGAAAATGAGAAATCTTCTAGTTTTAAATATTGATAATATTTTATCCATGATGGATTGGTGGAACTTCCGCGACTGTGATGTCAAATATGGGTTGTAAAAAATACAGCAACCAGTCACAATATGATGTTGTTTATTAAACCATTACCGGTTTCGAGCTATACCTGCTCATCTTCAGATGGTTTGTAAATTTTACATCAACAAATGCAATATACAGGAATGTATGGTTGTCCTACAGTAACAAAAACTTCTTTTGTTACTGTAGGACAACCATACATTCCTGTATATTGCATTTGTTGATGTAAAATTTACAAACCATCTGAAGATGAGCAGGTATAGCTCGAAACCGGTAATGGTTTAATAAACAACATCATATTGTGACTGGTTGCTGTATTTTTTACAACCCATATTTAAAATATTGATGTTGGACTCAGAAAGAACTTCTTAAAACTATAGGTGCGGAACACAGTCTTTATGGTAGCGAAGCACGGTAAGGAACAGTCGAAGGTAAGAAATGAAGAGGAAGTCAAAGATTAGAATAAATGAAGCATATAAATGAGGACGTATGTTGAAAGGCGTATGTTGTGATTAGGAGTTTAGCGCAAGATAGGATTGCATCAAACCAGTCGAGAGAGTAATGACAGCAATATATATATATATATATATATAGCTTGTATGTTTTTGCAACCCTTACATTTCGCCCATTGTTAACACGACACTAAATACCAGCAAAAAAAAAAAAAAATCTAAACTAGCCAGCTTTTAAAATGTACTACAGAGGTAGATCTACAATCCTCAGAATTCAGTAAGCTGCTTCAGATTACAGTAAACTAGAGACGAAAAGCATCTGAGAACTATGAATTAACGTTCGAAGATCGAATGTTTTGGAAGAGTAAGTTACTTTATTCCGACACACCTTGACGTTACGGCTAGGTGATTCAAGTTATGTAGATCGAGTCCCGTATTAACACATTTATGCGTTGTTTTCTTTCTTAGTGCAATCAGGGTATGGAAATGAGGAGTGTGGAATAAAACCGTTTTAAAATACCCACGGAGCCAAGCTTAACGGTGGTGCTACAAGTGATGTAAACAGAGGCAGCATGTGAGAGAATTCTGTTTATAAATTGTCTCATAGCCGACTGAGAGAACGACTTAAACAATAAAATAACATGCTTCGACAATAATGTTTTTCGAATGTTTGTAAGATTATTTATGAATGCTTAGGATCTAACTTAAAATCTGCTGTACTATGTCTTACGACCATGGCACCGGAGCAATTAATAATAATACGGTCTTAAACTCACAAGATATGCACTAAAGATTTTTAATGCAATTCAGACGACGCACGCTAAATGAACGACACCAAAGATTCTTAGTACTATTCAGAGTTGTGGCATAAAAAAATTAATTCAATAAAAACAATGAAAGTTAGGAAATAATATTGAGTAATATTTATTTTGTGTGTAGCGAATATGAATTGATGTTATTAGATATTAGTGAGAAGTTTCTGTTAAGAATCTTTGACAGAAAAGAAATAATGTGCGGGCTCACCATCGAGATTATATAGATTATTATAATCAGAGAATGAAAATGGATGGATTGAATGAAAGTAATTGAGCAGATCTGATAGATCTGAAAATGGATGAATAATTTGCCAAAAACGTTCAAAGAATTTAAAGTTAAAATTTGTAAATGGTAAATGTATGTGGTTGCATAAAAGGGGGAAGATGGGTGTAAAGGGAAATTGCCACCGAAGCATGAGCGCCATTGCAATTTAATTTAATTATAATTTTAATTTATTTAAAAGGAGAAATCGCGAAAAAATTCCAAGTACACTATAGAAGTGGATTTCAGGTGTTATGAAGGATGGAAAGGAATTATAGTAGGAATTACGAACGTGGAAATACATTTTAGTATAAAAAGTTGTCGAAACACGTATTTCCTCCCTGGCAGAGGAACAAAGATTGATATGCAACCACATCAGAAATATATATGAGTAACGTAAGTGGTATTCAAGTAGGCAACATTGGTTCAGGCAAGGATATTTATGCGAATCTCCGTTGGTGCGATATATGCAAGATATTTCAGATGAAATGGACAAGGGAGGCCAAATTGATAGTGTAGCATTAGATCTGTCAAAGGCGTTTGACGGACTGAGCCAAAAAAGGGTAGTAAATAAGGTAAAAACTATTGAAGTGGATGAGAAAGTGATTTTCTGGGTAGAAGAATTTTTGGAAGGTAGAAAACAGAAAGTTAGAGCGGGAAATATATTATTAAAAGAAGTGGATGTAAAAATGGGAGTGCCGCAGGGTAGCGTATTGGGACCATTGCTATTCATTATTCTAATGAATAATTGTGTTGGTTGTTTACTATCTGAAATTAGATTGTTTTCAGATGCCATAGTGCTATATAAAAGGATCAAAACGATTGTGAACTGTAAACAGTTGCAGTGTGATCTGCACAGGCTATCTAGTTGGGTTGATAAAGATGGGATGAAGATAAATGCAAAGAAGAGTCAGCTAATTAGATGCACAAATAAAAAACAAAATGTTAATTATGAATATAAGGTGGGGAAAGAATTGCTTGCTGAAGACTTGAAATGTAAATATCTTGGCATTACATTTGATAACAAGCTTAACTGGGCAGGACACATTGGACAGGTGGTAGGAAAAGGTTTCAGAATTCTGCACTTGTTGGAGATAGTGATGAGAGGATGCACGAGAGAAGTAAAGGAATTGGGTTACAAAACTTTGCTCATACCATTTCTCGAATATGGTAGTGTAGTATGGGACCCACATTTTGCGTATCAAATACAGGAGTTGGAGAGGGTGCAAAAAGGGGCTGGTAGATTTGTATCTCAAAATTATCACAGAATGCAATCAGTGACAGATACGATAAAGGAGCTGGAATGGGATTCATTGCAAGACAGGTGGAGGATGAGGAGTGTCATGGGAGTGTACGGGTCATATACTGGCGATGAGGCATGGAAAGAATTTGGAGAAGGTATGAAAAGTAGTGCATGGAAGGGAAAAGATGACCATGACCACAAGCTGGCACTCGATTTCAGGCACAGGGTGTGGGAAGATTCTATTTTTTAGGTAAGGGTGTCAGGGATTGGAATCAGTTATCGAGGAAAATGGTGAATAACTTGCCGAAAACGTTAAATGAATTTAAAGTTAAAATTTGTATAGGGCAAATGTAGGTGCAGGATAGGGGTAAGATAGGTGTGTAGAGAAATTGCCACCGGAGCGTGTGCTCCTTTGGAAGTAAATTAAATTAAATATAATTTACCTTATATTGTTCCTTTCTTCTTCCTTGAATAGATGTTTATTCATCCGGTGCCTAAATACCGTTTCACAGTTTTCATTGGTCTCCATTTTTTCCTTTCCGTTTTCTATATACCTTTTATATCTCCTAAGTTTTCCTTGAGAAATTCTGCTAGTTAAATGTATCTCTAATCATTTGTTATGCTAGTTCCAATTTTTTTGCTCTTGATCTGTTCGTTTTCTTATCAAGCCCATCCATCTGAATTACTCCAACTCATTGACCTTGATGATTTTTCCATACTGTGATTTAAGTATTTTGGATGCAGTCATAAAATTTGTCATGAATTTAGCCATTTCAAAAGATATCTGAAGTCCAACGTTTCCTACTATTTCTTTCAGAAGGTTGATTGGTTCGCGTGCGGTTTTTATGCTTCCAGAGATAATTGTTACGTCATCAACGAATACCAAACATATTACGCCATATATTTTAAGTAAAAGATTAAAATATTAAAATCAGATTCTGGGATAAATCCCTGGATTTTTTTAATCCCTGATGTATTCACTTGTTAGAGCTGTGAAAACAGTGGGTGTAACACTGAAAGTGAGGAAGTAAATGACAGACTTGTAATCGTCATTTTAACCCGAGTTTAATGAGGCGTTCACGGGCGCTGTACGCATTAGAGTCAAGGAAAGGTGCCTGGACAAGGACGGCCTGTGTGTGTCGCTGCTTCATTGACCGTGTGAAGTGCTTTACAGGTCTTCAATTACTCTTCGTTAATGTCTTGGAACCAAAAGTGATCCATCACATTCATCAATGCCACTTTCAGGGAAGTAATGTAACCGTGGACTGGCGAATTTTTACTGGCCCTGTAAACGCGTTTAACTTTTCCCTGGTTTTAATTTTGATTATTTAAAATAGAACAGTTGAAATACTAGTACTATTCTGTTAAACTTTGTTTTTTATGTGGTGTCTGTTAGTGTTTTAATTTAGTTGCTGGCCATTTTTCTGTAGTTGCTGAGAAATAAATTTTATAAGTAAAACACCGTCTACAAAGAACTGTTTCGGTGAATGTTTTTCGTTCCCAGTATGCGTTTCGTCCTTACTGTATCTAGTATCATCAGTGAAGATAAACCTAACATGGTGGTCTGGAAGAACACTACATGAACTTTTACAAGCCCTTGATCAAGTTTCAGTTGAAAATTTTACCAGTTGTTGTTATTATATTTTACTCGTTGCTACAGATGTATCAAGCGTAAAGTTGCAAGAAACCATTAACTGTTGTAACGAGTGATGGATTGTAACAACAACTGGCATAATGCTCAACTGAAAGTTAAAACGGTGTTCTTTAAAAGTATATAAAGTTCGTTGTGAGAATTATCACCATAACTCCTCCGATGATGCCCTGCACCATAAGGGCGAAACGCGTCTGGGAAATAAAAGTCCACCAAAACAATTGTTTGTGGATAGAGTTTTATTTATAAAATTTAATGTTAGGATTCAACAGATATCAAATCTGCCAATCTATGGGTCGCCACGTATATTAAAATATTCGAGAAAAAATTAGAAATTTTTGTATTTTGTTTCGAGCAATGATCAAAGGTTTTCTTCAGATACTAGTAGACTAATAGTTTTTAATGGCAAGTCTGGAATAGACTGTCATATTAAACAATGTTTTATAAATCTTATCTTCTCTTATATAAAAATTAATGTTCGTTTATTCGTCTTCTATGCGTTCCTATATCATTCATCCGATTACGATGAAACCTTGGTGAATTATTTTGTGCACGCGTGCGAAGGTTTCTGACCAAAAAATCACCCCCCTTTACAAACCTTAATTTTATGCGAACCCACATCTTTTTATCTAATTTCGTATACTTTAAAATAAACAGAAAAATACTGTCAACATTTGGTTTTCAGAAACCCAACCCATCTCCCCCTCTCCCCGTTTCCACTTCCATAATTTTTCCAATGTTTTTTATACACATTCACAATTTTTACCTGATATCGATGAAAGTTTTCAGACTATAAAAAAAATAGAAAAATATTCTTTACATTTGATTTGCGAAAACTCAAACCCTCTCCCTCTTTCCACCCTATCACTTTTTGTCAATGTTCTTTAAACTTACCCACAGTTTTTATCCAATATAGGCGGAACTTTGCGTAGGTATACTTTAAAACCAACAGAACCTGCCTGCTTTCGGGGAGCGATGCATGTTTCGAGCAGAAGACGGCGTATCCGGACTGGACCATCGACCTGGTGTTGCAAGAGACGTGATTCATCCGACCTGACAACACGTTTCCATTGAACCTCCTGCAATCGCAATTGACGATGTCGTTGGGACAACAGGGGAACACATAGATGCCGTCTACTACAGAGCCCCATGTTCAACAACGTACGCTGAAAGGCGTGCTCCGAAACACTTGTGCCTGCACCAGCAATGTACTCAGCCATCAGAGCTGCTACAGATCACCTCCTATCCTGCTTTACAGAGCAGGCAAGCCTCCAAATTCCACGTTCTGTGGCGAGGCATGAAAGTAAACCACTTTGTCGTCTACTCGTGGTTTCACTGTACTTCAACTATTTTCTATAGATGCTCACTACAGTAGTACGCGAACAGCCGACCAGCCTCACTGGTTCCGAGATGCTAGTTCTCAGGTGCTAGGCCATAACAATCTGCCCTTCGTCAAAGTCACTGATGTCCCCTCTTTAGTTACACGTGACGTCTCTGTAATCACTCCCCGTGGGTCTCAACCCCACTTATATAGATATCGAACTTCTTCAGTCGTTCTAATACGATATGAAGGGAAAACAACAGCTACATCACGTTAACTCCATTTATTTGAGTTCTTCTCTCCAACACGGCTGTAATGCTGTAAAATACCGCACCATACGTTGTTGTTTTTAGTGGCAGTCTTCAATGGGACTTTGAGTATCGTTTGCGTGCATTACGAGATGTTTGGGCGGGGTTAAATGTTTTAGTTCATGACATCCGTCAACGACATTCCACCTGTTGCGCGTATGATATGTGAATTGGACGCTTTCTATTAAAAAAAAAAAAAAAAAAAAAAAATTACAGACACACAGTTTTAATCAGATTTTGATGGAACTTTGCATACTTTTACTTTAAAATAGATAGAAGAAAACTGTTTAATTTATAGAAACCTAAAACTTCTCCTTCTTTCTCCTCTCACCTTAATTTCTGTCACCGTTGTTCATACAAAACCACAGTTTTTATCCGATTTTGATAGTAGTTAGCACACATGTACTTGAAAACTAGGTGGTCTGGTAGCCCAGCGGTTAAAGCGCTTACTTCTGAAAGTTCTCTCTCCGGTCGCGGGTTCGAATCTGCATTTAGAAGGAAGTTTTGGGAGTTGTATTTGACTATATGAGTTACCCGAGACCGTCCATAGTTCTGATTCCACAATAAACTGCAGGCCCCTGAAGAAAGGAATTAGCCTTCTTGCCTCTGACACAATAGTTTGGTACATCTGTTTCGGGAAGATTCGACCAACAGTTGGGTTGTGGACTAAGTCAGATTTTAGTTTTTCAAGTGAAATCTTCTTTGGTCGCGATGGGCGATTTTTGAAAATGTAAAATCTTATGAGTTCCCATTGCCGACATCCTATTGTTACAGTATATGTGTAGTGATCTGATGGCTCAGTGGTTAAGGTGCCTGGCTGTCGAACGAAAGGTCACCGATTCTAATCTCTGTCTCGGCGGGAATTTTTTAGACCATTATCCAGACCTTAACCTGCGGCATAGCTTGCTGTGTAATATGAAGTACACCAGAAAGTTTACGCGGTTCGGATTGCAGGTTTAACTGTAAGTCCCTAGTACCTGGTAGCACTACCGGGTTAGGATAAGGCGGCTAAGCCAAGGATGGGAATCGCAGCCAACAGAACCTCTGTAACCATGTCATTACATCCACAAGGAATTTTTTATATTTAACCTTTTCAATACATCATGCAATACGTATTTCATAGTGGCTTTGGAGTTATCTTACTAGAGTGGTAAAATGGATTTCCAGTTGTACGATAACGTTTTTTCCTGGGATTTTAAAATAAAAAATTCTATAAAATTTTATAATAATTTTACATTTATGTGTTGAATTTTGAAAATGCGAAATTACTAATGCAAAATTACTGTTTATTAGCCTATATTATCGAAATTTTGGATTGAAAAATTTGCAAAAAAAGGCTTAAATTTTTTAATTAAAACCAAAACATGCAAATTAACTTTTATTTCAAATTTAGGTTTTTAGCATATACCTGCTATCGAAATTTTAGGTTCAAAATATGTATATTGAAATGGCAGAATGATTTATTTCAATTTACAAATTATGAAAAATTAGTATTTGATACGACAATTAATTTGAAAATTATTAAAAAAATTGTTATTTCATAGTTTATTCTTCTTTCGGAAGTCCCCAATGAATTCCAACTGGTTTTTTTTTTAATAATTTAATTGTAACTCTGTCTGGTAGCTCAGTGGTTAAGGAACTTGATTTCAAAAATTTCGCTTCCAATCGCGTTCTCAAATCCCGGAGGATCCAGTAATTTTTAGGAATTGACTTTGATCATAGAGCTGCGGCAGTAAGTTCCGTGGTTTGGATTCCACGTTAAACTGTAGGTCTCAGAGGAAAGGAACTGGCCGTCCTACCTCTGACACAATGGCTTAGTATGCCTCCTTCAGGAGGATCCAACCAATCTTCGGGTTTTTCAAATTAATGTTTTCACAAAAAAAAAATTATAATACTGGATACCGCACTCGTACTGTGAAAGAGTATACGCGAGTAGAAGCTAGAAGCCAAGGTCTCTAAAGCCATGAATACGCAAAAATCTGGTATTTTGAGATATCAGAAATTGAATGTATTGTTATTATTATAGTCTGTTCACTAAATACGCTTCGAGTCGCCATTAAAGAGAGAGGTGTTGGTTAACAAAGAAGTTAGTGACCTTTTTTAGGGTCTTATTGCGGGAGTAGGTATTAAGGGACCGCAGTATGTGCCGATAACAATTGGTATGGTTAGTTAATAGCATACGCATTGCTTATAAGTTAGTGCTGAAAACTAACTGGAAAGATAAAATACGAAATGAACATGTTTTGAAAATAGTGGATGGGGACAGTACGTTGTGCAAGAGTCTTACATAAAGAAGAGACAGGATGGTAGGTCATATTCTGAAACATGCAGGATTTCTATAACGACAGATTAAGGTGTCCTAACAAACTACTTGACCACCAATAAGGAAGCCACAAGTACGGGGTATGACAAAATCCGATCCTGATACACAAATTATGGCAACCAGATAAATTAACTGGAAGGAGATGCGCCCACCGCGCACGACCTTCCCCACAACCAGGGACTGATGCTTTCCCGGTAATTGACGTCTGTCTGTCTGTTATTGGTTAGGGGTATGTTGGGATGAAAAGGTTAGCGCAAGATAGAAATGAGTGGAGGACAGCAAATATATATATATATATATATATATATATATATATATATATTAGGCATAATTGAGATGAAAAGTCAACGATTGATAGAAGTACCTAAAAAAATTATATATATACACACATTAGGATACACGTAAGGACTAACAAAATGATAAAAGCTCAAAACCTAACGTGGTCTACATACAACAAAAAATGTATATCAATCAAAAAAGAATTAAAACACTACAAAACGGTGGTTCAACCAGAGGTAACATAGTGAAGCGAAACTCTTTTTAAAGTCACTCAGGAAAACAAAAATTGACATAATTTTAAAAGTGGAACGAAGAAGAGTCAGAATATGCATAAATAAAAAATATTAAAAAGAGGGACAATGGCGGATAGAGTCAAATGAGGTGGTGTTTAGGGAAATGAATACCATCACAGATACTATACGTAAGAAGAGAGTTGCATCGTGAGGACACCAGAAACCAGATTAACAATAAGAATAAAGGAAACACTTTGGAAGTTTAAGCAACAGGCAGGATGAATCAAAGAGGTTACAGAAGATATGGAAGAACTAGAAATTACCCTGGATGATCTGCGGAACAAAACAGAAAAACTCAAAAAATTGAAATAAAATAAGATTGAATCCAAAAATGGACAAATGACACACAATTAAGAGGATATTTACAGATGAGGGAAGACAAACAAGATCACAGCAAATGAAAAGATACTGGGCAATTCGGAGAGAACGGAGCATGCAAATGCCTAAGAAGACGACCAGAACATGATTGACTACAGTGGTCCAATGAGGCCGTAAAAGCAAAATAATAATAACAATAATAATATACGTAAGTTAGTTGACAGTATAATAATTTTTGACAATTT
Source organism: Vandiemenella viatica (assembly GCA_031002005.1). NCBI lineage: Eukaryota > Metazoa > Arthropoda > Insecta > Orthoptera > Morabidae > Vandiemenella > Vandiemenella viatica. Next base: position 197,473,659 of record JARYHS010011408.1, read on the forward strand.
ATTGTCCTCGGGTTGAAGAAAAGTTGAGAAACCTGCCCTAAATCATTGCGCGCCGCACAGTGGTTCAATATTAAACTATAATCGACGTTCGATCTTAAGTCATAATAAAGATCCAAAAAAAAAAATTGCATTCGATAGCAATTTGTATGCTGATCAATAATTGTTACGTTCAATTTTTCATAAAAATGTGTTATTCGCACATAAGAAAATAAGGAATGAGAGAAAATCTATCTTTCTCTCACGGCCCTATATCGAAGTTTCAAAGTCAAACTTTGTATTACGACATACGAGTAAAAAGTTGTTGCGTATCCTTGCGGCTTTGACTACAGACCGCCGGTATGGTATCTTCAAGAAGGACGCGGTCAATTTCCTTCCCGTTGGATGTCAAGACTTCTTTCCCAGCTCCAGCGATTCCGCTGTGGGCAAGTCGCGGAGGTCTGATTGATGAGGTGAGTACTGTCCTTACGCCGACAAGTGGTGTACAGGTACACCTCTGCGAGAGGCCGCCCAGCTCAGTGAGATGAATTGACGGCTCTGGCGACCTCGACCCGGATCAGCTGGCTTCCTGGAGCTGATTTACGCAGCTCACCGAGGACGCGGCCTCATTGCCCTATCACACCTCCAAGTCGACGGCCAGGCGACGGGTCGTCTCCAGAAACCGTCCCACCGACACTGCTTACTGGTTCAGGACTGTTACAACCACAACACACAACGCCTTGTAAGACTGTAACTATTACAACGACTGTAACAGTCCACTCACCCAAATCTGCAAGATACATTAAAATGCTTGCTGACAGGTATGTTCGAGGGAGCAGCTGATCTTAAATAATATCGCTGTCGGCGATTCAACATAAACTTCAGGGAGAACTTCAGCCTCCTAAAATTCTGATTATCAACACCGACATAGTAAAGGTTTCTATTTCTTAGGTACTGACAAAAAAAAGTTGATAATAGTCTAAGACTTTATTTCAAACTATCTTTTCCTTCAAAAAATCCACCGACCGATATACAAATTTCAAGGTAAACTATCAGAAGATCCCTCGCCACTACAAAGTTCTAAAAAATTAACACCACATTTGAAATTTTCTGTCATTTACAGTTTTGACAGTAAAGTCCAAAACTCATTGGCTAATAATAATAATGATTCCGTGTGGTCGGAATGACCTGATGAAAGGGTTTGTACTGGCTGCGCATTCCACCTCCTTAACCCTTCAATCCTGCCAGGTACCGGAAACCTACAGTTTAACGTGGAATCCGAATCTGGTCTACTTCACGTTGCATACCAAGCTGTGCCAGAGGTGAAAGTCGGGTTAAGTGCCAATGAAAATCCCCGCCGAGACAGAGATTCGAACCGGGGACTTTTCGATCTCCAGTCAGACGCCTTAACCACTGAGCCACCAGACCGCTCATACTCATTGGCTGTAAGTTACGGAAGCGTTTTCAAATCGAAATGGTTACCTTCAAATTTAGTTCTCATTCATTCACGTTCACCTACATATATTCTCGACATGATGTCAGCCTATTGCGCAACTTGACACATCACACTTAACTGGAACCACACTTCTCACTGCAAATATATTTCGCTGGCAGTGAAGCTTACAGAAATTTAATATTAAAATCGCTTGGCTGAGTCTTTTCCAGTGTGTAAGGCCCTTCACAACACTTTAAACAGTCGCCGCCCTTTCAAAACCAAAGCACTGAATTCAATCTATGGTTCTGCAGACAATAATTCTGAGTCCTTACTAAACCTTTTAACCACCACTTTGCAAAATCACTTATTCCAGCTGAAGGATAGCAGGATTTATCACTCCTCTCCTGGGGACGGAACATACACTCCCACTCACGTTCGGCGATGGACAGCCACGCTTCTCCCAACTCACCCCTACTTATAACATCGGACTATCGCGCAACCCCGCCCGACAGAAGCCTCGATAAAGTGCCGTTCTTCCACTAAGCACCGATGGTGCAACTTTTATACTTCACGGTTCTCAAACCATTGCATCTCACTCTGAAACAGCCTAATATTTACCCAAAACGCTCAAATAAAACCCTAAATAAACCACCGTACCGTTAAAAACTAGTTTCTTTCGGTCACACCGAGCGTGGTGGTGTAACGGCTAGCGTTCTGGCCTCGCATTCGGGAGGACGGCGGTTCGAATCCCCGTCCGGGCATTCAGATTTTGGTTTTCCATGGTTTCCCAAATCACTCCAAGCAAATGCCGGGATGCTTCCTTCAAAATGCCATGGCCGAATTCCTTCCCATTCCTTGTCCCCCCATTTTCCCGTCTCTAAAGACCTCGCTATTAGAGAGAGGTTAAGCAGATATATATAAAAAAAAAATCTTTAGGTCACTTCTAGTGTTAAATATAAACAGGGCAGCGAAACTGACAGAAGTGTGATTATTTGTCTGTAGTTACCTTTAGAACAGTGGTTTCCATCGGGGGCGGCGTCGCGTTGGAAGTGTTTATGTTCCAAGGCGGTGGTTGGACCTCAACGACCCCTACTTTCCAGTATTACATCCGACTTGATGGGCTGCATCAAAGAAGTTTTTAACTGCATTCCTATAGACTTAAATAGCCCAAGGAGATTTTAGCGTAATCAGCAGTTTGTTAGTCACGGAAAGAAACAGGTTTTCAATCATTTAATGAGGCGATTTAAGATTACAGATGACAAATAAGGCACCAAATGTAGAAAAATTGGTGTCATTAAACCGAGTTCAGCCTTCTAATTAATAATAGTTTGTTCATAATATGTATTTGTAACTCATACTGTGAAAAATACACCAATATTGGTAATATCTTTTAATAAAGTAATTTTATAAATCTGTCCATCTGCTGAATACGATACTGTAAAGAGCGGCTCCATGGAATCGGTGTTTCAATGCGCGTAATAAAGTTGGAATACTATGGTTTAAATCAATTGCAATATGAACGAAAGATTTTTTCCTAAAAATTGGGCAGTGGGTATTTGTTTCGAAAAGTGAGTGGTGAATAATTAAAAAAAAAAAAGAAGACGGAAGGCCAAAAAATGCTCTAAAGTCTAAATCATGCGTAACATTAAAGATGGCAAGGCGATTGAAGACACACATAAGCATCTATCAAAACTGACGCCAGACATGTAACAGTAAGTAATCTATAATACCATATACAAACGTAATTGTAACAAAAACAAAACTAACAAAAACCCGTGTATAAAGCTTATAAGCTGCACACATTACAAAAAAAATTGGATCGCTCATTATACCATGACTAGAGGCAAAACGTGTTAAGACTAAACTAAATTCCAACAACAGTTTCATTGATGTCAGAATTAGCTTTTAAAAGTACGAAGGAGAGTTTCTCAGTGGAGTGTATAACCATAAAAGAACGAATAATGCGGAATACGGAGTACAGTAGGTGTTTTGGAAGATTGCCTGCTGGGATGTTATTCTATATAGTGTAAGCACCAAACCTCAAGGTAAAACTAGATCAGGGGTCCTCAAAGTGATCAATATCGACCCCGAAGTTTTCTCCAGGTGTCGGTTAATACACAGGGGTCGAGTAGATTAATGTAAAGACGGTCAATTAAACTACACTCCTGGAAATTGAAATAAGAACACATTGACGCCGGTGTGTAAGACCCACCATACTTGCTCCGGACAATACGAGAGGGCTGTACAAGCAATGATCAAACGCACGGCACAGCGGACACACCAGGAACAGCAGTGTTGGCCGTCGAAGGGCGCTAGCTGCGCAGCGGTTGGGCACCGCCGCAGTCAGTGTCAGCCAGTTTGCCGTGGCATACGGAGCTCCATCTCAGTCTTTAACACTGGTAGCATGCCGCGACAGCGTGTATGTGAACCGTATGTGCAGTTGACGGACTTTGAGCGAGGGCGTATAGTGGGCATGCGGGAGGCCGGGTGGACGTACCGCCGAATTGCTCAACATGTGGGGCGCGAGGTCTCCACAGTACATCGATGTTGTCGCCAGTGGTCGGCGGAAGGTGCTCGTGCCCGTCGACCTGGGTCCGGAGAGCAGCGACGCACGGACGCACGCTAAGACCGTCGCATCCTACGCAGTGCCGTAGGGGACCGCACCGCCACTTCCCGGCAAATTAGGGACACTGTTGCTCCTGGGGTATCAGAGAGGACCATTCGCAACCGTCTCCATGAAGCTGGGCTACGGTCCCGCGCACCGTTAGGTCGTCTTCCGCTCACGCCCCAACATCGAGCAGCCCGCCTCCAGTGGTGTCGCGACAGGCGTGTATGGAGGGACGAATGGAGACGTGTCGTCTTCAGTGATGAGAGTCGCTTCTGCCTTGGTGCCAATGATGGTCGTATGCGTGTTTGGAGCCGTGCAGGTGAGCGCCACAATCAGGACTGCATACGACCGAGGCACGCAGGGCCAACACCCGGCATCATGGTGTGGGGAGCGATCTCCTACACTGGCCGTACACCTCTGGTGATCGTCGAGGGGACACTGAACAGTGCACGGTACATTCAAAACCGTCATCGAACCCATCGTTCTACCATTCCTAGACCGGCAAGGGAACATGCTGTTCCAACAGAACAATGCACGTCCACATGTATCCCGTGCCACCCAACGTGCTCTAGAAGGTGTAAGTCAACTACCCTGGCCAGCGAGATCTTCGGATCTGTCCCCCATTGAGCATGTTTGGGACTGGATGAAACGTCGTCTCACGCGGTCTGCACGTCCAGCACGAACGCTGGTCCAGCTGAGGCGCCAGGTGGAAATGGCTTGGCATGCCGTTCCACAGGACTACATCCAGCACCTCTACGATCGTCTCCATGGGAGAATTGCAGCCTGCATTGCTGCGAAAGGAGGATATACACGGTACTAGTGTCGACATTGTGCATGCTCTGTTTCCTGTGCCTATGTGCCTATGGTTCTGTCTGTGTGATCATGTGTTGTATCTGACCCCAGGAATGTGTATATAAAGTTTCCCATTCTTGGGACAATGAATTCACGGTGTTCTTATTTCAATTTCCAGGAGTGTATATAGGGAAAATTGGAATATTCCAATAAAAATCAGGTCAATAAAAAAAATTAAAGCTCATCCTCTCAATTCACGACTGTTTGCAAAGTTATGTGAAAAAAATGAAGAAGCTTTCAACCAATTACTTTAGCACGCTAGGTAAGGTGGTTGTCAAGAGGCTTGTAAACGTATTGAAGAGTTTCTTAGAAATTTGCACCCATTGCTCTGTGACGAGTTAAAAGTGCAATAACCACCTGTTCTACTCGGCTGCCTATATTTCTTCTTTTTTTTCATCTATCCATAATTTCGTATAATTTTTTAAGATTAGAACAACAGTGCAAAATATTTCCTTTTCTGCTAATGTTATTGAGTAGATTTCATAAGATATGGGAAATACAAATTCTTTCGTTGGGTTATTATGCAGGTCTCCTAATTGCTTAACATTTTTTTTTTACTTTTTTGCTTTTCCTGTTTATCTGATATGTAAATTGCCTGTATTGCTCTCTTCCTGCTTCATCCTGAGCATTTTTGTGCCATCTCCTCTTATCCATTAGCTCTAAAATTTCTTCTACGATCCAAGGCTTTTGGGCGACTTGTTCCCCTTTAGGCGTCCATTAATGACACGAGTCGTTTTTCCGGAATTCCGGATTTCGTCCCCCCCCCCTTTTTGTGAAGCTTCGCGAGATCTGGAAGCCCCCACCCCCTCCAAAAAAAAAAAAGGTTTTTGAGACTTTTTTTAGCTCTCCCGCCCTGTAAAGACCCTTTTTTTTTAGCTCTACTGTCCTCTGTCCTTCCATAATATCCCACGTGATTTTTCAGTCGACCCCCCCTCCTCCCCATTGGTGAGATTTCGCCGGACCCCCCCCTCCCCCCAATATACCTCACGTAATTAATGGATGCCCCCTCCCCAGCTTTCATTATTTCTCTCTTTCATTCGTCCTCGGTTGAGCTCCTTTCAGCGTTACTTCTTACACCTAACTCAGAGTCCATGTCTGTTCATGGGTATGCTTTACAGTCTAGAACTTGATTCTTGAATCTCTGTTTAGCAATGATATAATCTAGCTGATATCTGCCTGTATCCCCTGGACGTTTCCAGCTGTATATCCTTCTTGCAAGGTTCTTAAACAATATGTTTGCCGCGACTAGCTTATATCTTTAACAAAATTCTAATAACCTACTTCCTCGCTCATTTCTTTTTACTACACCAAAACTTCCTACACTGTTCCCCTCATTTCCTTCTCCCACTATCGCATTCAACCCATGATTATTAGATTTTTCTCCCCCTTCACATATTGGATTAATTGTTCAATTTCACGTATATTTTCTCTATTTCTTCGTCATCTTCCTGTGACGGCATATACACTTCTGCTAACGTGGTTGGGGCGGGATTAGTTTCTAACCTCATCAAAATAATCCTGTCACTAAACTGTTCATAGTAACTCACCCGTTTCCCTACTCTCTTATTAATTACAAAACGTACACCAGTAACTCCACCGACTGCTTTTGTGTTAGTTATTCTGTGTTTCCCAGACCAGAAAACCTGTGCATCCTTCCACTTAATCCCACTAATCCCGACGACATCTAACTTAAGTCGTCCCATCTCCCATTTTAAGTTCTCTAACCTACCTGCCCTATTCAGACTTCTAACATTCCACGATCCGACTCGTAGAATGTTTCTATCCATTCTGATGACTCCTCCCTGCGCAATCCCCACCCAGAGATCCGATTGGAGGACTATTCTACCTCCAGGATATTTTACCCATGAAGAAGCCATAATGATATATGTAATTTGAGAGGATAACATGTCCTCGGGATACCCTTTGGATCTTTAATGCAGTGGTTTCCCGTTGCCTTCTGCATCTCCATGCCGCTGATCATTTCTGATTCATCCGCCTTTAGGGGCCGTTTCCAACCCTAAGGGCAAGATGGTTCCCGGGACCCCTCCCCACTCTTCCGCCATCCTTTTGGAGGCCGTTGGAAAGCAGTGGCCGACTCCTTATACGAGGAATCTTTCAGTCGCCAGAGCCTCGTCCGTGCAAACCGGGTGCACAACGTGAAGGTGTGGTTGACATTTTGTTGAAAAGGCTAATATAGTCTCTCCAAAACACTTACGAATGTGATTATAGTTTCAGAGAGGTGTCCGGATATTTTTGATCAGATAGAGTATTTCGGAATTTGTTTTAAATGCTGCTGAAACATGGTTACCCAAGTATAAAATTACAAATGCATTAATCAAGATTTCTTCGTTGATACTCATAATCATTGCATCTGGATTGTTTCCTGAAGTAGATTTACTAAACGCTATGTTCTTGTGGATAGTTATCCTGGGACCCAGTTATCTACAAACAGCAAAAAGTATCTGTAAATGACTGGATTTGTAACTGTGAAACAAATATGTTAACATCATCATCTTGATGTTCAACAGGAGATGTCGGAGCAGTTTTTGATTTCTATATCAATTTATTTTTGAGTTAAAATGTTTACCAACCATTCTGTAAGTATTTCCAGTTTGAGGAAAATCTTTCTCGCACACTGGGTGAAAAAAAAGAGTAGACATTAATAACGGTGTGACGTAGCATTTATGTAATAAACAGAAGATTTTTGATCCAGTAGATCGAGACATCACGATATTCTGTTGAAAGTGTATGACGAGATTCAAAATTTTTGCACATATGTCTGAAAGAAGTCAAATTTGAAGGAAAACATAGCTAGCTTGTAGGTAATCGAGGCTGTGTATGGAAAAATTCCATATGCGGCACTGTGATGGTTTTCGTGCCTTACACGAAATTAGCTGGTTCCAGTTCTGGCCTTTTATCATCAGTGGTTGGCTGGCATGGTGCGAGAGGTGGTGAACAACACTCTGCTCTAGGTAGACATATTACCACAGTCATCCATACTTACGAAGACTGTCACAATGAAGGCAATAAAAAACCACCCCAATTCATCTTCCCAGATGTTCCCAAGGAGGAGTAAACATGCCCCATGGTAACCAACTACCAGGGCCGGTGCTAGGATTTTTGGGCCCGGGGTAACCATTGGAGGCCCTTGGTGAATTCATCATTTAGGGCCCTCCCTCAGACCAAATGGGAGACCTTTTTTTTAGCTCTACAACTTGTCGAGTGGGGGGCCCCTACAGCCGGTGATCGGGCCCCCCATCAGCCGGGCGGGCCTGGGTACATTTGACCCACTTACCCCACCCTAACGTCGGCCCTGCCAACTACCTGGTAAGGTGTTCACAAGAAGATTAAGAATTGGCTTAAAAGAAGACGGAGAGGAAAATGGAAAGACTCCTGCAACAATTATTACTGATATTGAAGGTAAGTGGCAATATTATTCACTATAGAAAACACCTGATGTCACGTATTACGGTCAACGTTCGGCTGTGGCATACAGAAGGTCGCGGGTTCCATACCGGGTCTGGACATGCAGATTACGTTTTTGCATCACTTCAAGCATTTATTCCATGCTAATGACGGAATATGTCCTTCAAAAGGTCTCGGCCGAATTCCTTCCCGTTCCAGACGAACCGAAAAGCACTACTAAAAGAAAACTATTACGTCGGCATTACTACAGAGCTGATTGCGACAATGGAAATCGAAAACTGTCGCGTTTTAAACTGCGTGTTCAAAAGAGAAATGGAATGCTATGAATATATATTAAAGCAGTGTAAAGCACTAATCGAAAAATTGGTTTGTTACCTTCACACATGAATTATTTTTAACTATAAAGGTAAGAGAATTCGGATCCGCTGTAGTAACGTTATTGGTCAGTTCACACATTTAACGGACTACCGTTTGATTGCCCATCATCGATCCGACACAACGAAGTGCACATGTAATATTATGAAGTACTGCCAAGAATCTCATAAGAAAATGGCTCGAATGACCGCGCCAAGAGAGTTGTGAAAAAATATTCAGTTTTATTACACAGTAAACCTACTTTCGGGGAAATAAACTCAGTAATGACGCTTGCGAGCAACGATAGAACAAATTGGAGTCAGTGCCAACTTTTCGAAAAGATATTTCCAGCCTTTAATTCATATCATTCAATTTAATTTCAGTGGCACTAATTTTTCCCCTTTCATTTTCCAATCTACTTTTGACCTCTACTAATTTAAAGTATTTCAGCGTTTTTGGAAAATTATTCATCTTTGCTCTTGGTAATGTATTCCCATCCCTGAACCAGTTACCTACGAAAGAAAATGGCCCCACAGGCTTATGCCTGAAATCGAGTGCCAGCTTGTGGTCATGATCATCTTTTCCCTTCTCTGCACGTGTCTCAATTCTTCCACCAATATCTTTACACGCCTCATCACGAAGATACACACCGAGCGTGGTGGTGTAACGGCTAGCGTTCTGGCATCGCATTCTGGAGGACGGCGGTACGAATCCCCGTCCGGGCATCCAGATTTGGGTTTTCCACTCCAGGTGAATGCCGGGATGTTTCTTTCAAAAGGCCATGGCCGAATTCCTTCCCATTCCTTGCCCCCCATCCTTTCCCGTCTCTAAAGACCTAGTTGTTATAGGAGACGTTCAGCAGTAAAAAAAAAAAAAAAAACAAAAAAAAAACCACCAAGATACACCTTGTTCACTCGTAACACTCGGTTCATCCTCCTCCTGCGGAAACTTCCAGAGACAACTCTAGGAGCCGATCTTTGTATCCCGTCCAACTCCTGTATTTGATACCTTAAATTTATGTCTCATACTACATCACCATATTCAAGCAATGGTCTAGCTAAAGTTTTGTAACCCAATTCACTTACTTTTCTGGTACATCCCATAATCACTCTTCCCTAAAGTAAAGGATTTTGAAACCCTTTCCTACTACATGTCCATTGTGTCCTGGCCATTTGAATTTATTAGCAAATGTTATACCAGATTATTTACATTTCAAGTTTTCAACAAGCAATTCCTTCCCCACCTTATAATCACAATCAATCTCTACCTTCGTAACTAGTAATCTGACTCTTCTTTGCTAGATCTGTAAAAATTCCAACTTTAGGATAAATATAACTAATATTTATTGAAAAGAAGCTATTCCAAATGATATCAACTCAGCAAGAAAGAAGATTCAGAACTTTAATATCGATAAATTGTTATTACTAACATTATTTTAATATAGCAAAAAAAAAGGTAGTTCTATACAACCGCAGATCTTTAGTTGCAAATCGGATATGAGTTACCGTCAATGTTCTTAGAAATGAATTTAACAATGACTCAAGTAACAAAGTTTAATGACACCTACGGCTGACGGTTCATTATCTCAAATGTAAAAAATTTCGTTTATTTCCAGAAATATAATTAGTATGATTATTAGTTAATAACTTTATCTGTTTTTGCCTTCTTCAGACTGATGAACATATTAGCATATGACAATGTTTTAAATTGCCATTTAAGCTACCAATGGCTGCACATATTAATAATTACAACTGTAGAAGCGGAAAGAAATTAATCACATTATCGACCAAATAACTACACTCAGAAAACTTTGTGTCAGCAACAATCAAGTGCCTGCGAAAAAGGATTGCTTTCAGCTTTTATCCTTGTGGCTCTTAAGATGAGAGTGCAATACGTCTCCGATGCGTCACACCTTAATCTACACGGATGCTTCCGACATGTACCGGTTGTCTCCCGTGGTCCAAAAGCACACCAAATTTGAAAGAAGAATTTGCTGTTAGAAACGAAATAAGCTAAAACAAAATTTTCACAACTATCTTATCAATGAAACAATTTCCACGTCACAATTAAGTGTTCTATAAGCTGGATATCAAGCTGATATATAATTTTTTTAAAAAATTTCTTTACAATCACTACTATTTTGACTAATCGGTATGTTCTTATTGTGTCAGGACATGGCCAGTTACGCAATATGATTAACTATGATCATTACTATTACTGCGCTAGACACTAAAAGTGTATGGCGGAGGGTGCATTGCACCTATCCAAATGCGCATTCGTTTGGAAGGAATATACGAAATACGGCAGAGAGGCGCCCATGGGCTATTTTGAGGCACAATCCCGGCATTTGCCTAGAGCGATATGGAAAAATCATGGAAAACCAAGATCAGGATGGCCTTCCCCCTTTTTTTTTTTTTTTTTTTTTTTTTTTTTTTTACTTGTGACTTTACGACTTTACGCCTCGTCGACGTCGAGGTCATTAGAGGCGGGATTGGATTGGGGACAAGGAACGGGTTGGAATTCAGCCATAGCCTTTTTGAAGGAAGCATCCCGGAATTCGCCTGGAGTGATTTGGGGAAACCATGTAAAACCCAAATCTGGATGCGCGGAAGGGGATTCGAACCGGCGTCCTCCCGAATGCGAGGCCAGAACGTTAACCGTTCACCCACCAAGCTGTCGGATTAAAGGTTTTCTCGTTGGATAATCTTTTATATTCCATTCCCTAATCTCTCGTGGAAAAAATTAGTATACAAATGAATCGGTTCTGGTCCTGATTTCTCTTATCTTATTCCACGGTCATTCCTGGATATTAATGTTGCTAGTAGTAAAAAGTGTTCGCTTTAATGAATTTTTCGATTAGGTTCTGACGATAGTAATCACATCGGTTTTCCAGATCATTTCAAGCTAACTGCATCAACTTCACACTTAGCTTTTCCTCCAGCCATATATACCTGTCACGAATCGGGCGGCTCTTCTTTGTACCTTCTTCATGCCTTCATTAACCCCTTCTGATGGGGTCCCCATACAGAAGAACAATATTCTAAGTGAGGTCGCCACAGTGCTTTGTGTACAATCGATTTAACTTCAATATGAGCATTTGTTTGCTTTCCCAATTACCTTCTCAATAATTTCTTATCTATGATCGTTTAACTATGTAGGAAGCAAAATTTATCGTGCGAACTGACTGTGGAATTCTATGTCGAACGGAGGATTTTTCGACAGTAACGCGGTGTCGAGTTGATATATTTTCGGCAGTGGTGCGGACCCGGTGAGGTGGTTGATGGGTGGCCTTGTCTGCAGTAGGTTGGCCCGCAGAGGAATCGATGGTGCGAGGCTTCCACCTGGCAGGAGGCGCCCCCCCTCCTCCCCCCCCCCCCTCTCGTGCAAAAACTCGCCGAAAATATCCACGAGTGCTTTGGCCGTCAGAAGTTCTGCTCTGCTAGCTGTCGAAACAAACCCATCTCACTTCGAGAAGAAGATTCACGATGTATTTTTGGTTGTTTACTGTTTTGAGATTACTGTCTTCCCCTTCGTGGATAGGTCAAATTCCGAACTAAGTTTTCTAACCATCTCTTCATGGGTCTAACAATACCTCTTCTTCCTGTGGGATAGTACTGCAGGGCGATCTTAGGAAATCTGTCACCACGCAATCTCTCATCCTTAGAACTTGATCCTTCCGATTTTCCCTTTTTTGGGAAATTCCGTCATTCACAGAAAAATATTCAGTTGTTGTCTTATTTCTTCATTTCTTCTTCCATCATTCAGTGAATATCCTTTTACTGATCTTAGGAACTTCATTTCGACTGACTGAATTTTACTTTTGTGTTGCATTCTATTTACCAAAGTTTCATTGCCTTACAGCGGAGTCGGTACTGTCATCGTTTTATGAAATCTGAGTTTTCTCTCTGGCTTTATCTTTCAGTGTTCGTCGATTTGTTCCACTCGTGTATTTAAATCAGTGCAGTTTCTCCTTCACTTCGTTATCTTCATTAAATGATTGTTCACAGCCGAGAAAGGTAATACTTGAGACTTCTTCCATTTTTTGACAGTGACACGCTTTTTTTACTCTGATAGGATATTTTGATTGCCATTCTATAACTGTTGTTTCTGAACAACTTCAAATTGTAGCTTCAGTAACGTCACTCCGAACGATTAGCGCGCTCTTCAGGAGCTATATATAAGCAGCAGCAGTTCTAGCAGAGACAGTCCTCTGACGAAGGCCACAAAATGATGGCCGAAACGTTAGGTTTCGATAAATTGACGCAGTTCAACCCGGACAACGAAGATTACATGTTGTAAGGTTAGTGGTATCAATGGGTATTGTCACCAACGCACTCTTCTGCTCATCACTAAATTTTCAGTCCATTCCGACTTGCCGACGATAGCAGAGAACCACCTTAAAACAGCAGTATCAAAGACGTGGCACCGCAATTTGTTGATAGATTTTTATTCAACTTCGCAAGACAAATCGAAAATGGAGACAGTATTTTATATATATATATATATATCGCTAAGTTCTCGAGATATGAACCGTCAAAATTAATTATAGGTATTGTACCTTGTGCCTTCGACAACGTTTCAACTTAACCATCTCAATTTTGAGACAGTAAATTTCGAGAACTAAGTGAGATATCGAAAAATTTTATTCATTTTTAATTTTTCTCTTCAAATTACATAAGAATCCATCATCAAATTTGGCTTTGGAGAAACGTTTCTTCTGGTCCGGGCCATATTTGAACCTAACCACCTCACTTTTGAAATACTATACTCGAGAGATAAGCGAGGTATCAAAAAAGTTTATCCTTCACTTTTGATTTGGCTCGTCACGTTACATAATAATCGACCATTAATTTCCGGAGCTACGTTTACGGTAGATTCCCCAACCTTACTTGTATTCACAATACATCAGAATCATAAATTATTGAATTAAAAAATTATTTCTCCTTTTTATTAATATATTATTTTCAACCTAAAATAACATTATTCGTCTCTCTACTACAAAGAGTCTCATTTGCAAAACCATAGATCACACTTATAATGACACACAGATAATACAATCGGCGAACCTCATGTAAGTTACATCTGTTACATTAATACCTAATAGTCATCATCATATGATTTACGCATGGATATTTCCTTGCAACCTCACAAATTTCTGTGGAAGATATACGTTTTAATAGCACAGCAATCGAATTTACTGTTGTCAACGTGAACATTTCTCGTTGTGAACTGAAAACGAAAGAAAACAGAGTCAAAGCCACAACATTTCCATCTTGTCAGTAACTTGATACTTGCAGTGTCTGGCAAAGCTATGTTTAGAAGTCAAGTAGGTCAGGGAGCATGATGGATTGAGTTAACCTATTAACTGGGCTGTGTTAAAGTATTGACAAATACAGAATGCGTGGAAAATTAATATTTTATATTTATTTGCCCAACAATGTTTTTGTTGTTTTTTTGTAACTCACGTTGCCTATTTCGGGTTCTTTTTAGAAATTGATATGAATCTAACATAAAATAGATTTAAAAAGATTTTGAGGACCAATCTACACGACGCATATTCTTTTCTAAATATCTGTTTTCATTGTTTTATAAATCTTCTTCGCTGATGACTTCTAGTATGCAATTTCTAAACAATCCCACACCCCTTTAACTACAAAAGAAAATTGTGCCTGAAATCGAGTGCCAGCTTGTGGTCGTGGTCATCTTTTCCCTACCCTACACTACAACTAATTCTTTCACCAATACCTTTCTACTCCTCATCACCAACATACATCTTGTACACTCCCATGACTTCACCCTCCTCCTGTCTTCCAGCGAATCCCACTCCAGCTCAATTACCATATCAGTTACTGACGGTGTTTTTCTGTTATTTCCAGAGATAAATCTAGCAGCTCTTCACTGCACTTCCCACTCCCCCCCCCCCCAACTTCTGTATTTGATACTAAAATTGTGGGTCTCAATGCTACACCATAATACTGAAACAATTGTCTGGCCAAAGTTTCGTAAGCTTACTTCTCTGATTGCTGTCTCCAATAAACGAAGGACTTTGACATCTTTTCCTACCAAACCACACAATTTGTCTTGCCGAGTTGAGCTTATTATTAAATATTTCCAAAGAAAATATCAAGATACTGCAAATTTTACTAATGCTGTTTCTGTAGAAAGTACAGTTAAAATCTTTTGGAAGTTTCGTTATATTCTTCCGGTGATGTTAAATTTCGAAGAGACATAAGTTAATGTAATATCCAGAGAGTCATGTAATAAGCAACTTTAGATTAACTAGAGGAAACTTACTTATTCTTCTTCACTAAAAAAACTACAATACACAGCCTATTTACTTCCAAACAACACACTTTACAATATAAACATAACACTGCCGTGTTCACAGTAATAATAACCATAGAAAAATTTTCATCTGTGATATATTATAGTGTCCTTCTTATTTAGTTCAGTCTGTCACAACAGGAAATCCTCTCTGTATCGTCCATCTTGTCTTGAATTGATTTTCCTTATCTCTTTATTCCTTGCAGTCGGTTGATCTATATTTCTCTCGGTATTTCATAAAGTACCTTCTCTCGAATACATATTTATATTAATTATCATTATTATTCATATTGTTATATTTAAAAAAAACTTATTCCACAACCCGACAGTTGGTTGGATCCTCCCGTAGGAGACATACTAAGTCATTGTGTCAGAGGTAGGACGGTCAGTTTCTTTTCCTCCGGGACCTACAGTTTAACATGGAGTCCGAACCACAGAACACCTCGCAGCTCGTATGATCAAACACAAATTTTAAAAATTTCTACACATACCGGGATTTGAACCTGGGACCAGACAGTGAATTTTTCAAAGCAGAGGCAATAAACACTGAGTTTCCAGACCGCTCATTGCTATACTATATTATAATATATTATCAACACACGTTTATTTTATCCGAAAAATAGGAATGTTACGAAGTAAAGTGGCTTAGAGAATATGGTATACTTAACCAGGCGTATTTGGAGTTAATATCCTCTTGTTCCGTTATCACCTGCCATGTCCCAAAAAGAGGAAGTTCCGATAAGATAACTCATTTCCTGCAAGCACGGTAGTTCTAAACGTTTTCCACACTCTTCGTCTGTCGAAAACTGAAATAAAACGACGATTATGTGCCAAAACTTTCACAGCAACTATTTCCATACCAAGTGAAACCGAAATTAGGTTACGTTGAGTATCCATGTTATTTTCAATAATGTGTTATGAAATGCAGTATTAAGGAAAATTGATCGTAAGAATTCTTAGCTAAATAGATTTTTATGACATAAAAAGTAATGATATTATGATTAGTAAACTAAGTTCCTTGAACTCATTATAATCTGAAATGTGTTTCTCTGCTTTTGTGTTATAATCACACATAATTTCTCAGTATGAAGGTGATAATACCACACCGTTACATCATTTCTTCACACTTCATGACACATGGATTTGTACCACGCCATTAAATACTTCCAATAATAGCATCGATTTGTCTCTGTCATTACACCACACAACTGTCCTTCACCGAATAGAAAAACTATCAGCATTCCATTTCATGGTGATTCAAGCAATTCTACCATGAAAGATGGAAATAAAGGCAGCACCTATACGCAATTCAGTGCAGTATACGAATATCTCGTACAGTTTATTTCCAGGGATGATGATGAAACGGTCTTCTTACCTTTCTCAGTTTTTACTTGCTTGATATATTACATAAAATTACTGGTGTAAACCGTCTCTCGTTACAAATGCAATTATTTACTTTACCTCCTATCGATTTCTCTGGGTTCTCTTAACAGAGAGAGGACATTTTGCGTCTTCTATTGTGCATCAGACCACGACTAATGTGGGATCTACCCTTCGTATTTTTAATCAGTAGTACTTCCTTTTACATGAAAGAGAGAATTATATCCAATTTTCTTTCTCTCGTCTACGTAAATACATATGCCAACTTTTTGACCAATATTAATCACTTCGGGTTTCACTCGAATACATGGACGTATCCAACTGCAGCCCCCCCCCCCCTTTCCTCTCTGGAAGAAAAATCAAATTGCCTTCAGCACGCTTCGACGAGTGAAGAACTGGCTCAGGAGCACTACGGGAGAGGAAAGATTGACTGGATTATGCCTGGTGAGTGTGCATCGAAATTTCGTGAAAGAACACCGTGAGATACTTACAAACAAAGTTTTCTGAGAATCAGAGACGATTACCGTCTTAATTAACTACATAGTAGGTCCTTAGATCAAGTAGTTGGATTACTATGTCAATCAATAATAAAAATAGTTTCCTCAACAGATTTGAGTTTAGTTTTGTAAGGAATCGTAATGTTTCAGTCCCCCTCCCCACTTCTTTGAATCCAATACGAGTTGCCCCCCCCCCCTCTAGTTCTGATCCTGGATACGCCCTTGCTCGAATACATATTTATTCTGCAGCTTCACATACATCATACTACACTCAACCAATCACTTCATACAACTGTATCTCTCTTTTTTCGCCGCAGCCGTAACAATCTTTATACAACTTGTCTTTGTGGCAAAGTTCAACTATTCGACATAACATCCTTTGCCGCTCTGCTCAGCTCTGTCGTTATACAAGAATGCTCCTTGTCATCGGTTTCCCATGGTATTTTTTATTCCTTACTGCCAAGGATGCTCCAAAACAGTACTATTATTATTTATAACAATTAATACACATAATAAAATACATTTACATTTTCTAATTCACAGTGATATTAGAAAACGCCGACTAAAATTTTATGGACACATCAAAAGAACGAACCCTAACAGACTTACAAGACAAATAGTTGAATTCTATGAAAACCGAAGTAAATCAGTATCGGATACAATGAAATGGATTGGAGAAATCAAGAAAGATCTCAAATTAGCAGGAATTGTTCCAGAAGATTTCGAAAACAGAGACACATTTAAATCAAAAATTCACAAGTGGCAAGTTGACCAGGAGGAAAGATTAAAGAAAAGATCAGGAACAACATGGTCTGATGAGAGAAAAGAAGCCCATAGCAAGCGTATGAAGGAAATATGGGCACAAAGGAAAGCGAACAAACGCTTCTGAGTACTTTGCGTAGTCCTAATGGGCTTATCCGCAAATAATAATACTAATAAAATACATTTACATTACATTTGTGATGTATGTCTTATACAATCTGAATATTCGAGAGAACACAAACACATTTTGTAAATCAACGCAAATCGTCTGAAGTTGCATTGATGCAGGGAACACTGACATCAATCGCAGTATTGCATCAGACATCCCGTTGAGTATCCGATCACTACAGATTCTTTACTTTATCTATCCACGCCTATAAAATTGCTCATAATAAAAATAAATGCATAACAATACTGCTTTCCCCTTCCAATTGTTCTTGTTTCGCAATGTTTGATAGCAACAATCACAAAACTAGACTATAAACTAAATTAACCACGCCTGATGGGCAATAAAGCGGTGTTGTTGAAGTCAATGCCAAGCGACGCTTGAGGTGGTGCAGATATCGACGCCAATGGATGACTGGAAACGAGTGATTTCGAGCGACGAATCACACCATATTCTGTGGTAATCCGACGGAAGGATTTGAGTATTGGGAATGCCTGATGAACGCAATCTGCCATCTTATGTAGGGCCAACAGTGAAGTACAGTGTTATTGTGTGGGGATGTTTTTCGTGATTAGGGCCTGGTACCCTTATTGCGCTTAAGAAAACTCTGTAGAAGGATATGAACCCATTTTAAACCATTGCGTACTGTAGAGGACCAGTGTGAAAACGATGATTGTATCAGCATGACAATGCACCCTGTCATAAAGCTCCATCTGTGAGGTAATGATTTGTTAACAATAACATTCTGAAACGTATTGCCTTTCCCAAAATCCTGACCTGAACCCAATGGGATATCTTTGGGATCAGTTAGAACGTCGACTGCACTCGCCACCTTCTCTGGATTCAGCTCTTGAGGAACATTGGGCTGCCATTCCTCCAAAGACATATCTGAGCTTCTCCAGCAGACATTTTTTACGGCTTTACGCCTCGTCGACGGCTAAGGTAATTAGAGGAGGAATGGGACTGGGGAGAAGGAACGGGAAGGAATTCGGCCATAGCATTTTTGAAGGATGCATCCCGGCATTCGCCTGGAGTGATTTGAGGAAACCATGGAAAATCCAAATCTCGTTGCCCGGACGGGGATTCGAAACCGCATCCTCCTGAATTCGAGGCCAGATCGCTAACCGTTCACCCATCACGCTCGGTAGCAGACTTTAAACCGTCATAAAGGCAAAGGGTGGATTCACCCCATATTTTTTTAAGCTATTGCACGGATAAAATTTAATGCAAAAGGAGTGGATGACATTAATATTAAAATTTAATAATATATTAGATATAATTACCCCAATTATAACACATATCATTAATTTTTCGATATTTACTGAAATATATCCAAAAGTTTGGAAGATGTCATTAATTAAATCATTACTAAAGAAAATCCCTGTTGTTGAGTCAGATTATTGATCAATAACACTATGTAACAAAATTTTGTTTAAGTTAATTTTTTTGTTGTTTCTGATGCAGTGTGTTTCAAAACACTATGAAAACACAATTTTTCATGTGGGAAATTGTTTTTATGGAAATGCCATCGATTTTTCTTAATTTTAGGAAAATACATTTATTTAGAACAATGAATGCTCGTTTACATATGCCCATGAAACAAAACAAAAGAAATTCTTAAATACAACTTTTGAAAAAAATGTAAATGCAGTAAATATAAATTACAAAAGTTGTAAAGTACATGAAAATGTTTTCATGTCATGTACAATGTGCTTAAAAATGTGTTGTCTTCCTACATGTCCTCTTATACGTTACATCACTCTCTCTGATGAGTCCCCAGATATAATCACCAACCATTCGCTCATTATACTGTCCCTGGTACCTTCTTTCAAACAATTGTAAGTCCTGATGAACCTTTCGCCCTGTTCCTCTGAATATGCACCCATATGAGACTTGTAAACATCTAGATGCGAGTGGAATACATGCAGCTTTAGAGACATTCTGCACCCCATTGCTTTGTAGTTCTTCAAAAGACCCTCTACCACATCCCTATAATTTTCCATTCTGTGATTACCTAGGAAACCATTCACAACATCCCCGAAGCTCTTCCAGGCCTTTCTTTGAACTGGTAGAAGCTTGCTGATGAATGTGTCATTCACGAAGTAATTTCTTCACTTGGGGGCCCTCGAAAATTCCACCCTTTATCTTACCATCTGAGAGTTGTGGAACACATTCTGGAGGTACTTCATTGCATCTGATGTTGTATCTATGGCCTTTACAGATTGCTTGATGTGTCCAAGCTTAATATGGAAGGGAGGCATTAGCATCTTTTTCTGTTCGACAAGGGGTATCTTGCAACTCTTACTCAATAGATTCCACTGCTTTAGTCTAGGTGTTACAATTTCTGCTGATCTAGTCATTTAACTCATTATGTGGGGTAGTGAGGTGTAGCATCTTCATCCTCTGGGAAGTCTTCTTCGTGGTCAATGTCAGTATTTGGTTCACTACTGTCTTCACACTTATTCAGTAGAGGAGGAGGAGGAGGAATGGGAAGCTTCTCACCATGTGACATGGGCCAAAGAGATGATGGCAAGTCTGGATATGCAAAAACATTGGTTTTTTTACACCTCTTATGATGAGACAAGTCAGTAACACAGAAATAGCAGTTGGAGAGGTGATCTGTTGGTTCTCGCCAAATTCTAGGTACACCAAATTTCATTTTTCTGTTTTCTCCTCTACACCAGGCCTCGAGAGTGGCTCTACAACACCCACACACAACATGTGGTGCCCAGTTCTTGTCTTGGTCTCCCACAGGCATACCAAAATAAGACCTGTATGCTAAGCAGAAGTTGTTAGGTCCTTTATTCTATGCTTTACTGCTTTCGAGCCCAGGAATACGCCGCACACATAACAATAACAGTCTGGATTATGCTTACAGCAACGGGAAGACGCAATTATTAATCAATAACGTTAATCTGAAACAGATTACATACAGCTGAATCGTTCAATCATCTCGTATATAAAGTGTTCATAGCTAATATAATTTTAACCAATTAATTTCATATTATTGGGCACAAAAAGCAAATAAATGATTATATAAAAGTAGGAATGTTCAGTGTAGTTTATTTGTGACCCAATTCATCCAAAACAAGCATAAAATTTACTTAAACAAGCAAAAAGTTTTTTTTTTTGTTACATAGTGTAATTTTTTGCCTACCGTTTGAAAGACTTCTGAATACGTAGTTCATGACCAAACCACTGCACCTAAAAGCGCTCAACAAACAATTTCATTTTCAGAATAATGGAGTTTCATCCGATTACTGCAGCTATACCAAGTGAGTTTTTTATCTTGAGACAACTAAATATCTCGAAAACTACAAATCCGATCAAAAAAAGTGGGTAATAAAAATTGTTCGTCTCGACGGGGGACATCCGATGATACCAAATTTGACTCCCCACCCCCACCCCCTAGGGGTGGGGGAAGGGGGAGAAAAAAAACTTAAATAGGAACCCCCATTTTTTATTGCAGATTCTGATTCCCCGGAAAAAACTACCCCTATTTCACCCCCAATTCGAGTCATTTTGGTCGATAGATGGCGCTGCAATCGACAAAAATCAAAATAAGCAAAAATTCATTTAAAAATGAGGATATCTCGTGAAATACACATCAGATCAGCAAAATACAAGTTAATGTGATTGATATTTTTCAAAAACTATTCAATAACACCACCCACCTCCAAACTTGAGGGATGGGAATGGACATTATTTCAAAATGCACTGATGCAAATTCTTTAGCAGATAGCGAAAGTCAAACATTACTTTTTGCGTTACCCAGGAACAACGACGTGGACGTAGTAATTTTCTGTTCCCTTTGGGGTGCTAGATTTAGGTGAGTCCCCTCGCCTCTCACCATCGGGGTGCTTGTTTTTGGTGAGTCCCCTCGCCTCTCACCATCGGGGTGCTTGTTTTTGGTGAGTCCCCTCGCCTCTCACCATCGGGGTGCTTGTTTTTGGTGAGTCCCCTCGCCTCTCACCATCGGGGTGCTTGTTTTTGGTGAGTCCCCTCGCCTCTCACCATCGGGGTGCTTGTTTTTGGTGAGTCCCCTCGCCTCTCACCATCGGGGTGCTTGTTTTTGGTGAGTCCCCTCGCCTCTCACGTGTTTGTTTCTAACAACAATTCTAAAGCAAGTGCTCGAAAATATCACCACCGACATCGATGCATTTATTTACCCGCTCTTGGAATGATTCGACGCAACTAAGAAGCATATCCGGCGTGATTTTTTGACAAGCGTTGGTAATTCGTTCAATCATGTTTTCAGGCGTTGTTGGCACTTCACTGTAAACTTCATTCTTCAAGTATCCCCATAAAAAAAAATCAGGCGAAGTGAGATCTGGTGATCTTGCAGGCCACGGCACTGGACCTCCTCTTCCGATCCATCGACGATTGTACAGACGATCTAACACTTCCCGCGATCTTACAGCAAAATGTGCTGGACAACCGTCATGTTGAAACCACATTGTTTGTCGCACGTCTAAGGGTACGTCTTCAAGCAATGTTGGCAGTACGTCCTCTAAGAGTTGTTGATATTTCTCCCCATTGAAATGTCCATGGATAAAATGTGGACCAATAAGTTTGTCCCCAATTATCCCACACCAAACATTTACATTCCACGGACGCTGATGTTCAACTTGGCGTAACCAATGCGGGTTTTCCACACTCCAATAATGCATGTTGTGTCGATTAATGGTGCCGTGGTTAGTAAAAGTGGATTCATCCGAAAACAGTACTCGAGCAAAGAAATGGGGTTCTTCTTGTATTTTCTGTAGCGACCATCGGCAAAATGTCAATCGATTATCGAAATCATTGCCGTGAAGTTCTTGATGCAACGAAACATGGAACGGATGGTATTTTCTACGATGCAAAATCTGACAAACAGTAGTCTGAGAAATTCCTGATTCACGACTTATTTGTCGAGTACTAATGTGAGGGTTATAAGCCACTGCAGCTAAAACTGCAACTTCGTTATTTTCTCCAGCTATCGTCCTTCGCCGCTTTCGTTTGTTTGTGTGCACACTTCCCTCCTGAGTGAACTGTTGGATAATACGGTAAAAAGAAGCGCGCGATCGAGGCTGGTCTGGAAAACGATGAGCATAAAGATCAACAGCATTATCGATATTCTTGCGACATTCTCCATAAATGTAGACCATTTCAATTTTTTCTTGCAACGTTATAGCCTGCATTCTCATTGACACGTGCAACAGAACGAAGTAAATAAATCAGAGATGTTATGAACGCTATGAAAGTACATCAAGTAATGAGAAAACTCTGAGAAATGAGCGACGATGTGAACGCAATGGAAGTACATCAAGTAATGAGAAAACTCTGAGAAATGCAGCGCCATCTATCGACCAAAATGACTCGAATTGGGGGTCAAATAGGGGTAGTTTTTTCCGGGGAATCAGAATCTGCAATAAAAAATGGGGGTTCCTATTTAAGTTTTTTTTCTCCCCCTTCCCCCACCCCTAGGGGGTGGGGGTGGGGAGTCAAATTTGGTATCATCGGATGTCCCCCGTCGAGACGAACAATTTTTATTACCCACTTTTTTTGATCGGATTTGTAGTTTTCGAGATATTTAGTTGTCTCAAGATAAAAAACTCACTTGGTATAATGAACTTCATTTTAGCATACACGTTTTGATTTATTAAATTATCATCGCTGCCCTAAAACAAGTTATGTACATGTTTTGATATTTATAATAATATGTTAATGTAAATAATAGTATTAATCTCTTACTAAATGTTAGTTATAGCCTTATTTTACTTTCGCCAAAAGGTAGAATGAGAAACAGCCTTCAGTCACTCGAATACAACTTTTATTGTATTGCACAATGCATTTCGGACCCTGCGGATCCATCTTCAGGTTATTATGGTATTTACATTTGGTTTTAAATTTCCCTTAAGCGAGATTCGTGCATAGTAAAGTTTGTTCCTGCGCTAAAAAATGATTTCAAGTAAGTGACGAGAACACGTTTATTATGAGAGGAAATACAAAATATGAAGACATTGTGAAAAACTTACCAGAATTGACGAAATGCTGAATAATTGGTAATATATACATATTTACTTGGGAGCACTGTACTAGACACGATGTCGTTTAAGGTGCACATGTTTACACACATCATCTGTAAACTGTTTTGTTGTGTTTATGTAAACATGTGCACCTTAAACGACATCGTGTCTAGTACAGTGCTCCGAAGTAAATATGTATATATTACCAATTATTCAGCATTTCGTCAATTCTGGTAAGTTTTTCACAATGTCTTCATATTTTGTATTTTCTCTCATAATAAACGTGTTCTCGTCACTTACTTGAAATCATTTTTCAGCGCAGGAACAAACTTTACTAGGCACGAATCTCGCTTAAGGAAAATTTAAAACCAAATGTAAATACCATAGTAACCTGAAGATGGATCCACAGGGTCCGAAATGCATTGTGTAATGCAATAAAAGTTGTATTCTAGTGACTGAAGGCTGTTTCTCATTCTACGTTTTGATTGATGAATACAGTCACGTCAATATAGCGAATTATGGATAAAATTAAATTATTTTACTTTATTTATGGTATTTTGTACATTACATTACAGTTGTGAACAGTTTTATATCAGTCTTGTTTTTCCTGTTTCTTGAGTTTCACAACATTCACTGTACAGTACATTTTCGGCATACACAACATGTTTATACATAATAATATTTTCAACTTATAACTTCTAAATAAGCATTTATTATTGTTTATATGTGATTTTCAAAGATGCTGGCTGTCCATGGAAAATGTATTACCAATTTATTTTACTTGCCGTTAAGTTGTATTTTTGTTATAACGGTTTGTTTGAATGCGAGTTCGTTTTGTGTCCTCAATAATGTCCAATAGTAGGGAACGGGTTGAGGATAAAATTTAAGTGCAGTTTCAGACAAGTGTCCAGTTATTTTTGATCTGACAGTACATGTATTTACTATGGTATTCGGCATATGTATATTTAGAGAGAAGAATAACCACCACTTACGAAAAAGAAAGTGGCGGCCGCCCTTCACCAGAGAGCCCTCTCACACTCTAGTTGAAGATGGTTGTGATCCCGAAAATTTCAAGCTCTATATGTGTACGTGTAACGTAAAACCCTTGGTGTCTTCGTAGATGTACAGTATTTTCTGAGCCATTTAATGCAGAAGACATTTGCGGAGCCGTTTAAAAGCTACTCCGCATATTACTGCAAGGGCGGGCCCGTCGTAGATTTTAAATGAAACATATTGCCGTGGTATCTTGACGATAACCCGCGTTTCGCAAAGTTTTAATAGTTAAAACATGAAATTCCATTTACGGATGGGAACACAGCCAAAAGAAAATGATGAAACAAAAAACATCCAATTTCAACAGTAATCACTGCGTATATTTTGTGGTCGGTTCTTTCTCAAACTTTTACAATCATAACCTTCCGGTAAACACTCTTTAAAATCCACAAGAACGCAAAAAACAAATACATTTCGGCAGTCGTATCTCGTGGTGATACTGCCAGCAATCACTCAGTCCTATAACACATTATCATCACGCTGGCTTACTTGCTTGCAGACTCTCTAGCAACTCCTGCCGCATTACCAACCTCTAACATCAAATCATATATTGTCAACTTAACAATTTACTCACCGTGGAGACATCGTTTTACATAAAACGCCAGTATCATCTAACTTCCTGTAATGTAAAACACAAACGGACGGACAACGAGTCTCGATTCTGTGTGTGGTAAAATGACAATCGACACAATGCGTAGCAGAAAAACGGCTTTCTCTGCTGTGATTTAAGAACGTCACACAGGTCTAGGCACTGGTGCCTTGGTTTGGGGGCAATCAGTTTCAACAGCAGGACTGACTTGGTTGTTGTTGAGGGCGCAATGACAGCCCACCACTATGTGGACGTGGTGCTGCCCCCTGTTGTGATACCCTTCATGTCCACCATCCAAATCGCATCTTATATCAGGACAATGCCCGTCCTCTTACTGTGGCTATCACAACGCAAGCCTTAGAAGGGGTAACGATCACAATTTGGACCTCACAGTCCCCAAATGGAGTATAACTAGCATGCCAGGAGTAGACACATTAGATCACATGGTCACCCAGCACAAACTATGCAACAATTGACTGCACAAGACATGCAGGTGTAGAAAGGCATACCCAAGGAAAATTATTTATTTATTTATTTTCAAATAGCCTATGGCTATTGTAGATTCATTACAATTCATAAATCACATTAACAAAAGACAAAAGAGAAAACAAGGTGTTAATTTCATTGAATCCTTTACAAGAAAATGTTACATTATCTCTTCTTGGCTATTTATCCAGCTATTCCCTGAAACTTGCAACAGTAGTGGTCTTTTTTATTTCCTCTGCTAATTTGTTATACATTTTTAAACCTTTGTGCAACATTGTTTCCTGCGTTTTACTACTTCTATTGCAAGTCGATTGGAAACGATTTGCCAGCCTTGTCTTATAATTATGTACATCATTATTCTTTTGTACTAGTCTAGGCACATATCTTGGTAAAAATCCACTTTCCAACCTATATAAAAATGTCAGAACATCTCTAATTATTTCTTTTTCAGTATACATATATCCTAAGACCTTTAGCATGTTACTGACATTTTCAGTTCGTCTTTTATCTAGAACAGCCCTCAGTCCCTCGTCCGAAACTTATTGATTCAATGCCAAAATGTGTAGGTGCTCAAGGAGGCTGCCCTTTTTAGTGACGACTGAGTCTATCTATACTATTATAAATCTGTAAGCAAGCTGCGTGTGTCTCTTTATTTGAACGGGAGCCCCGTAAAAACTACAGCAGCATTTTGGACGGGGTTTTCAAATTTTTAAAGCTAATGGTTAGAATCAAAATCTGCGGAAATAGCAAATCACTTATATGTACCATGGGAAGAAGCAAGCAATTAAAAACCTTCATATACGGGAAATCGTGAGCCATGTATTATTATTTATGTCCTTTCAGACCCACACTCCTTTTCAAAAAATCTGTCAAAACTTGGGATTTCGTTTATTTTCTTACTTTTAATATTCATTTTTATGGTCCGCAGTACTTTAAAATAAACAGAATACGAGAATGAAATGTAATCAGCACTATGGTGGTTACATGTCGGTAGCTGTCAATCAAAATTTTTTACAAACACGAACGAAGTTGTGGGTACTATCTAGTAGGTAATAAACTTAGCCTGATCCATTTCAATTTGTTATCATTTCTTCTGGATTTGACCCTGGATATGCTTACAAAGTTTCCTCTCTGCGTGTCGCACTTTTAATTTCCGCTAGTGTATATATATTCGGCCTATAACAGTTAAGACAACAACTGAGTTGGGCTGAAATGAGATATTCTTCAGTGAGACGCTTGAGAGCGCTCCTTAACCTGAGGGTTAGCAACGACGGAAGTTGTTGGGAGTAGCCTCGCAATGAAAGGGAACTAACGGTTCCTGCTGGAGGCTGCCTTCACCGGGACCTCGCCCAATACACCTGCAGCGGTCAGCCCGGCGCTGTCGACGCTCAAGGCTGCGGCTTCGATGCTGCACAAGAAAGGGTGACGTCGGTGCTTATCACGCTTTATGGCTCGTGACTTTAGAGGTCATTGCAGTCTGTGAGAAGAACGGTAGAAGGCCAGCGGTGAGAAATGGTGACATTGGTCTGCATTGTGTGGTCGTCAATGCTGCAACATCATAACTGCTTCGACGACTGAAGAACCTCGAAAAACTTTACAATACGTTAACTCCGCTTTACGTGTAATCCATTTGTTTTAAAACTATGAGCAGGCCATTTAGGATATCGAAACACTGACTTGACACACCGTTCACTAAACTGTCATTATTGAAGATTCTGAATCATATCATTATATAATTAAGAGAGGATTGTATGAACTTTTAGGGAAATAATTTTGTACATCTTCATCTAATACCTTAAAAAAAAATTTATTGTTTTGGTCTGTTGCAGGAAAACTTAACATCCCTCACGGATATGCTTTAACTAAAGAAACAGGATAGTGGGTCATATTTAACTTGTTACTGGAGTGAACAGTTGAAGGTAAGAACTATAGAAGAAGACAGAGATTAGAATATATGAAGCAAACAATTGAAGACGTGGGTTGTAAGGGGTATGTTGAGATGAAAAGACTGGCGCAAGATAGAAAGGGATCGGGGATTGCATCAAACCAGTCGAGAGACTGATGACAGCAAAAAAAAAAAGAAATGTACTAAGGAATTACGTGTTAATTAATTGTTGAAACATCTATATTATTTATTCAGACGAATATTCGGGATTAACCCAACACTGCCTAGAAAACGTAATGATTAAAAATTCGCCCAAAAAGCATAATGGAAGATTGGAACTGGCGATCATCATCCTTTCAGAAGCCCAGCAACACTTACTGTGTAGCTTCTTACAATGATCTTATCTCATTTGACTGACTGTGAGATTTATTTATAAAATTGATGATTTCCGTATGAATAGTGAATCACTTAATAATATAATATTTCAATAATATTTAATTAAAATTGCAATGGAGCGCACGCTCCGGTGGCAATTTCCCTACGCACCCATCTTCCCCCTTTCCTGCACCCACCTATATTTGCCCTCTACAAATTTTAACTTTCAATGTTTTTGGTTAATTATTCATCATTTCTCTTGGTAACTTATTGCAATCCCTGACACCCTAAAAAAACAGAAAATCTTCCTACACCCTTGTGCTTGAAATCGAGTGCCAGCTTGTGCTAATGGTCATATTTTCCCTTCCGTGCATAACATTTAATTCTTACAACAATATCTTTCCATGCCTCTTCACCAATATACGCCCTGTACAATCCCATCACCCTCTTTAACCCTCCTCCTGTCTTCCAATGAATCCCATTCCAGCTCTTTTATCGTATCTGCATATCTGTTACTTCAACAGTCCTCTCGTTTCAAATAGAGGCTTTGCTGTAACCCAAATTTGTTTTAGTTATGTTTTCTTCATTTGGCTTTTTCTTATCCCTGTTTATTTGCTGGTTAGGATCTCAGTGGTGAAAGAAATTTTGATTATAATGACTTAGCTGGTAGGTTAGAAGAGGTGGTGGCGCACAAACAAGAGAAAGAAGTTTTGCTACTGACAGAACACATCGATTTGCTCATTTTCCATAGATACAGCCGATAAAATACTATTCCTACTAATTTTTGTCATCCAAGTGAATAAGATGAACATATTAACTCTTAGTTCATTTGAGAAACTGTTATCGGCTGCAATGCCTTTACTAAACTTCGCTTATCTACATTTCCAGGGCCGTTGCCTTATCACTTCAGCAAATCGTCATAATTACTGTTCAAAACTGGAGGTTACAGTAAACACATTGCGAATCACGTGTTAAAGCCCGAATGTGGCAGCGGGTGGAAATTTTTTTGATCGCTGCAATCCTGAGTTCGATCTTCCATGGTATCCATTACATCCAAACGGCCGAATTCCGTCGAGTTCTTCGTCCCGAGACCTATCCCGGCTTTAACAATTTCGACGTCGACAATCGCATAAAGCACTAATGTAACTATTATCAAATGTAACTTAAGCAAATGCAGGAGTCTAAAACTTTCAATAAATGAAATCATCACATGTTTTTATTTTGATGCCTCGTTTAACAGTATGATCACTGATCACACAATTCCTTTTGAAAATTAAAAATAAAATTTCATAGATCTCTTTCCTCTTGAGACTATAATTCTTTTCGTCTCTTAATCCCTGCTGTCTGCTTTGTTCAGCTATACAATGGGCAAAACCTTCCTGTGTTGAATCTTCCAGAGAGTCTCCTACCACTTAGCCGGAAGTGTTAACCTTAATCTCTGGTTCCATAGATATCGCTTGGCTGCCTTCTACTCAAAATAAAATCTGTTATACAAAATTTAAAAATGTTCAGTTTAAAACAGCAGTCTGATATAAGGTGTTACATAATACTAGTTTAAAAAAAATCTTCGTTTACCTTAATCTCCGAGCAGGATTGAGATACGCAACAACACAATCATAGTTTCTGTTTGCCAGAAAAATACTCTCTTCTCTTCGTATAACTGTAAAAACACATATTCCATAAAAGTCGCCACCATTTAACGTCCAGAGGTAACGATATCAAGTTCAAAAGATCAGAGGTGGTTTTCATGGTTGATAAAGAATCATGTTTCCACGTCTTACACGCAGAAATCGGAGCTTCATACTGGTCACTGCTTGCTTGTTCATATCTTCGTCTGCCCATAGCTTTAAGCTACCAATCAACTACGAAAAGAATACCACAAGTAGCAGTTTTTCAACAACCTTAAATCTTTCTAGCCAGCAAAATTTCATTAAATCGATTCCCTGTAATGTTAAGTCAATTATGCCCCTCAAAGTTTTGATAGATTTTGGCGAAATAAAAATTTATCTACAGTTACGTTGGAGATTATCAGGTAACTAATATAATTGGATATGTTAATCAATTTCAGGAGATGCCATTTTTAATTTGCATTTGCTACATAACATTGGATTTTAGATTCCAATAACATAAACAAATATCATTTGTGGACACAACGCGTTATCAACAAAACTGGTTATGACTGTTATGTTCTTTTTGCTAATACGAAATCTACAAGGCGTATAACAAAAAATTATTAGTTTAGAGCACAAACAGTTAAATTGAAATGCTATTCTTTCAAAATTTTCAAATTATGCGGATAACAGATTTATTGGTTGTTTTTGAGGATAGAAGGAAGAAACCATCACTCCGCATTCTGGATAGTGCGTCGTTCGCAAAATAAAATAAAAAGCACTCAGTTGATGTAAATCTCGTGCACGGTCTTTCGCCAGCATGACGAGAAGTTGCTGACCTTCAGACATTCTTACACCGCACTTAACGTTATCTGGAAAGTAATGCAATCTCTTCTGCGTCACACGTGACAGTAGATTGGTAGTCACATTTGACGGAATCTGTGGTAGTTGCATGGATATCGCGCAATATCTGGAAATTAATTTAATTGCGAAGGAGCGCACGCTCCGGTGCCAATTTCCCTACACAACCACTCTTCCCCTTTACTTTACCAGCCTATTTTTGCCTTTAACAAATTTCAGTTTCAGCGTTTTTGTAATTTATTCATCATTTCTGTTGGCAACTTATTACAATCCCTCACAAGTTTACTTACTAACGAAATTCTTCCCACACCCTTGTGCCTGAAATCGAGTACCAGCTTGTGGTCATGGACTTCTTTTACCATCCATTTACCTCTCCTAATTCTTCCACCAATACCTGTGCACTCCCATTACTCTTTTCTCCTTCCTCTTCTCTTCCAGTAATTCCCAGTCTACCCTACGGGATCAAGAATCTATTATTATTTATTCTAATAAAGTTCGTTGAGAACATGCATTACGCAAACTTACAATTGCATGTAAAAAAATAAACTACATCAATTGTAGTAAATGTTACGAATACTGGATACTCATTGTACTTTGGTAGCGGCGCAGGTTACCCAACATCAAGGAGAAGAAGAGTATTAGATTAGTCACAAAATGGCGATGGTGGTGGCTCATTGCAATGGTAGCAATGCGAAAGTTACTATGCAAATAATTTGGCTTTAAGGGTGAGAAAGTTTATAAACATTAATAAACATAATAACGTCAGTAGTTGAATATTTATGATGCCCTCAAATGAATTTTTATTCATAATTTGTATCCAAGCATCTCATTTATAATGTGTATCTTTTTTCTAATTTCAATTTATAAAAGTATATACAAGATTTCTTTTTCGTTTGATTTTTTGTTTAATTTAGTGCAGTCTTACCCTCTTCCTATCTCGTAGAATCTTTCACACACCTATTTCAAATGCAAAGTATGTCTTTGGTTCATAATTACGTAGTCTTTCTCGGCGTTGAGAATATAAATACTGTTCTCGGGTGACTAGCCGAGTTATAGGAGTGTTATAAATACACAATATTTCGGCGCTCTCAATCGTTGGCGCCAATTGTGTAATTATAACACTCCTATAACTCGGTTAGTCACCCGAGAACATTATATATATATATATATGTCTTTTGGTTATCTCTTCCAAATAGTTTAATCTTTGATTTCTGCAATTCATTCCTAAAATCGCTCATTCACTAATCATTACCACATTCGAGATATCGGAAACACAGTTATGTCTCTGCATTTTGTCAACTTCTTTGACAAGTTTTTCTACTCGCCAGGGACGTGATGACTTCTTGCTCCTTTCAGTTATTTAATTTTTTAAGCATTTTTCGTTTCAAAAGCTTCAGTTTTTTCTTTTTTTTCTTTTTTTCCGGCTTCCCAAAAGCCTAGATTTAGGTACATCCATTTTAAGAAAATTCTTTCTGCAGAAAATAATAGGTGAAATAAAGAGTTGTCTTTATATGTCGGTAGTTCCA
Source organism: Vandiemenella viatica (assembly GCA_031002005.1). Classification (NCBI taxonomy): domain Eukaryota; kingdom Metazoa; phylum Arthropoda; class Insecta; order Orthoptera; family Morabidae; genus Vandiemenella; species Vandiemenella viatica. The sequence goes on from JARYHS010011408.1 coordinate 197,505,832, forward strand.
GCATACTGATGTCGTTATAAATACGATTTCTACCGACATTTTTTTCCGTATATCTAGGGTCCAGTGGTGATGATTGAGCTCCAGTGCTCATCAGCACGTCCTGTGATGTATTGTGAGCAAGGAACGGGAAGGAAATAGAGCATGGCCTTTTGAAGGAACCATCCCGTAATTCGGCTGGAGGGATTTGCCAGCTCCATGGAAAAAGCAAATCTGGATGGCTGGACGGGGATTCGAGCTCACGTCCTCCCGCATGCGGGGCCAGAGCGTTATCGCTCACCAGTACGCTCGGCACATGTATGCACTTGAGGCTCTTGTGTTTGGTCAAAAATTTCTCTCTCACGCTGCAGTTGCTTCTGGATTTTATATACTCACGGAACGCCCTTGACACTGTAGCTTGTTAAAATCCGAGTGCCAGCGTGACTTTCCATACGGAGTTGCCTATTCATCGGACTCCAACAACTAGCCCACGATGAGGAGTTCTTGAATCTATCGTATTATCCACTATTATATCCATTATTCGTTCGACTAGTGTTTTCCATCATTTCTTATTCCGTGATTTTTGTTTCCTATATCACAATATATACTTGTAGCAGGACGTTAATTCGCCACACTACAATTTATATATTTCAAATTATTTTAATATTAATTTTATTCAGAGCCTAGGTTAGATTTATTAAACTGATCTCGGGCAGCCCAAATTGTATATGTTTAAATGAATATGCAAGGGTGTTTATGTGTGAGGACTCAGCGCAAATATGCAAGTGTAAGATTT
>JARYHS010011408.1:197507603-197580913 GCA_031002005.1 Vandiemenella viatica
TAATGTAGGCAATGATTTTGATGCAACTGTAGGGTTACAATAGTTCAAATAAAATTATTGGCATAATTTTATTTTGATTGGGTGGCAGGTATATTGTGGTGTGACAGCGTCACCCACAATGAATATAATCAAATCATTATTAATTATATTCATATTTCTTTTTTTTCCTTTTTATTATATTCAAGTTTATTAATTATTTAATCTTGGAACGTGTAAATTAATTGTAAATAATGAGGGTTGTCTGGATAGGTTAAATGTATGTTTAAACCAGGGCGGCCAAAGGTATAGTTTATTATAAATTAATTTTTCTGTAAACGCATGGCTCAGAACGCTTAAATATTGAAGGCTAGAGACTGCCATTTCGACCGTTGAGGGTGGAACAATGGAGCAGGCGAGGCGACAAGGTGACGCCGGGCCAGCCCGGCTTGAGTCCCGTTGGAATTCGGTCAACGAACTACCCCACCTTGCCGCTATCCCGAAGGCCAAGTAGGAAACGCGCGAAGGAGTCAGCGAATGCGACGCGTGATATTAAACACGTGACGACGGAAATGTGTAGCTAGCCAATCCTGAACATTTATTGGGGGCTACAATACTAATTCCGTGGAGTTCTTTTGCATGTGGCGAGCAACTAGCCGAGGAAGAGGAAGGAGCCATTTTTGAGAACACTTCTGTCCAAGACGAGCTGATGAGCAGACGTGACTTCTGTCCAAGACGAGCTGATGAGCAGACGTGACTTGGGTCCAAGACGAGCTGGTGAAACAGGACGTGCTAGCCGGCACGCTTTCTGATGATCATTGTGGTTGATCATTTCTTGCTTTGGAAAAAGCGAGATGTTGAGTGGCGTGCTTGCCATTATTTGGAAGTTATGCTAATAACGCGGTCGTAGCCGCTTATTTAGCTTCCATTGCTGCAGTGGCATTGTGTTTGTCGCTCACCATCACGGCGATGATACTATGGTAATGTACCAGAAACGACGTCACTATCCAGTGGATTTTTAACAGACTTATGTGCCCTTAAGCGACGCCTGGGTTAAGACCTCTGCTCCCGCCACTTGAATTCTGAGCTAGCTGATTTATATTTCAATTCAATTTTTTTTAAGCATCTTGCTGTTTGTTAATTCAATTTTGATGCTTTTCATTCACTTTATACGGCGCCCCCCTGGTATTTTCCTTGTACAGTAGAATGTTAGCTTCAATTTGATGGCCTGCGTTTGCCATGTGATTTCAATGTAACTTTGCTGTTTTTATTACTTGTTGAGATATTTCATTCAGTTTTGTTTGCTTACTCCGGCGGAATTGTAAACGTCGGGTATTGCTTGTTTTTTTTGCTGATCTAATTGTGTTGTAACGTAACGTTAATTACTACCCGACCTTGTAAGGCCATAAGACTCAATAAATGAGGGTTTATTTTGTGTCTGAAATTCATGGTTCTAGTTAGTGACCTATTAGATCCCCTTTTAGCATCATTATATAAATGTTTTTCGTTTTTCAGGATTTAATTATAAATCCCCCCTCCCTTTTTATGCAACTGATATTCACATCTTGGAGCACCCAAGATTGTGTTCTATTACAGTATGCAGTCATTACGGAGGATAATTAATTTATCTTAAATTTTAAATGGGAACCAGATATTTATGGTCATGCCATGCGTAAGAAAACAGAGAAGAGAATAGAAACATCTACAGGATGGGAGAGCAATCTGGTAGCTCTTGTGGTTAAAGCATCTGCCTGGCGGTCGAAAGGTCCCGGTTCGAATCACTGTCTCGGCGGAGATTTTCATAGTCCCTTAACCTGACGATCAGTTCTGGCACGGCTTGCAGTGTAATGTGAAGTACACCAGAACGCTTCGTTGGTTCGGATTCCAAGTTACTTTTTTAGGTTCCATATACCCGTTAATATTACCTGGTTAGGTTAGGGAAGGAGGAAAGGAACTGGCCGTCTTACCTTTGGGAGTGTATTGTTTATTTAACGCATGGTTAAGCAACTAAACAAGTATAGACAACATATACAAGGACAACAACGTCGGCAACGTTCATAATCGAAGTCCAGTTGTTGTAGCCAGTCTAAGAAGGAAATTATAGCACTTATAACATCTTGGGATGGTCCACCGTACTTCCTTATGGAGCATTCTTTAAGGCCGGCATTACACTGTAAAAAATCTTATTGTATTTCTTTTATCAAATACATTTTATGATATTTTATCAGGTTCATTACACTACAAAAAGTTTTTCATCAAAGTTCTCTAAAATGATTGAAGTAAAATTTTATGCTTGTGTAGCTGCAGCAAGTACATCTGCCACAATATGTGTTTTTATTGAAGACAAAGAAGAGAAGTAAATATATTTGGGTGATAACGTTGATTACAAGACTTCATATGAAAAGAATTCATCAAAATTTAGTGAAAGAACTGCAATGTGAAGATACGACATATTATAAAAATTATGGCCAAAGCTGCAATATAGGTCCAATAAATTCTTAACGCAATATTTTCAAAAATTTCTTTATTAGATTAATTACCCCTGAACCTAACTATATATATGAGGGTGAGTGAAATGAAAACCTTAAATATTTTTTTAAATATTATTTACTGTGCAGAAGTGGTACAAAGCTGTATCACTTTTCAACATAATCTCCCCCACGCTCAATGCACGTCCTCCAGCGCTTACAAAGTACATAAATTCCTTTAGAAAAAAATTATTTTGCTAGTCCGCGCAACCACGCATGCACCACGTAGCGTACCTCTTCATCAGAACGGAACTTCTTTCCTCCCATTGCTTCTTTGAGTGGTCCAGACATATGGAAATCACTTGGGGCAAGATCTGGTGAGTATGGTGGTTGAGGAAGACACTCAAAATGCAGGTCTGTGATTGTTGCAATTGTTTGTACGGGCAGTGTGGTGCCTTGCATTGTCATGTTGCAAAAGGACACGGATGACAGCAATTCACGTCTCTTTGATTTGATTGCAGGCCGAAGATGATTTTTTAGGAGATCTGTGTATGATACGCTGGTAACAGTGGTCCCTCTAGGCATGTAATGCTCCAAAATGACGCCTTTTTCGTCCCAAAAGAGAGTCAGCATAACCTTCCCTACTGATGGTTCTGTTCGAAACTTCTTTGGTTTTGGTGATGAGGTATGGCGCCATTTCTTGCTCGCTCTCTTCGTTTCCGATTGGTGGAAGTGTACCCAGGTTTCGTCCCCAGTAACGATTCTTGCAAGGAAGCCATCACCTTCTTGTTCAAAGCGCCGAAGAAGTTCTTCACAAGCATCAACACGTCGTTCTCTCATTTCAGGAGTCAGCTGCCGTGGCACCTATCGTGCAGACACTTTGTGAAACTGGAGCACATCATGCACAATGTGGTGTGCTGGACCATGACTAATCTTTAAACATGCTGCAATGTCATTCAGTGTCACTCGGCCGGTTTTTCCATCACTATGGCTTCAACTGCTGCAATGTTCTGTGGAGTCACAACTCGTTGTGCCTGACCTGGACGAGGAAACATCTTCCACTGAAGTCACACCATTTGCGAACTTCCTACTCCATTCGTAGACTTGCTGCTGTGACAAACATGCATCACCGTACTGAACATTCATTCTTCGATGAATTTCAATAGGTTTCACACCTTCACTACTCAAAAACCGAATAACAGAACGCTATTCTTCCTGGTGCAAGTCTCAAGTGGGGCAGCCATCTTTATACTCATACTGCGACGATATTTGTGCATCTGCACTATGCTGCCACCTACAGGCCATTCTGCACGCTGCTTGTAGCACGCTTACCAACTTACAGGATAACGGCGATTTTTTATTACAAATTTAAGGTTCTCATTTGACTCACCCTCGTATTATTGGGTGTCTATTTTTGCGGTGTATGTGCAATGAGCTGTACACAATTGCCGGTGGCGGATCTACACCATTCTGCAGTATAGCATCCGTATTGTTCAGCGCGTTCGATCTGCTATTATTCCAGAAACGGATCATGTACTAGCTTCTTAGTCCATTAATTTTGTTTTACGCGTCTTCGACAGTACAGTCTTCTATCATAGAACTAATTAGCTTCGCAATCTCTGCGTAATTGTCCACCTTTTAACTCCTATTCTTATGGTTTACATGTTTCTGACAGCATTTTCTTCTGTTCATACTCAGAAATCAAAATTTTCGTGGATCTGACAGTCCTTACCACCTTCGGTAACTTTGCTTGCACCACATTCTTTGTTTACTTTGGCAGTACGATGAAATTTTTTTTATAAAATGTAATGTCAATTACATAAAAGAAATCTTTTATAAAATATTTTATAAAATATCTTTTATCAAAGATCTTTGACTAAGCTCTTTTACAATGTAATTCCAGCCTAACTATGTGCTCCACCCTTTGAGAAAGAGCTCCGCAATTAGAGATAGGCGAATCCTGAAGTTCCCGCTACTAAAGTATGGCGTTGCATTTGGCGTGGCCTGTTCTTAGGCAGGTTTGGTTTGACTCACTGGTCTCTCTTGAAATAGAATCCCTGAAGTCCAGTTGGTATTTCACAGGAGCAGAGTTCCAACTTTGTCGCCATGCGACAATGGATTCCTAGATTTAGGACGAGTGGGGGCAGTGTTGCCACCTTCCGAAAACAAAAATCACTAGACCTGATCCCAAAAGTCACTAGATCGTGGGATATTCAGAACTAAAATCTTCGCTAGAAATCGCTAAATAAAATAAAGGAAAATGATAAAGTAAGTAATATAAAAATATTTTAATAATTAGTATTTTCAATAAAGTAAACATAAAATTGTATTAAAAATCAACATCAAATTTCTTCAATCGGTATTTCTTCATCATCTTGGTCTACGGTTGGAGTTGCAGAACTTGCAGATGTAGAAGAATGAGATGAATCATCAGTCTTAGATTTAAAAGCGTATTTATCATCTATTAATTGCGGCAACCACATCTGCCAGAAGCTCGTAACTGTAGCAGTTTTTTCACAATTTTTAACTCATTGCTTATAAAAAAGAATGCTATCAAGAGTATTTACAGCTATCGTATTTCTCGTATTATTTTTAAGAATGTTCACTGTACTGAAAATCATTTCTACCACGGCATTCGAGTGAGAAAGTGATAGGATATGGCCAAATCAGATATCTCCAGAAAGATATCTGTTCCAGCAGCATTCTTGTATTGGGTAAGCCGTATTCCGTTTTCAATACATTATGTACGCCACTGTTTATACGAGTCATGACAGGGACATTACCTTCCCCAATTCCAATCAAGTTTTTCGAAAGTCTGCAAGGTTCAATATCACTAAAAATCAGCAAATATCTTTCAGCGATAACATATTTAAGTATATCGCTTTCGAGCTTCAAAATTCACTAAATCTAGCAACAAAATCGCTAAGGTGGCAACATTGAGTGGGGGAGGGGAGGGGGGTTGATCGTTAAGTACTTCGATAATTGAAACCAATAGACGCATTGAGAACCACGCTTAGGTTTTTTTTTATTATTATTATTTTTAATTATGTAAGTTGAGCTATGACATGTTTCGAAAAGGAGGTAGTAGACAAAACAAAAACCTTGTATCACCGGGAAAGGAGATATTTGTGTTTAGTTTCTAGATGTTGACTGGCGAGTTGTACCTCGTGGTGTTCCGTGCAGTGGCCTTATATAATTACCACGTGACTGTCTCACAGATGTAGTTACGTCATTCGCTCAAATTCACGAGACTGACGGAAACCACAGCGAGGCTACCTGCAATGGAGCAAATCCCAGGCCCGATAACGAGGCATTCACAAGGAGAGGCGGGACCACAAGACGCTTATCAACCAGATAAGATGTGTCGACTCGCACACCGAAAATAAACTGTGACATTCTCTTAATAGAGTTGCTCCTGTCTTGCATTTTACTTCGTAAGAAACTTACAGTCACCACTCACTGCAATAACTATTATTTTCACATATACAGACATGGGAAATGTCAAACATTTTTTTAGACTTACAAAAATGAATAAATGTTTTACATAGTCTTGTATACACTGCCTGACAGAAAAAGTGAAGCACCCAAAAGGGTAGAAGGAAACGAAATAAAACTTACGGACTGCAATGTATGTGATGTTATTTCAGTGATTATAAAATCGAATCAAATTTACGAAGAACTTGGCAATATGAGCCCTTTACCATTATGACGTTGCAATCATCTAGCCTGGATGCATGTACTGTTTCAGTTGGAAAGAGTTTCATAAAGCCGTTGTATCCTCTCCTGAGGCAAGCTGGCCCACAACTGTTGTAACTGGTCCTTGATATCCAGGATACTGGCACTGGGACGGAGTTAATGTTCGACCTGGTCCCACACATGTTCTATCGGGGATCGTGCTGGTCGCGGGAGTACATCAACATTACGAAGACAGATCAAAGAGACACGTGCCGTCTGTGGACGAGCATTGTCCTTTTGTAAAATGGCATCACGATACTGTCGCATGAGAGGTAACGCATGAGGACACAGGATGTCCGTGATGTACCGTTGTGCCGTCAGAGTTTCCTCAGTCACTACCAGCCGTGACCTGAAGTCATACCCGATGGCTCGCTACGCCATGATGCCAGGAGTAACCCCGCTGAGCCTCTCAAAAACATTGGAAGGGTGGGACCTCTCCCCAGGTCATCACCATACTCGCCGACGATGGTCATGCGAGGTAGTGCAAGATCGCTGAATACATTGTCGTCGCATTGTATTCACTTTTATCTGAAAATTTTATTAAAAACTTGCGAAAACTACCACATTTTATTGTAAAATAAACTCATCAGGATACCATTAGAATAATAAAATATTTTTATAATCATCTGTATGTAAAGAGACCTAATAACTAGTGCAGATATATGATGTAGAAAACCGGACTGAATACTGATGTAGCAATTTTTTCCGTTAGAATATTTTATGTTGTGTTCATTGCGCAGTCGTTCATTAAAACTGCTGTTCTGTGTCAACGACTCCATTAAGAAGGATTTCTGCTTTGAAGAGTCTTTGTTTGTCACTTTTGTTTTGCACCAAAACAATGACGACTACCATTGTGGATAACGTTACGAAAATCCTCTCTTGTTACAATAAATAGCAATTCCCAACGCTCTCGTAAGCATAACAAAAAAAAAAAAAAAAAAAAAAAAAAAAAAAAAAAAAAAAAAAAAAAAACCCACACAATTTTGTGAAGTGTTTCTTGCACAAGAGATGATGAATTTAGTTTTTCATCATTTAAATTACCTTCATGCGTGCCCTGTTATCGTCATTATTATTTCTGGTCGAATTATTAACTCCATGTAGAAAAAAAAAAGTTGATTTACGTATTTCGTATATTTTAACGTGCTATAATTCTGAAAACTGATAACTAACCAACGCAACGTTGCGTAATCGGCAACATTATTAACAGTACCAAAAGAGTGGGCTGTTTATCTCTGATGTAGAATTTTAGTGCCTATGTTTTCAGGTTATAGAAGGTGTGTTCATCTTTGATGCAGTGTAATCTATGGTATCAAAATGACAGGCGAATGTTGAAGCCTGATCCTTCAGCTTCTGCTTAGGATATCTCGTTACTTGGTACTTATCTCTCAACATTTAACTGGAAAAGATTATTATACAAAGCTTAGATGGGAATGAGGAGTGAGTATTGGTGGTAAGAGATTAAAATGTATTGGTTTTACCGATGATATGGTCTTAATATCAGAAAGTGTACATACTCTAAACAAAATGCTGTAAGATCTAAAGAAGCTTCTGAAGAGTGTGAAATGAGAATCAATATAGCAAAAACAAGGAGTTTTGTGAATAATAAATGAAGGACAAGTTAATTACGGCCAAATCACAATCACTGAGGATTTAAGATGCCAGAAAGAGGTGACATCTCGTATTGCTGTAGTGAAGGAAGTGTTTAATAGGAAGAGGCGATTATTAACCGTAAAAATAGATAAAGCGCTCAAGAAAGGACTTGGCATATGATTTGTATGGAGTTTGGCACTATATGAGGCAGAAAAGTGGACACTGAGACGAGAAGGTTAAAGACGGATAGAACCGTTTGAGATGTGGATATCGAAGAGAATGGAGAGAATAAGCAGGATGGAAAAAGTGAGTAATTCTGAAGTGCTAAAAAGGGCTGGTGATTAGAGAAAGAAAGAAGAACCGAATGGTACACTCGTTGAGAGGGTAGAGTTAGCCAACAGACCCTTTGTAAGGAAAAATACATAAAATGTATGAGTTTTACTTGTTTTTATAATTACTTGAATGGAGAAAGTCACTCAGTTATTTCTTTTTAATCGTAGTGAGAAAATGTTGTGAGGAAATATCTGTGGGGGATGAAAGAACATCTGTGTACAGTAATCTTTGGAGTGGCAGAGAAGAAAAAGAGGAAGGTAATGTTGGTCTATGGCGCGAGGAGGTATGAAATGGCAAGAGAGCTTAAAAATTGTCTTTAAAATTAGCCTCGATACATTTTGTTGTACATGTGATTGTGAATTTATTAAAATTGTAGAACCGTCTTGATGTGAATTATTTTTTAGGAACACCGTGAGGCCCGAGGACCCCTCAGTTCAACGAAGAAGACGCGTCGTTAATCTAGATCCTGGTTCTGGAAGTGACGGCGTGAATAAATCGAAATTTACAGCTCCAAATACTTCACCCTTTTCCTTTCGGAGTGCAAATAGTAAAAATGCGAATTTAGACTCTACAGATACAGATATTAAACCGCTAAGGATAATGGTTCTTAATTGGAGTATTATAGGGAAAGTAGCCGATTTCCACGCTGCAGTTGCAACTAACGATGTTGATATAATACTAGGAACCGAGAGCTGGTTGACGCCAGAGGTAGAATCTAGCGAAGTATTTTCTCCTCAATTCAATGTTTTTCGGAAAGACAGAACTACCTCAACGGGCGGAGGTGTGTTCGTGGCTGTTAATAAAACCATCAATTGCTCCGTAGTAAATGAAACGGAGAATTGTTGCGAGTTAATATGGGTGAAGGTAAAAATTGGCAGAAGTTTAAAGTTCATTATAGGATCATTTTACCGACCTCCGGACTCTGGATTAGATAACGCGGAATATTTTAGACAGTCACTTAGTAGTATTTCTCAGAAGTTTCAGGGACATACATTGATCATGGGAGGTGATTTTAATATACCCTCTGTTAACTGGGACACATTTACGTTCAGGTCAGGCGGAAGAGATAGGTTAATAACCGAAACGTTCCTGGAATCATTCGCGGAAAATTCTCTTGAACAGATGGTCGAAGAGCCAACGCGGAGCGTCAAAGATTCCTCGTCCATTTTGGATCTTTTTCTTACTAACAATCCGGATATTGTAGATAAAGTTTGTATAGAAGACGGTATAAGTGATCACAAGGCGATTGTGGTAACTTTAAAATCTATGCTGAATTTGAAGCATGATAAAGACAAACTCGTATATTGTTTCGATAAAGCAAATGATGCGTTTATGGTCGATCATTTGGCGAAAAATTTTGAAACGTACACGCTTAATACAAATGTTGAGGAACTTTGGTTTAATTTAAAAGAAATAATATGGACCGGCTTAAATCAATTTGTTCCCAAGAGGTTTATTAAGGTTAGTAAGAACTTCCCGTGGTTCAACAGGGATGTGAAACGTTTGCTCAGGAAGCAAAGGCGTTTACATGCGACGATAAAGAAATCGGGGGACTCATCTGATCGCGCTAAATTAGTCCACTTGCGAGCGGACGTGCGTAAGGCAATGCGTGATGCGTTTAAAGAATTCCAAACCAGAAATTTATCCGAAGATCTAATTACTAATCCAAAAAGGTTCTGGTCATATGTTAAATTAATAAGAGGCTCTCGTAAGGTCAGGCCGTCGTTGATTAATGAAAATGGGGAATTATCAGAAACTAGCGTCGAGAAAGCAGAAATTTTGAATAATGTGTTTAAAAAAGCTTTCACAACAGAAAACTCGGAGGAGATTCCGATATTTAACAATCGAACCAACAAAATTATGAATGATCTCGTTCTCGATGTCGAGGGAATAACTAAACTGCTTATGAATGTAAATCCCAATAAGGCTCCAGGACCAGACGGTATTCCAACAAGATTCTACTCTAGGTACGCAAAGGAAATTGCGCCGTATTTGATGAAATTATATACCGCCTCCTTGGATCAAGGAAAAATACCAGCCGAATGGAAGACCGCCATCGTAAGTCCAGTGTTCAAAAGAGGGAATGTTAATGATCCTCAAAATTATAGGCCGATCTCGTTAACCTCAATATTTTGCAGGATTTTAGAACACATCATCTATTCAAATGTCATGCGGTTTTTGGATGAAGATGAGCTTTTAAACCCAAATCAACATGGATTCAGAAAAAACCGATGCTGCGAAACACAACTTGCCCTCTTAATTCACGACTTGAGCCGTATTATAGATGAGCAATCCCAGGTTGATTTAGTTTTATTAGACTTCAAAAAGCTTTCGACACTGTGCCTCACAGTAGGTTAGTTAGGAAACTTCGCGGTTACGGTATATCTAGACAAATATGTGATTGGGTTGCAGACTTTTTGAAGGACAGAACACAGTGTGTAGTTCTCGACGGTGAGCGTTCATCACTTGCCGAAGTGAGGTCCGGGGTTCCCCAAGGAAGCGTGATAGGGCCTCTGTTGTTTCTCATATACATTAATGATTTGTGCGATATAATAAGGGGAATGAAAAGATTATTTGCCGATGATGCTATTATTTATCGTGAAATCACAACCCAGGACGACTGCGCTTTGTTACAAGACGATATTATGAAAATAATTGCGTGGTGTAAAGATTGGCAGTTGGAGTTAAACGCTAAAAAGTGCCAAGTCATGCGTGTAAGTAAAAAGGTGAAACCATTTAGCTTTGAATATACAATTAATGGCACTGTCCTTAGAACGGTAGATTCCGCTAAATACCTAGGGGTAACAATTCGTAATAATTTGTCGTGGAATGAGCATATCGAGAATGTAATTGGGAAAGCAAATCGTATGCTTCGATTTCTAGGTCGTAATTTAAAACAATGCACTCCGGAAGTTAAATCGATTGCGTACAAGTCACTAGTGAGGCCTCACTTGGAATATTGTTGCTCTGTATGGGGTCCCCATCAAAAGGGATTAATGGAGGCATTAGAGATGGTCCAAAGAAGAGCCGCCCGATTCGTGACAGGTATATATAGTTGGAGGGAAAGCGTAAGTGCCATGTTGAAGGAGTTAGGTTGGGAAGACCTGGAGCACCGAAGGCGTTGCTCTCGACGGAAGCTAATTGAAAAATTCTCGACTGACGTATTTCGGAATGACAGCAAACAAATATTGCTACCAGCAACATTCATATCTCGGAATGACCGCGAAAATAAGATAAGAGAAATCAGGGCCAGAACTGATTCATTTCTCTACACATTTTTTCCACGAGCGATTAGGGAATGGAATAGAATGGATTTACCGGGCGAGTAAACACAAAATCGGACAGGAGTAGCTTCCGATAAAGCACTCCGGCCATCCTGATCTGTGATTTTCCATGGTTTCCCTAGATCACTCCAGGCGAATGCTGGGATGGTTCCTCACAATAGCCCATGGGCGCCACCTGCCATATCCCGTATATCCCTTCCAAACCATTACCTTTCCTGATAGGTGCAATGCACCCTCCGCCAAACACTTTTAGTGAATCGCGGAGTAATAGTAATAGTAATAGTAATAGTAAATGGAAAGCACATGACATCAACTGAATACATTACTAATATTTCAATGAATTACGTGATTGGCCGCAGCCGGTGCATATAACCAACAGGAAAATTAATCAGGTTATGGCAACCTGATACTTGGAAGGTCTAGGAGAGTGGAGGAAGAATGAGGCACAAGAGAACATAGATTACTTCAAGGGAAGCGGAAACTACGCGGACGTGAAAATGAGGGCAGAAGACAGGAGATCAACCGTGTGAAAACCTGCCATAGGGCAGAACAGTGATGATGACGATGAGACATTTCTCAGGATTTAAGTCATCATTTTTTGCAATAGCGCTTTACGTTTTTGGAAAGGGCGCTAATGACTTTGCTGTCGATGTGCCCTCAAGCCCTAATAATAACAAGTTGTAAAATTGTACAAGGATTAGTGTGCTGAAATTGCGACCACTGCGTTTTTTTTAAACGTTATTTAGATGCTTTGTTTTAAATTATAATAGTGCACAGGGTTTCCACATGAAACTTCCCTGATTTCAAAGTACAATATAAGAAAAAGGATTACACATATAACCGGTCGGTTTTCACCAACCTGTAAGGCAACTCAAAAAGTTTTTTGTATATTTTTTCTAAGTTAGTGCTTCAATTTTGTTCCAGGTGCTTCTTTTGTTGGTAAGGGTGTCAGGGATTGGAACAAATTACCAAGTGAAGTGAAAAATAATTTACCAAAAACTCTAAAGGAATTTAAAATTAAAATTTATAAATCGGAAAAGTTAGAGGGGAGGAGGAATTTAACACTCCATTCATAAAAGATAATTTTAAAAAAGGGGGGTAATTAGATGACTAGGGGAATTGTCACCGGAGTGCTAGCTCCATCGCAATGAAATTAATAATAATAATAATTATTATTATTATTATCAAAAATTACTACTTCCAAATATAGTGTGTGTGCTGTTATATGCTGAAGTATACTCATCAATTGCTGTCCGAAAGTATTTCCGACGTGTGTTTGATTGGGTGCCTCCAGATCCACAGACAATTAAGCCTTAGAATAAAAAAAAAAAAAGAATGCAATTGGTTCCATCACTCCAGATATGCTTAGGCGCACATGGGCAGAAATTGAATATCGCTTAGACATTTTGGGGACTACGAAAGAACACACGCAGAAGTGCAATGATTTTTTGTATTAAAGTTTTTGAGTTGCTTTACAGTATTTTCCATATCTAACGTGACAATTTTTTTATCTTTTTCGTCAAAGCGAGATGCCTGAGGAATTTTTTTCGTCAGAGTGGGACGCCTAAGGAATTTTGCTAAATAAAATCTTATTTCACTTGTTTTATTCAAAAATGAATTACAATTAGTAGAATGTATCACATGTTAGCTGAGTTACTTAGCCTTAGTGTATGATACCTAACGACTAACTACGCAGTTGTTTTGTATTTATCGACGGAACAAATCAGTTTTAAATTATCGGGTCTAGTATTCAAATAGGAGTGGAGCTCATTACATGATTTGTTGATGCTAGTCTCAGTAATCACAATGGCTTTCAATACTGCGATACTGTGTTTTGTTACTTATCCATATTTTATTTATTGGAGAAAAAACTCTTTCGACCGGTGCGTTACTTCCAAACTCACTAATTATTCGAAAGTTTGTATCGTTGAGAGTGTTAGCACGGAAGTGTTGAAATAATTCCGCTCAACAGTCTTCAGCAGCAACATTCTCAGCGTTTAAGCTAGTGATTTTCTGGATTTGTGACGTATTTGGAAAGAAGCGAAAAATTGTCTAAGATATCCATATCTTAGCTGTTGCTAATAAATCCTTGAGTGTTCAGCAATGGTCCATGCGTCGACTCGATCGACGTGCCGCAAAAACCGCATCGTCTGTTGCAGAGCTTAGACAGATATATTAATTTGTCGTTTTGTTTCCGAAAGCGGGACATTTTACTTTCGCTGGGGACAGCGGGACAGACAGCTTGAAAGCGGGACTGTGACGCCCAAAGAGGGACGTATGGTCACGTTAAGCATACCACAAGTTTCTGTGTTTTGGTTAAATATTTATATATTGTACCTTGAAATCAGGAATGTTTCAAGTGGACACCGTGTATAATGGATTCATCTATCTAGTTTCACCACAATGTTCAGTTATCACAAAAACAATTCAAGACTCAAATTCCCGAGGCCGTTGTCTAACCGAGAGCTCATAGGAGTCGAGACTAGTATGCTATTCACTACGCTGTCTGAGTTGCATTCAGTTCTCGCTGACTGTCGTAGTTGCACTGTAGTACGGGGATCGAAGTCCACGCGCCATGCCTGCGCTTTGTGAATGGAGCCCGACAAAGGGATAGCGCCCGACCTCGGCCGCGCTGGAAGACAGTCACCGTAGCGCTCGCTCCACGGCCGACGCCGAGCGCCGCGACGCCTCCCCCCCCCCTTTCCAGACACTGTCCTCGGTCACGGCGCCGCGCCGTGCGCCGCTGTGACGTCACGGGCGCGGGGTGCGTGGCGCCGGCGGTTGCGCGTCACGGCGAGGGTGGAGGGGGGAGTCGGCGCCGCGGGGTGGGGGCGGGCGGAGGGGAGGGGGCGCTGGAGAGTGGACTACCGCGCACCGTCGACCGCCGCTCACTCGACGCTCAGACGGGATCAGTCACACACGTCTCAGAGGACTACTGGACTACTACCGACCCGAGTATCACCATGAACATCGCCAGCCCGGTCAGCCCCGTACGGCCCTTCCCGGTGAGTACACATCTCTCGTCCGTCTACGCTCATTGGGTCACAGCGGTCAGTGACCACATTCCGCCGAGGAATCGCGAACGAACTTCTTTCGCACCAGGTACAATTCCCGAGAAACCTAAAATCACCCGCTCCTCAACACTTGGCACAAACTTTGAAAGTTCCGAAGCAGGAGTAGTTTTCAAAAAATTCACCAGAGCAAATCATTACGTCACTTCTTCCTCTTCCGATGAGGCCTGCTAGGACCGTGTACCAACTTAAATGATTTGTCCTTTGTTGCTTATTTTTCTTCCATTTAATCCAATATTCCTTCATCATTTCATTGTGTTTCTTCCTTCTCTTCTCATACCACTTTGGACGTTATTTTTTTTTTCCCCCTCTTCTAGCTTAGAATCTTCCATACTTCATACCTTCTTTCTCAAAATCTTTCTTTCCACAATTTTGTCTTTGATTATGTTATTTCTTTTCAAATCTTTCTTGACCTGTTGTTGTTGATTTTTTCTCCAAAGGTAATTGATTATTGATTGTTCTTACCAACCGTTCTATAGATATGTCCAAAAAAGAGAAATCACATTTTTAATACCTCATTTCATATATTAAATCAGATTTTTTTTTGCATTTAACAATCATAAACCAAATCTCCTTCAACGTGTACCGTCTAATTCATAGGAATCGCTACCATAGATAGTGGAAATTTTTTTATGCAATTAACTGATCTCCATGTTGTGATCCAAAATTGAAAGCAATAATTTTTACTTTCTTACTGCTCCGAAGACATAAAGTCATGAAACAACGAACGTCTCAAGTGTAGACGAAATTGATTAATAATTATGTAAACCAGCACAGTTGTTAATCAACAAATAGTCTCAGACCCGTTGCAGTTAGTCTCTTAATGGTCGATATAAAATAAGCAGCGTCTTGTATTGTAATAGTGATTACGTTAATGGAATCATAACAACCATAGCAAATCTGTAGATCTTGCCATCTTTATTTAGTAAAATTTGTCCTCTAATCTTTGGGAGCATGTATGTCCTGTACATCTACGACGGAGCGTAACTATGTTGATGAGACTTAGAAAAAGATACTCATGAAGATGACCCCAGGACTGGGGCCGAAACTTATTAATATAAAATCACATGTTGCAACGAGATAACCCAACAAGGAATTTTAATAAATATCATTCTTATTTGTTACTTTGTCCTGACAGCGTATTATTTGGACGTCTTGTCTTCGCTGTTGAGCAGCTTCTTGTACTGGATAAACTGCGCCGGATTCCATTGACTGGTGTTTCGCATGCCAAAGTGAATTTGTAAACAATGGGAGAAAGTTGCACAGTCGGCTGCCGATTGACGCTCGAGCGCTTTTTTTGCGCAATGTGATCCTACCCAGCGGGCAGAGCAGACGTCGTGAATAAGCAGCATAGACTCGCAGACTCGGGCTCAAACATGAATGATCTGCAAAACAGCCTTCATCCATCCGCGTCTTCGTAGAACACTCAATCAGTAGTCAATAGATTTGCGAGTGAAATTTTAAGACCTTATTGCCAATATTCTTTTTACGCTCGACATTTAAAGGTTTTTTTTATTAAAAAACTGTTGAAATGTAGGATTCTCTTTAATTCTTTAAAATTATGATTCGTGAAAGTTAATTATATGCGTTGCGTGAAAGGCAGCTTTTCCTCCTTGGGTTAAACAGCTCGTGAATATATTCATCCTGTCATCTATAACTAATCTGGTTCATTTCCCCAATTAAGGAGTGGATGAATTACATCTTCCAAACAAGATAAGCTGTCCAGTATCTGAAATCTCTGCGACGCTTAAAAGTATTCTGCATTTTTTTTCCGCTTGAAGAACATTAATACAGAGATGTTATGATGCAGCATGTAATTTCAATTATCAATGATTTACCGACAAAGCAGAATAAATCTCAAATACGTAGAACTATTTCAATGTTGACTGAACTAATGTCAGGAGACCTTACTTGTTTACAAATAAAGATTGCAGTCAACACCATGAACCAATGACACCAGATTAGACAGCGAATTTATTTAGGTAAATTATCTGACCGATTACGATGTATATATGAACAAGTTGTTTGATATTTCTGTAAATTCCTGATACTATATACTGTTTAAAACATTCAACTGCTTCCCACTTGGAATGTTGCTTGCTCTTACGTCCTACTTAATTCTTCGATAAATTTATAGATCTAAAAGACCAAACATAATGAAACAAACAGAATAAGTGTTACATAATACATAATTAAGACCACAGACAATGTTATTAAACACAATGGTTTTACTGTTATAGTTACAAAGATAAAGAAAGTGGTGTCAGAATTATTACACCAATGGTTCGTGTTCGAATGAAATTCCTTGGAATTGAGTATGATACCCACAAGCGACCCGGTTCCACACATTGAGGATACTATGAAGCGATACAGCCTCTTCAGTGTGCCTCAAGCCGTGGTGAGGGGCATTCTAATAACCAACCCCGTTGTTGCTTCTAACCGACTTTCTCATCATGTCAACAGATGACGATGTCACTGTCGCCTATTCCAACTACAAGTTTTATAGGAAAAGAAAAATCAGAAGAATGAGAAAGAGTTCATCCATAAGGTCGGTTGATTTTCCTTGGCCACCTTCTGATATCGAATGTGACGGAGAAACTAGTCAACATAACAGTGTGCGAAATGCCAGACACATAGCACAACAAACACCATGCGGTCGTAGTGATAAGTTGCTGCGAAAATTCTTAGGGAAGTAACGATCCAGTTGAGAATAGGCCCACGTCAATGGTGGAGGTGTTTCTGAGAACAGTTGATGAAGGCGGTACGCCGGTGGTAAGTTGCGAATTGTTGTGGTGTGCAGCCTGCAGCCCGGTTACTGGTCCACCCACGCCTCCTCCGTCTATTATTACGTGACAGCCTACATCTGCGGGGCCTGTTCTCCTACGTCTTGGACGAGACTCAGATTTCACAACGCCCGCACGCCTCCGCCAATTGCCGCCGACATTTACGAGCGCACACCGATCCGGAAGAATCCGGAATTGTCGGTCAACTTACCTACTCCAAATTTTGTAACTTAGGATGTTTTCTCGAGTGAATCTCACAAGGAAATTGTTTGAACGATTTAAAATAAATATATATGTCTACATTTTTCTTTGAGTGCGGAAACTGTTTTATTTGTGGTTGACGTTCAACATAAATCATCGCCGGAGATCAAGCCAGAGATATTGTAGTATTGTTGGAAAAATTGAATTAATGTGGACCACAGTTTTATGAAAGCTAATTAGAATAATATTATACGTGAGAAAAGTCAGGAATAAAGACACTATTGTATGAAGTGCCTCTGTTAATTGTCGAAACAGCAGGAATTATGAATTGTGTTGGTAATGGTATGAATAAATGCCTCGATACAAAAAGCCAAATTTTGAGACTGAGGACGATTTCTCAAGTGAATCATGTGAGGAAATTGCTTAAACTATTTAAATTATATATCTGTGTCTATGTTCTTCTTTCAGTACGGAATCTGTTTTATCTTTGGTCGACGTATAGAAGAAATCATCGCTGGAAATAAAGTCTGACATTTTGTGGCATTGTAGGAAAAACAGAAATCATAGAGACTAGAGCTTTACAAAAAGTAATAACACTACTATTACTTCTGAGAAAAGTCATGAATAATGACATTAATGTCTTACTGTTAATGCATGAAGTGCGTGTACAAATTTTTAAATCTACAGGAATTGTGAATTAAGTTGGTAGTGGTGTTAATAAACGTCATAACACAAAGAGCAGAAGCATTTGAGTTTATACAGTACTACTAAAAGTGGAAGTAATAATCTAAATAGTATTTGATACAAATTGTGTAAATGCTTTCAAAAGAGATTATTTTACAGGGTTTTATTTTAGATCATTAAACGAAGCTAATTTATATGGTGTTTTACAGTAAGAAGAAGATCTTACATCAATTTCAAGAACCGTACACGGTCTAAGTGATAATTGTAAAAATGATTAGTGACGTCATAAGCAGAACGCTGAGTTTTGCGCGTCTGCCGTGCAGACTTGCAAAACAGGACTGTTGTCTCGTTGGCGGTAGAGACATTAGTGAGCCAAAGAAAACAAACTGTTAGCCAATGCTCGCGGAGCGTTCGCTTCCAAATTGGTGCAGGTACGCCGGATGCGAACACAGAGGCCTCGCTCAGTTGAGGGGACATAAGTTCTTGGCAAAAACAAGCCTCTCCTTACACTTGCGACCAAATAAATCATTTCGGATTCTGTTTGAGACATTGCACAGATGAGAAGAATTGCGGTGTTGTACGTAGAACAACATTAGGGCACGCGGTGATAA
This sequence comes from Vandiemenella viatica, assembly GCA_031002005.1. NCBI lineage: Eukaryota > Metazoa > Arthropoda > Insecta > Orthoptera > Morabidae > Vandiemenella > Vandiemenella viatica. The sequence continues at coordinate 197,526,340 of JARYHS010011408.1, forward strand.
CGAAATAGATATTTGCCGTTAAGCATTATTACCAATAAGTAGTTACTGAACTAACCGAATATGTAGGTATACTAGTAATATTATAAATATGAAAGTAACTCTGTCTCTCCGTCTGTTACTTTTTCATAACTAAACAGCTTAACCGAAGTGTCATTAAGAAAGTTAGAAGGTACTTTTTCAGGGACAAATAACATATATTGTCATCAAATTTTGAAAACTAACCAAACGGGGATGGACAGACGGATAGCGTGTGTAATTCTCTATAATATTATATCGGTCGCTCAGGCTTTGTTTCTCTCGCAGTCAGTTTGTTGGACACTTTTGACGTAACGTACAGCTTTATATATCCAATTCTAGCAATAAAATTTTAAGTCACTGCGTACAAGTCGTTGGTAACAGCTAATAACTTCAAGAATGGTAAACTTGGTATTCAAACAGAAGGTTGGTTTGATCTCTCCAAAAAATGTATACTTACCCTGGTATCGGATGTTGGGTGGCAAGTTGTTCCCCTCCTTAGCTATCCAAAACCGGTAATCCTACCGGGTAAAGAAAACGTACAGTTTAAGGTGGAATCGGAACCACGGAAACGTTCTGGCATATTTCACGTTACACAGAAATATGTGCCAGAGGTGTAGGCCGGGTTAAAGTCCTTTGAAAGTACCTGGTGAGACAGGTATTCGAACCGGGGGCCCGTCCAGTCAGACGCATTAACCACTAAGCGACCAGACCACTCATAACGTAAATACTATGCCTAGTAAAGGAAACAAACACAAACGTTGGTAGCACTGTCTGATTTGCGGGGAAAGGCTGTACTATCTCATTAGTTCAGCAAATAGTTTGCTGTGTTATTTGTTTCACGGAACCGAGTTGGAGTGAATTGTATCAGATTTAAATACGACACATTAATATTTAAATTCTGCAGAAGACAAAATGAAATCTTAATAAATTTGTAAAAGGATTAAAAGAGAATTTGGCTAGGAAATTCTTCGTGACATAAGTGTCTCTAAATGGTATGGTGTGAAACTTAAAATTGGCCAGAATTAATTACACCCTCTACGTACGGGGGGAGAGAGGGTAGGAGGGGGACGTTCCGAGCCAAGCCAATTAACTTTTCATTCATATTATTTGTCACAGTTAAAATGAGGTTCAGAACACACAACAGCATGTAAATATTTATTTCTGTCATTTGATTATCCCCGTATGTAATTAACGGTAGTCTGACAAGAGAAAAACGATAAAAAAAATGTCTTCTGGACTAAATTGGGAAAAACGTTACGTGCCACATGGAGAGAGGGGAGAGGGGGGGGGAGGGGGGAGAGACAAAAGTCACGAGGGACTACGTGGGCGGAGGGGAAGTTCACAGGAAGCCAAAATTGAGCTACGTGGTTTATGGACGCTCCCTAATAAACTTTTTTTTTCAAAAGATTGCTGCCAGGGTCCCGGGTTCAAGTCCCGGTGTGTGCAGGAGTTCTTAACAGTTATGTTTCATCATATAAGTTATGCCACGTCGTTCCGTGATTCGGATTCCCGTTAAACTGCAGGTCTCAGAGGAAAGGAACTGGCCGTCCTATCTCTTACACAATGGCTTAGTATGTATGCCTCTCTTGGGACGTGGACTAAGCGAATTTTAACAATTAATGATTGTCATAAAACACATTTACGTGAGGTATACACTTTCAATTTGGCGTGATGAATTTCCTTCACAACGTTTTGTCAAATAGTGATTGGTGGATGATAACCAGCGATGCTGTAGTTCTGTTACCAGTTATGTGGTTGCAAATCCTGGTCGGAGCGTACGACAGTAACAGTCTCTTTGCGTGTGTGTGGCAGTTCGGTATTTGCACTCGGCTGCTAAGCCAACGATGGAACCCGCAAGCCTGCTTGTATACGCCCCGAGCTGCCGAAGGGCAAACTCGTCAGAGAGATTCGTAAACCACGCGTCCAACAAGAGCAGAGATGTTTACAGCCCCAGGTCAAGTAGCTACTGCGAAACACCATAAACTCATCGCAAGGCGAGTGCTTCATAAAAGGACGGATATTACACAATGGATGATGAATCATTGATTTAAAGCGAACCTTCTTTTAAATCGTAAGAAGAAACGCTGAGGGACGTGTGGGACAGTGACAACGTTACCTGTCAGGTAGTCACGTGTATTTTTTCTAAAAGTTGTTTCTCTGACTATTCCTCTTTCTCCTTACTAACATCGATAAATGATGTATCATTTTAAAAAAGAAGTTTTCCGCTTTGGTAACATCTTATACAAGAATGGATTTTTTTTTTTAATTAAATCCGTAAATGGCAAAATTACGAACAATCAAGGTCTCCAGTAGGTTATAGTTCAAAGCTACGCTGGCGTCGATAAGGAGTGACCGCACTACTGCTAGATAGAAGCACCTTGTATCGATATTTTTGCGCGGGTCGTGATCAAATTACAGCTAGATATTTCAGTTAACAAGTAAACAGTTGTTCCTACAAAACTGATAGCCTTCGTTGGCGTCGATAAGGAGTTATCACAATACCACTACATAGAAGCACCTTGTATCGATATTTTTTGCACGGGACATGGTCACATTAACAGGTATTTCAGTTGACAGGTAGACAACTGTAGCTGCAAGTTGAGATACTTCAGAGCCAAGATGGTAGGCTTCACTGGCGTAGATAAAGAGTGATTGCACTACCGCTAGCTAGAAGCACTACGTATCGACATTTTTCGCATGTGTCATGATCATATTACGGCTAAATATTTCAGTTGACAAATAAACAATTGTTGTTACGAAATGAGGCAGTTCTGAGCCAAGCAGCTAGGCTACGCTGGTTACGAGGAGTGGACTTAATACCTCTAGATAGCAGCATAACATATCACAGGTATATGGATAAACTGCGTGTGTTTTCTACAATAAGGATCTTTCCGGATATTTTTGTTTCCGTTCGGAAAACATTTCATGGTTTCTGATTCTTTTGTAAGATCTTTGAAGTGTTTTACTATGTAGGGGGCGCCCATTAATTACGTGAGGTGAAATAGGGGAGGGGGAAGGGATAATCTCACGAAACCTCACCAAGGGGGGGGGGAGGGGGGGTCAGCGGAAATCTCACGTGAGGTTTTGAAATTCTTGTAGAATGGTAGAGCTAAAAAAATATAAAAAAGGTATACAAATGACGGGAAAGTCGATTTTAGGGGGGTAAAAACCTACTTTGGGGGGGGGGGGTGGAGTGTAGTCTTCATAGCGAAGGGTCTCACGTCTTTTTACAGTGGGGGTGTCCACCAAATCTCAACAGAGTGGGGGGGGTCCTACCAAATCTCACGAAGTGTCACCAGAGGGGGATCCGGAATTCCGGAAAAACACCTCACGTAATTAATGGATGCCCCCGTAAATATTTCAGCTGGCGAATAAACAATTGCTACATATGACCCGGTTCTTGTTTCATTCTACTACAAACACCAAACTCGCTATTCATCGTATACCACTCGCAAAATTTTACGACGGGCCACCTTTAAACCCAGCAGCTGATCTTTGATTAGCAACATAGAAGCCACCCATTGATTGTAGCAAAGTTACTAATCGTGCTGTTATTATGGCTTCTCGACGTCGTGGCCATTAACGCCAGAAGAGGATTGAAGACAAACAACTGGAAGGAATTCGGCACTAATTAGGACCAAGTTTTGGAAGACGTAGTAAATCTGGATGGCCGGACGGGTATTCGAACCCTAGTCCCACGCCCCCAGTGCCGCGGATTTAAGCCCGCGACCGCAGAAAGAAACTTTCTGAATTTAGCACCTCAACCGCTGAGCTACCTGACCGTCTTGTTTTGAAGTAAACGTGTGCTAAGTACTATCAAAACCGGACAAAAACTGTGGGTTTGTATGGAGAACATTGGCAGAAACAACAATAACAAATTTTCATTTTTATATATTAGATACAAGTATAATCTATAGTTTCACTGCTGTCGAAGCTAGACATGTCATACTCACTGTCACAGATATATTGCTGTTACATGTTGGAGACGAAAACTCATTTTTACTCATCCAAAACGCATCGAATGTGTATTTCGTACACGCAACACATCATAGCATGTCAGTGACCTCCGTCCAAACATAGCCCAACGCCTCTACACAAGTTTTCACTTCAAAAAATAAACTGGTGGGTTTCGTCTCTCTTAAATAACAGTACGGTTAGTTACCTGATAGTAGTTTAGCACTATATGTGCGTCTACTATTGCGTACGGGGCCACGTATTGGAGATTAGCTTTACGGTGATGGCGCCAAAATAAAATCCACACATGGCGGAGACGGCAGACCGGCTGGAGGAGAAAGCGGACTGGACGGCTACCTGAGTCATTAGCTGACGTCGACAAGTAGCGGAATGTTACAGATTAACAATGACTCCAGGGCACACCTGGTTATCGGCTGCATTTAATCTACGCTTCAAAGTAGATTCAAGTAAAAACTATACTCCCGTAAATTGTAACAGCATGCAATTCCTCTTTCCTAATATGTGACTAATGAAGAGACTGAAGACGTACGAGTATAGATTAACCCCCTGTTTTTCAACCTTTTTGAATACGCGACCCTTTTCCCCAAGCAAAACAATTTTGGTGACCACTCATCTCCGCTAAAAAAAAAAAAAAAAAATACCCGGTCCGTAATAACACTATGTGAGTGATATTTAAAGAAACAACGAGTTTTCTTTCTGTTGGTACTACACCTACTGATCAAGAGATTTAATGTTCTGCGGTGGCGGCGCGGGAGGCGAGAAGGTGGAGTCAGCGGCCACATAAGGATAGTTTGTTTTCGTTCACCGCAATCAGTTGTCCGAGGACGTCAGCGGGTACGGACTAGCTTCTCTGCGAGTGAGGATTAAATGGAGTTCTCGAAGGATCTGTGCAGTCCTCCTCGTCTGTTAAAATGACAGTGGCGGAAGCAAATCAAAACAGAAAAAGAAAACTAGAATCTATAACGAGTGTTACCTGAAATATGGCAGAAAGAAGAAAAATAGGCTCCAATCAGAAAATTACCTGATTATTTGCGTCTCAAAAATACAACCACGATTCGACAATTGACTAAAAAATAAACAGACACAGCCTTCTCACTGAAAATTTTGTATTGTTAAACTTACAACCCTTGCTTTTTATATTTATCTGGTTTGCAACCGCGAACCCACGATCGAGACGTGGCCACCCATAGGGGTCGCGAACCTCAGGTTGAAAAAACACTGGTTTAATATAATGTTAATTGACTGTCATTTTGAAAAGAAAAAAAAATTACTTGCACCCTAGCAGAAAACGAAAATTTCAATCGATCAGCTATGATTACTAACTTATTTTCCCGGGACGCGTGTTGCTATAGGCTTACAGGGACCACTTTAAGCCAAGAGGTAGTGATTGGGGACTGGGAACGGGAAGGAATTCGTCCATGGGATTTTAAGGGACCATTCCGTTATTCGCTTGGAGGCCACGTAGAAGCGAAATCAGGATGCCCCGAATGCTCAACAACGCTCGCGCACCACGCTCGGTAGTATTTACTTCATGAAACGAGTAAAATAATATCTCTGAAGTGAAACCTCTTTGCGTGTGGTAGGGACAAAATTAGCGTTACACATAAGCGTTACGTGATACGAATTACGCATTTATGCGAGGAATAGCGTCGTTGGTGGTTTCTAGTAGGATGAAAGAAGAAGCGTCTAATTAGTAGCAATTGTTTGTCAAATGAAACAGTTATGTAACAAAACACTTACAACGTCTTATGAAACAATTGGAATCACTTACCTTACAGAAACAAAAATTTCCAAAAAGCTTGTTAATCTAGAAAACACACACATTTGATCAATATCTGTATTATATTTGGTGCTTCTATCTAGCGGTATTGAGCTCACTCCTTATCGACACCAACGAAGCCTAGCAGATTGGCTCCGAACTACTACCTCATTTTGTAGCAACATTTGTTTACTGGTCAACTGAAGTATGAAGCGGTGATACCAACGTGTCCCGCGTGAAAATTTCAATGCACGATGTTGCTATCTAGCGATAATGAGATCACTCCTTATCGACGACAGGGAAGCTTAACCTCGTTACTCTGAACTATCACATTCCCTGAACTTAATTTTTCATAATAATGCCCATTTACCGGGTTGCATTTCGAAAAATTCCTGTCTTAATTAATGATATTACGAAAGCAGAGAACTTAGTGTCTAAAATTGTACCTCTCTTATCAGTTTTGGTTGAGTATGAAGGGAGAAATATGGATCGTCAAAAAAATATATTAAAAAATATATATACATCATACTTTATAACAGAGTATGGTTGGAAATCCCAGGTACATCCAATTTTTAGCGGTAGTGTTGTAGTGTGGGTATCACTTGTTGGGCGGCGCGGCGTGCAGATTGCTGACTGTAGGTGCGGCAAGTGAGGGGGCCGGCACGGCCTCCAGACAAGGTCGATGCCCCGTTATGCAGAGGCTGACACCAGTCAATGGGCTTAACTACACACAGACGCCTGCGAAACACGCTTTTTTTGTCTCTAGCTTTACTGCTCGTCGACGTCGTTAGAGACGGGAAAGGACTGGTTGCAAGGAATGGGAAGGAATTCCGCCATGGCCTTTTGATGGAACCATCCCGGCATTCGTACCGAATGATTTGGGGAAATAATGGAAAACCCAAATCTGGATGGCCGGGCCGGGATTCGAACCGCCGTCCTGCCGAATGCGAGGTCAGAATGCTAACCGTTACACCACCACTCTCGGTAAAATGTTTAATCATTTACCCGGTTGTCCAAGGTTAAAGACACGTTTAGTTAATTGTATGTAGTCTTTACGCTAACTGGAATTCAATACACGCTTTGAAAAACATGTGTGTACTGGTCTATTCCTGTCCCATTACTTGAAAAGAGTTTAATAATTCGGCGAAGACACCTAGCATAGTCACATCTAATATAAGACGAATATTGCCAAGCTTTCCTTGATTTTTCGACTATCAACATTAATGCCATGCCCCGAAGCATTGTAACAATTTTACCACACTTGGTCTATCTTCTGAAGGTCTAACCTTTTAATAGATTCGATGCTAAGTTTTCTAGTCTCACTGTATCCTCGTCGATTTGCTTCAAGGTATAACTGATGCCGGCCATTCTGTACAATCGCATCCAGTGATCAAAGGAAACAGTAACTTTGTGTTCTTGTAATTTAGTATGCGTTACAGTGATAAAAACTATTCTCATCGTGACGCCTGTTTTTGTTTCACTAAGATGGTCAATACTAATAAAAGGCTAATATTCGTCACTGTGTCAATCATGCTGACGTCACGCTTATGGCCATCGCTGCCCAACTAACAATGGCCAGAGATGTTGCTGCCAATTTGAGGATACATGCGCCATTTGATAACTTTGTTTAGTTAACTATATGCGAAGAAATTAATTCCCAAAACAATCAAATAAAACTCTTTATTGCGTTGAAGTTAACATATTAATTACTAGTTGCTTTTTATTTATTTATATTCGTAAGATGTAGATGTTCTTTTTAAACTCCGAAGAAAAATGTTTTCATTTTTGAGCAGGAATGGTAGCGGAAGTTTTGGTTACATTGAAATGTAGCCTGTGTCAGCATGACAACTAGCGTTTAACGTCAGAGCAATTTAAAGATTTTTTTTCTTTAAAATGATTTTTCATTAGCGCCATGTGATTGAAATCATTGCTTCAGGCGAATAGAAGTAGTTCCACTTTTCCACTTTTATCGTAGTATTTGTTCTCTGGACCAGAATTTTTTAAAAAAAATTACGCGGCATAACGTAAGTTTTTAAGACTGGTTTTATTTTGGTTTAATTGACGCAATATTACAGACGTCATTATTTCAAACGCATGTAAGGAGTTCAAACTGTATCGCGATGTGAAGTACAATCGAAATATGTACAGCATTACGAAATCGGGGTTATAAACGTTATTTAATAACAATTGTATTTAGTTAAGCAATTGAGAAAAAATGTTTTGTCAAAACATTCCGTTTAACCCGCCATTTTTGACGGGCTTTGAGCCTATTACTATAATACAACTACCTATACACATCCTTTCATTCGTTTCTACGGTACTGGTTATGTATTTTGCGCTTATTTTTAGAATGTTGTATCTTGAAATACAACTACCTTCACACATCCTTTCATCCGGTTCTACGGTACTGGTTACGAATTTTACCCTTATTTTTAGAATGTTGTATCTTGAAAGCGAAGCAAACATCATCTCGACTATGACTAGAAATTGAAACTGAATTCAGAATACGATATTTCTTCGACAGTGGTTGGATTGACGATACCTAATCCTATAATCAGTGGTTCGAAGCATTACTTGTTTTAAATGGAGAACTACCCTCAGGATAGATGACCTTAGGTTTATATTGTTCGTTAGTATAATCCACATGAGCGCCGACATCGATAGCAAAAGCGAGCGATTTTACGCGACTAATTTGCGATAAGCGTGGTGCCTTGGGTACACGAGATCCATTTATTACTTTATGGCGCAGATAAGACACGTGGGTGTGTGCATACTGGAGTGACGTCACAGTGCTGAGTTGCTGAGCAAATATGTCGGACTGCAAGCCTCTCGCTCGTTTCTGTTTTAACAGCTGTAGCCACCTGGAAGGCTAAACGTGGCGACCACTTGTAGGTCACGCGTTTCCCACGGACGTGGTTTGCAGATAAAGAGCCTCGCCTAAAACTCGCCCAGGAGAAAACACTTCTGGACTTGCCAAATTCCTGGTCGACAACGGTCTTACTCCAATAAACCGTAACGGCCAATCACTAAAGCGAAAGTACGTAGTCATGTTTACTGTAAGGTAAATACAGACAGGCAAACAAAATGTTGGCAACGTGTTGATAGCGCTGATTTCCTCATGTATGTCGTCAACTAGCAACAAGTTGATATATACTGGCTAACATCTGCCGGAATGTCTTGGGGAAAGGAACGGGAAGGAACTTGGCCATGGCCTTTCGGAGGAGCATCCATGCATTCGCCTGGAGTGATTTGGGGAAATCACGGAAAACCCAAATCTGGATGCGCGGATGGAGATTCGAACGTGCGTCCTCGCGAATGAGAGGCCAGAACGTTACCACTCACCACGCTCGGTCTTAATTTGTGGATTTAGCGCTGCGTCAATGTTGTTGCTGAAGAGTCCCCAAGCTGGGTGCTGAAACGTCCGTAGTATCAACAACACTGATGTTGTGTTAAACCTTCGAAGTAACTGGAACTTCACGTCAAAGAAATTTTCTGCCTGTTGTCCATTTCAAATGGAAAATATCTTTCAGTATTGCCAACATATGCATCGAAACATAGCAGTAAAGTTTCATTACAAAGTCTATTGCTCACATCTGTTAAGTCCATAATTGAATCAATGTTTTTTTAAAGGGAGTATGTGACAAATATAAAATTTCAGAAAGCTAACAAAAAAACAATCCAGAAGGCTTATTAGAAATTTTTGTTTAGCTTTAGATGATATTCTCATTTGAAATATGTTACATATCCCACTAAGCATTTTAAAATTAATCCTCAAGGAACAAAAATTTCCAGAGAAGATAAATGTGAAAAAAATATCGATTACGCCCTTTCAAATTAACCGAATCAAATATAGTACCTACAAATTTTTATTATTCTTATTCTTACATTTTTAAAGAAAGCATGCCCTCCATTAAAATTAATTTTTCTTCTTCTTCTCCTTTTTTTTGGTTTTACGCCTCGTCGAGGTCATTAGAGGCGGCAAGGAACGGAAAGGAATTCAGACATAGTTTTCTTGAAGGAATCGTCCTAGTATTTGCCTGGAGTGATTTGCCGAAACCATAGCAACCCAAATCTGGATTCCCGGATGGGTATTCTAACCCAATGCGAGACTAGAGCGTTACCGCTCGCTCATCAAGCTCGGTTCGATTTATTACGTTACAATGATAGAACACAGTATGTCGGAAAGGTTAATATACACACAGGTCAAAAATAGAGCCCTCGCAAGTTAGTGGACTGTACAATTACGTTTCGACATTTTACGGGTCCTTTGGTTGAAAAAGTTGAATATCGCTGGTCTAAAATAACCAACGAGTTTGAAATCACAATTTAGCTTCAAAGTTGAAGAGTATGTGCAATGGAAACCCGTCCTGACCGCATTAAACAGACTATAACATCCCACACACCTAGCCCTTGTATGAAATGTTATTTTAAGAATTACCTATAGCAAGCTGAGATTGATTAATTAGGGATTTGTATATATTTTGTGTGATTAGTTGTGAATTTGTGTATATGCGTCATACAGGAGTTTTGTGAAATGGAACTACGTAAATGCTTTGTAATATCATCAAGAACAGTATTATTCATGAAACATTGATTAAAAGTTTGTAATTGTAAGTGTTGAGGTGTTAGAGGACAATTATGAGTGGTTTGGACTGATTTATGTATATAATTTTGTGTCTAAATTCCCGTAAATATCTTTAATTTTCATTTTCGTGTGTTGCATGATGATTGTGAATGATTTTGTTTTAATTCTGATTGTTTTTGTATAGATTTAATTGTTAAAGTATTGTTACAATTCGTGGAACGTCGGTCGGAACTCTTTGAATTATTCTGGATCTTTCTGTAACGTCTATGTAAACGCACGGAGATGGTGACACCAGAGTTAGTTAATAGAGCAGTTGAGTTACAAGATTATTGAAAATTAGAATCGCTGGAATATTTGTATGATTGTGCTTAGTATATTTGGTCGAGTCAATGCCAATTCTGTGTGTAATGTTATTGCAGAACTCGGAAAAAAAAAATCTTTGGAGTATTTCATTCAAGCAAATGCTTATCAAGGCGTTCTTTCAATTCTTTCAAGTGTTACGTTGCAGTAAAACTCTACATTCAATGATACTGTTATGAGATAGATTGAATGAAAGGGTGAAGATGAATGAGAACGAGTTTACTCTCATTGCAGTTTGTCTACGAACCAAACAAACTTTATGCTACTGTGTTGCGTGTTGCAATGTTTGTTTGTATACATTGTCTGTTCAGCGTAGCGGAACATTTGCCAACGTGATTACGAAAAGCCATTATTAAGGTGGTCTATAAGCTAACCGTGTCCAACATGGTAGAGGTACAGAACTATAGGACACACAGAGACGAGTCAAACACTATGACCACTACCCACAGCGAGATTGACGTAGTGGGCTCACAAAGTATATAAGCGAAACAGAGACTCACAGGGAGTCTCCTTCCAGCTACTATATGTGTGGTAAATGGGAAAATTCACTAACTTAAGTGGCCTTGACAAAGGGGCCGACGCCTGTGAACGAGCATGTTCGCGTGCTGCTGTACTGAGCATCTATGCAAAGTGGTTGAAGGACGATGAAACCACGACTGGGCGACAAGGTGGTGGGCGTCCACGCCTCATCACAGAACGTGGAGGTCGGAGGCTTGCCCGCTCTGTAAAGCAGGATAGGCGGCGATCTTTTGTAGATCTGATGGCAGAGTGGAATGCTGGTGCACGCACAAGTGTTTCGGAGCACACCCTTCAGCGCACATTGTTGAACATGGAGCTCCAAAGCATATGGAACCTAGGTGTTCCCCTATTGACATTACATCCTCAATTACGATTGTGGTAGCCACGAGATCATCGAAATTGGGTCGTGGATCATTGGAAGCTGGCCGTTTTAATCACGTTTCTTGTTCCACCAGGTTTCTTTCTCCGGTCACCGGTTCAAATCCCGTGGTGACCAGGAATTTTTGGGAGTTGTATTTGATTATGGGTATGAGCTACGCCGGAACGTTCCGTGGTTCTGGTTTCACGTTAAACTGTAACACCTTCACGAAAGGAATAAGCCTGCCTGCCTCTGATACAAAAGCTTGGTACATCTCCTTCGGGAAAATGCGACCAACCACCGAGTTGTGGACAAAGTAAGATTTTTAGTTTTTAAAGTGAAAACTTCTTTAGGTGCGTTTGGTGATTTTTGAATGGGTAAAATGTTATGAGTTCTCGCCACCGACATGCTAATGTTAACAGTATATGTGCAGTGGTCTGGTGGCTCAGTGGTTAAGGTGTCTGATGGGGGATGAAAGGTCCCCGGTTCGAATCCCTGTCTCGGCGGGTAATTTCATAGATCCTTAACCCAACTTTCACCTCTGGCACAAATTTCTGTGCTATGGGAAGTACGCCCGAACGCTTCCGTGGTTCGGATTCCACATTAAACTGTAGGTCCCCTGTACCTCGTATCACTACCCAGTTACGCTTAGATTAAGGGGGCTAAGACCGGGTCGAAATGCGCAACCAATAGAAAACCTGTCACCAGGTCATTACATATTTTTAAGTTTTCATTTCTGTCGGAAGTCCGCAATAATTACCAATTTTTTTTATTATTATTATTTATTTTTGACTACAGACACTCTCTCTGCCTAATACTAAATCAAGTTAAGCTTTATCACGGTTGTCATAGTTCTTCTCTAAATGATAAAACTATTTTATAGTGCTGTAAAATTGAAAAGTACTTACAATTTTCATTAAGAACTTTGCTGAGAAGATTAAAATTAAAATCCTTTTTTATGATTATTACAAAAATTTTATATCATTATCATGAAAGAAATAGCCCCCAATATAGCTGTTTCACCTTTTAGATAATTTTTTAAAAAATAGTGCTGTTGTGTTTCTATCACTCACCAATAGTTCTAAATAGTGAAGCATAACTACTGCATAGTTTCAATGAGATGTACACTAGCTGCCCAGCGACGAAATAAACAGCTCGAAGAACATTAAACTAGACTAATTTTTCGTTACGAGGCTTCCTTCTGCAATATTGTTTCAAATCTCGAAAACTTAATACACAATAATGATCAATATGGATGGAAGTTCTCACCATTGTCTGGTTTTGTTCTGCGTATCGTCTCAACCACACATCATTCTGCTTAAAAATATAGATTCCCTTGTTACATAGAACCCGAATACTTCGTCGTGGCAAATAATGACGAAACCACAAGCAACTGAAAAAATTTAATTATCAATACGTGTTGAGATAAAGTAAAGTGGTTAGATAATTATGTTTACCGTTTCGAGCACTTACATTAAGTGGCGAACGGCTAGAAACGTGACTCTTTAGATAAAAAGCAAAAGTGATTTAATTGTGATTAATTTTTTGTTTTAGTCCTCGTTAGAGACGGAGAAGAAATGTGGGCACGGAACGGGAAGGAATTCCGTCATGTCTGAAAATCGGTTAAATTAATTTTCTTCCTCTGGTTTCTTCTATCAGGCAGAACACATTTTATGTTCTCTGTTTTATTTCTCACTACGTCTAGTGTACGCTTTTCCGTAATATTTTTATACGTTATACTCCTTTTAATCTGTAAAAAGAATATACTTCATCGTTCCTCTCGTTTACATCAACACATTCTTTACCTTTTTTTCTCAGTATTAATCTCACTGACGTTTACTTTAAAACACATGTATTTTACATCCGTACAAACACTGATCAGGCAGAACATTATGACCACCTACTTATTAGCATATTGGTCCACCTTTCGAACGCAGCAACTCGGCGTAGCATGGATTCTACAAGTTCTTGGTAGGCTTCCAGAGGTATCTGACACCGAGTTTCTACGCACTGGCCACGAAATTCCCTTAAATTACGGGCCAGCGGTTTGTGGGCGCGGTGGCTGGGAACGAGCATCTCAGGAATGGAGAGGCTGGTTCCATGGAGCAAAGAAAATAGAGGAGATCACGTAAGGGACTTTCTCCATACAACGACGTGACGCCGAGTGGAGAGCGGTGGGGTAGGAGATCGCCATATTGGTAGGGTCAAGAAACACAAGGAATGTATACAAAACGGAAGAATTTCTTCGTTTTTAATCATCGCATTACTAAAAATGAAGTCTTATGGAGTCACATTTATAAATACACTAACTGATATTACCTACAAACATTAGAATTTAAGAAAAACAGACCAATGTTTTGAACTCACGAAGATGGCGGCTTCGGAGACAGGCTGCTTCACAGTTTAAGCGACACCTGGTCTCCCCTCTATTCCTACCTCCATGGCTGGTCCGCTGTTTGCGTGCTACTGTAGTGAGCATCTATGGAAAGTGGTTGAAGGACGGTGAAACCACTAGTAAACGACAAAGTGGTGAACACCCACGCCACATCACAGAACGTGGAGGTCGGAAGCTTGCCCGTTCTGTAAAGCAGGATGGGGGTGATCTGTGGCAGAATCGCGATTCTTGTGCTCTGAAACACTTCTGGAAGCACCAGAATTGTATTCTTCCGTCAGATCTGCCAAGTTAAGTAGGAAGGGAGAGAAGGCGGCCGCTTAGCTCAGGTGGTACAGCGCCTGACTGCCTCCTAGACGACCTGGGTTCGATTCCCAACGAGGCCAAGGATGTTTCCTCGACGCTGAACGTTCCGAATGGCTGCCAAGGCCCACTCAGCCTGTTAGCCAATGAGTACCGTTGATGAGACTCAGCTGGAAGATAAAGGAGGGCCGTAGCGTTGCGCCGACCCTGTCACATCTATTCTAACGCCGAAGGTTGTAAGAGGAATGCGGAGCTCTACCTCCGTGAATCATACGGGAAGAGGCAGAAGCCGTCGGAACGCCGTGACCTTTCACGAAGGTTGAGAGATGGTTCGTCACACAAAAAACACTTTTAGAAATAATATAGGTGGTAGTTTGTATGTCTGAATGTCGGTTCCGAGATAATATATCTAAGAGGCACTATCAAATACCGGTATTAGTTCCAAGGTCGTGTCGATCAATATTCAACACAGCGTGGCTGACCTTGTGAGAGGCTACGTAGGACAGTGTAGTCTCGTCGTGTTCGATCACTGAGCTAGATGCGGCCCCAACAGTTGTTTCAGTATTTTTAGTCTCGTGGCCGCGGGTCGTTGACCTTTCCGTCTGCCCTCCTGATTCCCACGCAAGAGGACGCTGTTCAATTTGCAGATCTGCCGCAGAATCAACTAAGCACCACAACGACGGCCACAGACCTATCGCAACACTTGTACCGAGTGTGGTGGGTGAACGGTTACCGCTCTAGCCTCGCATTAGGGAGTACGACGGTTCGAATCCTCGTCCGGACATCCAGATTTTGGTTTTCCATGATTTCCCCATATCACTCCAGGCGAATGACGGGATGCTTCCTTCAAAAGGACATTGCCGGATTCCTTCCCGTTCCTTGTCCGCAGTTCCATCCCGCTTCTAATGACCTCGACGTCGACGAGGCGTAAAGCCATAAGTAAAGAAAATAGTAACACTTGTTTCTTTCCTCGATAGATTAATTCTAACCAATTCAAATACACAGACGGAAAAAAAATCCCAACACCAAGAAAGACTTGTGTTAGATAAACGAAATTTGGTAGGCGTGTTTATACATCTGAAAGATGACATCGATTCAAATTTCGCGCTTCGCGCATAAGTGTGGCGCTAGTAGCGCTACTCAGAGCTTGCAAATCAGGTTTGCTTTAAATACGCGCTGTAAAGTTTGTGAACGTTATTTACCGCTGAGATTTGACATAGTGAGTTGATGTTAGCCAAGAATGCCTTTAAGAAGACGAAGAAGCCATTATCAACAGCTCACCGAGTTTGAACGAGGTCGTGTAATAGGGCTACGAGAAGGTGGATTTTCTTTTCGCGATATTGCAGAAAGACTTGGCCGGAATGTATCCACTGTGCATGATTGTTGGGTGCAGTGGTCAAGGGATGGTACTGCCTCAAGAAGACCGGGTTCCGGGAGGCCACGTGGCACTACTGAGAGGGAAGACCGCCGTATTCGGCGTACAGCTGTGGCGCATCGTACTGCGTCTGCGGCAGAAATTCGAGCTGCAGTTGGTACCACAGTGACACAACGAACTGTTAGAAATCGGTTACTTCAAGGACAGCTCCGAGCCAGGCGCCCTGTAGCGTGCATTCCACTGACTACAAGCCATCGCCGTTTGCGACTCCAGTGGTGTCAAGCCAGAGCTCATTGGAGGACGGAGTGGAGATCTGTTGTGTTTTCTGATGAAAGCAGGTTCTGCCTTGGTGCCAGTGATGGCCGAGTGTTGGTCAGAAGGAGGCCAGGGGAACGCCTGCAACCAAACTGTCTGCGGCCTAGACACACTGGACCTACACCTGGAGTCATGGTCTGGGGAGCAATTTCCTATGACAGCAGGAGCACTCTTGTGGTTATACCAAACACACTGACTGCAAATTTGTACGTCAGTCTGGTAATTCAACCTGTAGTGCTGCCATTCATGAACAGCATTCAAGGGGGAGTTTTTCAACAGGATAACGCTCGCCCTCATACCGCTGTTGTCTCGCAACGTGCTCTACAGAGTGTCGACATGTTACCTTGGCCTGCGAGATCACCAGATCTGTCTCCAATTGAACACGTATGGGATATCATTGGACGACAACTCCAGCATCATCCACAGCCAGCACTGACCGTCCCAGTATTGACAGCACAAGTACAACAAGCATGGAACTCCATACCACAAAGTGACATTCGAAACCTGTATGACACAATGCATTCACGTTTGCAGGCTTGCATTCAAAATTCTGGAGGTTACACCGGCTATTAATTTAACAGTATTTCACATTTGAAATGCATTTTCTTGAGCTTAAATTAACCTGTGATCTTGAAAATTTAATCAATTAAACATGTTAACTTGACAAATGCATTGTCCAAATTTCATTACTCTACAATAATTTTTTCTTGGTGTTGGGATTTTTTTTTTCCGTCTGTGTACATGAACCAGCCCCTAGAGGAGATAAGATGTGTTGAAATTCTGAAAAAACTTTCCCAAAAAGATGTTGGCATTTATTTAGAAATCAAAGAGAAAATTAATTCAAAAATATATCGTTGAAATTTTTAGTGATCTGACACATGAAACTATAACTACAAATTTGATAAAATAAATTAATAAAGTTGATTATTGCTCTAAATATAGGCCATTTTTCCGAAGATCTGAAATTTTATAAATCAGGCATTTTCAATGGTCACATAAAGTCAAAAAACATATCGTTGAAATTTTTAGTGATCTGATAAATGTTAACTTTAAGTTTGATGAAAGAAGTTAAATAAGTTATTGATCTAAATATAGGCCATTTTTCCCAAGATCTGAATTTTTTTTATATAAATCGCACATTTCCAACGTTCACATATCAGCGCTAGAAAATTCAACGCCTTAACCTCCACAGCACCATCAAGAACATCAGATTTAATAAGTTATGCATTCAACAAATCTTATACCGAACTGTGTAAAGGTGGTGGTTAGGAACAGCAATAAACCTGCACAGCAGGCAAAAAACAGTAGCAGAAAACTATTGGATTCGAAAGGAAATAAGAGAAATTTGTAGCAAAAAAGCACATAAAAGGATTCTACACAACTCGCCTATAAGATGCCACACAATTAAATAGTCCCGTACTACTGAGAGATATTATAGAAAGAATTGAAAACCACGTAACAGCGTTTGTAGACTCAGTAAAACTAAAGCACAGTTGCAAAATCAGAGCACAGAAAAACAATTTAAGCAGACAGCCTATAGAAATGGCAAATGAAGAACTTGTATTCAATCACAATGTTTACCCAGATTCATCAACTTGACTAATATACAATTAAGTCGTCCAGGTTACTACAGTAAGGGTTAAACATAAGTAAGGTTAGATTTACTGAACATGTCGTCACTGTATCTGAAAAAAATCATAGAACATACATTAAACACAGGCCTAGCGAGGAAACTAATAGCAACAGATAAGACAAATAACCACAAAATTGAAGTAATCTCACCTCAAAGACACAAAGAACACATTGAAAACACTAAAAAACAAATTACAGAAAAACTATATAAATGAGGAATAAAAAAAACATTCGCAGTTTTTTTGTAAACGGATTTTTTTTTCAAAACTTTAAATGACAGTTTGTTTTAAATCAATCTATTTTTAGCATTCACTATTTTGTTGATGTGGTCGTTAACATTGTTTGATATCACGCTTAAATTGAACTCTAACTCTACCAGCAATAGTTTCGCGAGCTTGTTCCTAATACTGCGACCTTTCGTATTAAAGCAAATTTAAATGCAGACTTTCTAGATTTAATTCCTCATTTAATTATTCCATAACTTGTTGAGAGAAAGGAGAGATCGCAGAAAAAAACCCGTTAGATCACGAAAACCCTCTCAGTTGGTTGCGGCACCGTGATGGTGTCCGGTGCTGACACGGGGTTAGCTGGTTCCAGTCCTGGGGGTGGACTTGGCCGGTAGGGTAGCAGAGGTGCTGGTGCACGATTCCTAATCACCAGATTGTGCACCAGAGTCCTGGGTTAAACCTCTCCGCAGTGCGTATGGAGTGAGGGCATACGACACTGTTGATGAAGATTCGTCCGTCGGATGGGGACGTTAAGCCTGGCGGCCTCTGTTGACTTTTGGAAGAGTAGGACTACATGGGCCGGCACCGGTTTTCACCCTCTCCATTCTTTCATTTCTCATCCACAACACTCTACACTAAACAGACACACTATCACAGTCATACCCACTTACAACAAAGCTTACGAACATTGTCACACTGGGGAAGGCAATGGGAAAACAAGCAAGACATTTCTGAGGACTTTATATGGACGGTTAAATTTACCCTATGGTAGCGTCCTAAGCTTGGACGCGGTCATAGCGTTCATAGAAGGATATCACGAAAATAAAGGAATATACCATTGGATTTTTGTTTTCAAATGCTTGGTATCTCGGCTATGTATTAAATCGCTAGTCTTCAAAATTCATTTAACACTTTGCTAGATTTCCTTCTTATTTATAAATAAACACAATTATACTTTACTATTTCTAGCATCGGATCAGTACTACAGGATCTATATTGGCCTCTATATCCATTACTAGGTTTAACACCACAGCTGAAATGAAATTATAAATGAAGTCAATTATTTTTCAAATATCAGCTCAAACAGTTCATTACACTTTCAAACTAGCCATTACAATCCACTAATATTTTGGTATCCTGTTTACTTTTTTTTTACTTAAGGCTTTGCGCCTCGTCAACGTCGAGGTCATTAGAGCCTAGATGGGACTATGGACAAGGAACGGGGAGGAATTCGGCCATCACCTTTTGAAGGAAGCATTCCGGCATTTGCCTGAAGTGATCTGAGGAAACCATGGAAAACACAAATCTGGATGCCCGGACGGGGATTCGAAACGGCGTCCTCCCGAATGCGAGGCGAGAACGCTAACTACTCACCCACCACGCTCGGTATCCTGTTTACAAACATTATCCTACTTGAATAAACTGGTGACAGTTCATTGGAACAATTATACTTTTCTTCGGCCCTAGGAATTATCTTTTCAATTGTAAACTAAAGTTTTGCGTTCATTCCGCCATGATTTTGGGACGTCTTATTTTATTCATGCTTCTCAAGCCATCTTTTTATCAACATTCTCTCGTAACCAGAGATCTTCTTAACTCGATGTTCTCTGACCTTGAAACTTAAATGTCCAAAGTTAATATACATAATCATAATTAATTAATAACAAAATATTCTTATAATAATAATTTTCACTATTACTGAGGTCATGTACCTCACAATTTGATTTTGGTGTCGTATTCTGTGATTTGAATTATTTGAGTAGCATTTCCAGCTGTTCGCGTGTTACAAGTTGTTAAGTCGGAATAATACGTCAACAAACAAGTGCTATATTGGCGGATACCTACAAACCAAAACTTGGCGAATTGCCGTAGTTTTGACGGAAGTCAAGGTGAGTCGCCCATAAATTTCCACTGCACCCGAAAATAACATTTTTACGCTTCTATTTTCCGCGTGGACTGAAAGTAGTTAAAAGAATTTACGGTTGCAGTTTCGAGGTACGAAAATAAACATCACTATGACGCAATGAAAGTTGCCATTGTTTACTAGCACCGTACTAAAAAGCGAAAAGATATTTCGCCATCGCACAAAGTACTTGGAAAGTATTCTAGAGTTAAATTTGCTCGTCTGCAGTTTTAGCGTTAATTAAATATCTGTCCAGCGGAATGATATAGTTGACAGTGATCTATGCAGTATACGCAAGAAGTATTAGCTTCTCTTTAACTGATAAGAACTTTTTTGTCGATATAAAGATGGGGGCAAAACTGCGATAAGCAGAACCAAGAAGCCCGTTGTTCAGTTCGAGGAGGTACATGTACATTCACCCTCGTAAAACAACCTCGGCATTTTTACTAATGAGACAATTAGTCATTACCGAGAAGTCCATTTTTTCAGACGTAATTATTTTTCTGGGCCCTGCTACTCGTGCTTACGCTTATATCTTTACGACTTGTCGACGTCTAGGTCATTAAACGCGAGAAAGGACTGGGAGCAAATAACAGGAATGAATTTTGCCGTGGAATAAACAATCACGGCATCCGCCTGTCATGTTATCGGGAAAACATGAAAACCTAAATCTAAATGGTTGTACGGGGATTCGAACCCGCGTCGTTGGAATGCGAGGCCGCTCACCCACCACGCTCGGTCCTAGTTGTTACAAAGTTATTTAGTCGAAAACCAGGAACGAACTAGCGTTCAAATGTACAAAGCTGCTTCAGTGCTTTGTCCCTGCAGACCATGAACAAACAATAGCCGGCTTAGTCTCTACGCATGAATACACCTATTCATGCAGGATTCATTTTTCGTCTGAGTAAGCACTACGGTAATTTGCTTCGTGATGTAACGTATTCGTCAATATTCAGTCTTCTGCATGAGCTATTTTTTATAACGCTAGAAAAAAATTACAGATAGTGCTACAGAGTAAATTCAATTCTATTATTATTGTATCCAGTTAATATTCGATTTAAAAAAGAGTCACAAACTGCTTAATATTCGGTGGAACTGGAGTTGTTAGATTAACGATAAATACCAGCTTGTATGTAAAATATGTGGGGAAATATATACAGTAATTCAGGAGGAATGGTAAATATTGAAGGAGGAGGTATTATGAACAAGACTAAGTAAAAAAGTTCATTTGAACATGTGTCCGATTTCCATTCGCTTTGGAGATAGAGGTGGTGGAATGTTATGCACCTTACGCCATTACATATTTGTGTATGGGGACGGTTAACAAAGCGAAATGTGCAAAAGAAAAAGTAAACACAAGCGACGAATTTTTTTTTTTTTTTATCTGTTTAACGTCTCTCTAACAGCGAGGTCTTTAGAGACGGGAAAGTATGGTAGGCAAGGAATGGGAAGGAATTCGGCCATGGCCTTTTGAAGGAAGTATCCCGGCATTTGCCTGGAGTGATTTGGGAAACCATGTAAAACCCAAATCTGGATGCCCAGGCGGGGATTCGAACGCCGTCCTCCCGAATGCGAGGCCAGAACGCTAACCGTTACACCACCACGCTCGGTAAGCGATGAATTACTCGCTCGAAATTGTAAACACGGCTACCCTCATAACAGTACACCAACCCGTACTCAAAAGAGCTACACGTACTGTTGCTAAGACAGCTGCAAAGTCGATGATGGGATTTTCGAACATTTAATTTAAACATTTGTGTGTGCACTTATCATAGAGAACATAAGTTACGGGAACCGCAGACAGATGGCAACACTTGAACTCGTCTCATTAGAACAGGTTCCTTCGGTCAAGCGGGAGTGTCACCAATCCGACAATGTAGCAGACATGTTTAGAGATTCATGACGATCAATAGTCGTTAAGAGGCCGCACTAGTTCATGACTGAAAAGGGGTGACAAATCAATACTAATAAAAGTCTAAGCTTGGTCGTTGTATAATCGTTTCTGCAACGCTGACGTCACGTTTCCGTCCTTCGTTGCCGAAATAACAACGGCCAGAGATGATACTTCAAAATAGAGGTTATGGGCGTTATTTAATAACAGTTCTATTTAGTTAAGCAACCGCGATGAAACGTGTTGCCAGAGAATTAAAATAAAGCTAGTTATTTTATTCAAATCACTATACTAATCATTGCTGATTAATGTTTATTTATATTTGGTTGATGTAGATGCTTTCTTATACTCTTTGGCTGCAGATGTCACTGCTACAGTAAACTAAGAAACATCTACCATATTACATCGCTTTTAAGGTTATGGGGGCTATTGCGTAACTAATATTTAGCTAAGTAAAATCGAGGAAAAAAAAGCTATAACACTGCGTTGAATCCATTATTTTTGACGGTTTTATAAGCTAGTAATAAATAATAATAATCAACGTCACACATGTTACTAAACTCGTTTGCTTGTCGATGTCTCCAGAAGGTTAGCCAAACTTGGTATTCAACCCAAAAATTGGATATACTTTCCCGAAGGAGGCTTACTTAACCTAGAATTGGAAGTAGGGTGGCCAATTCCTTTCCTCCTTACCTAACCTAACCCGGTAATCATACCGGATAAAGAAGCCCTCCAATTGAACTTGAAACCATAATCTTGAAGCGCTCTGGTGTACTTCACATTACACAGCAAGCTGTGCCTGAGGTGAAAGTCCGGTTAAGGGTCTGTAAAAACCCTGCCGAGACATGGATTCGAAGCTGGGACCTTCAACTTCAACCACTGTCTCTCCGAAGATAAAGCTTAAATCTAGAAGTTTCATTTCCGGATGTTGTATTGCGTGTGCTGAAATATGAAGCTCATGCGAAAGGCCTCTGTGGACGCTATTAGGTTACTCTGCTGTTATATGACGAGGCTGCCGGCGCCAAGAGCGATACTCGACCCTATCGCCGATGATCGATACTCGGAGGAAAGCGACTGTGACTCGATTACCAACACGGAAGCGAGTCTTGCAGGCACTTCCGGGCCGCTCAGCCTTGGACTACTTCTGATGAGGCTGTTAGGAGGCCTTCACGGGACATATCTTCCGGATGAATCCTATTTTGTCTGCATGAAAGTGAGGCGATCACTTCAAAACATAGTCAATGTCACAGGTACCCTACCTTTTTTCACCTGACGTCCTCTTCGGATAAAAAAAAATTATTCACCGTCCTCTTTACGAAACAAATATTACCCACAGACCCATTTTCAGAAAAAGCAACAACATCGACTACCCTGCTTGTAATGAATAAAGTAATCCATAGGGGTTGGAAACCAATGAACTATCGACACATATTTGCTCATGGAGAAAACATCGTCTCTTTTAAGTATACCCCTGCTACTCTCAGTTTCTGCCACTGGGCTTTTTGGTAGTCTGGTGTAGTGCAAACTAGGGATGGCGATCTGAGATCGATTAATCGAAGAATCGATCTTTTTGACCCAAAAAAATCGATTTTTTAAATCGATTTATAGTACTGAATCGATCCAGTGAATCGATATCTTACCCCTGAAATTCTAACGCGAAAAAACGTTTTTTTACATGTAATGCGCTTGCACATGAAAGTCAGGGTTTAAATAAAGACTTGAAACAATATTTATAGCAAACAGTTGTGAACCTGGAGTATGATCCTATACTTTACTGGCAAGTACAAAAAAAATCAATTTATCATTACGTTTACTCAACAATCAAGAAGTATATCTGCATAGTGGGATCATCAGTACCTTGCGAGCGCCTTTTTATTTATTTATTTATTTATTTTGTTTTTGTTTTTTGTTTTGTTTTTAATTGCCGGCAACATCCCAAGTGATGAGCGGAAACGCTTGAATCCTAGTAGACTGGACAGACTGTTGTTCCTGAAAAGTTTGAACATTAAGCACTGGGAACTGTAAACTACATCATTTCAAAACTGTTTTATGTAAAACCAACAAATGAAATGAATGTCTTATTGTATACCTGATACTTTGATTTTATAGTTGTAAAAAAAAAAAACTTCAATTAGTTTAAAAATGATAAAAGATCGATTATTATGGTGTCCTTTTTGTTTTCCGTGATTGGAATTATATTTAAAATATAAACACAAAAACCAAATCGAAAGAAGATCGATTTTTAGAAGATCGATCTTCTAGACCTCAATTTTATTGTGAATCGATTTATCAAATTTCGATTCGAATCGATTCAAGAATCGATCTGTTTCGGAAAGAATCGCCATCCCTAGTGCAAAACCACATTTATTCTACGGAAGTTGAGTCTGTAGATGAAATTTATGCACACATCATACACAAACTGACTGCGAAAGAAACAAAGCGTGAGCGACCGATATAACATTACAGATACACCGTCTGTCTGACACAGCTGGGTTAGTTTTAAAAATTTGATTACAAAAAATGTTATTTATCACGGAAGAAATGTATCCAGTGTCATCCTGATGATACTTAGTATTTCCTTGTCAAATTTCATCAAGATTGGTTCAGCCGTTTAGTGATGAAAACGTAACAATCAGACAGAATTACTTTCGCATTTATAATGTTAATTTAGATTAATGTCTTCCAGGATTTTAGCATTACTAATGCATTAGTAAGCATTAGTGATGTTACATGTGGTGCTTGAGTTCTAAAGCTGTTTTTGTGTACGTACAGTGGATCTGTCGCATTATTAGCTGCTAGTAGCTGAGTGTTGTGTCTAGACAGTGCTAGGTGACAGGTACAGACGACATACCCACTAGTGCTCCTGTCCTCTGCCAACAATGCTGCAGGTAGGGCAAGGCCGAAGCACTAGGGCGGTAAAGACGCATTCTGTCACCACTTGCATCCTTGACCGAGCTCTTATTCCCCGTTACACTGCTCCAGAAACAGACTCTTCGGAATGCCATTTTCTCGTTGGCGAACTGCCCGCGCACAAAAATACTTTTGTGGGACAGCTGACTGTCTACATGTGCGTACTTCGTTATTAGTTGGTGTTTTGTTCGAGGGTGCGAGGACAGTGCATTTAACATTTTGTCAGAATGTGGATCCCTGCCTCACATCCAGACCACTTCATCATAGCACCCCGCTGCTTTTGTTTGTCCCCTTCCCCCTCCCCCCCACCTTTAGCACGAAACATCAGCTTTTCAAACTTGAATCTGTATCTTTAAATCAGAGTGGAAATACATCCAAACACAACAGGCTTCGAGCGAAACACAGTACTATACATTTGTTTTCCATGTATACCAATATAAGAGACTGGCTCTGTGGGATGTGGAAAGTTGTTGTTGTTGTTGTTGTTGTGGCTTAAGGGCGCGTCGACGACGGGGTCATTGGCGCCCAAACAACATCCGGCTAAGCAATCTGCCTTAAAATTTACAATATTACCGTCTGTATGGCCAACTGCATGGGGGTCGGGCACACAGACGGAAAAAATAAATAAAATACTAAAATGTTGGCTGTAAAGGAGCCATTAAAAATAAGAACTTCACAAACCATGTCTGGTTGGCTGTAAAGAGGCCACGTTCCACCGCCACGCCCTACGGTGGTCGTTGAAGCATGGTAGGAGTTTACGGTGTGGGAAACTTGTGGCGCTCACAAGTTTCCAGCTCGGGCACCGTAGATTCGCCAAACCCGTACCTGGCACTTGCTTACCAGGACCCTGCAAGGGAAAATTGTCAATTTATATACAGGGTGGGGCATTTAATATGTTTTCTGGAAATATTTCGGAAAGAAAGCATATTAACAAACAATAACCTATATAAAAAATAATCGTACAGTAGGGGGCTACAATTATGTGATATTGGTTTTTTCACAGGTGGCGCTGTTGTCGTTACAACAAGGTCAACTTAATTCTTTTAAATGGGAACTCCTATTTTTTTTAAGATTCCGATTCCTCGTGAAAAAATAAAAATAGTTTGCTTAACTCACTTTTCTGTTAGCCTCACAGATGGCGCTGTAATCGCGAAAAATGAATATTCGCGTTTTTTGTGTATAATTTTAATTATTGTTTAAATAATTACATGTAATTTTCATTCTGTAAACATGGAAGGTAATTTTAAAGGATAATGACGAAATTGATTTTTTAAATGCTTTTTCTTACTTATTTGCAGCCATGTCTACAGCAGGTGCTCAAAAAGGTGACCATTTACTTCCAGACATTTTCTGACCCTTTGCAGAAATGATGCCTGAAGAGCTCGAAGTGTGTCAGAAAATGTCTGGAAGTAAATGGTCACCTTTTTGAGCACCTGCTGTAGACATGGCTGCAAATAAGTAAGAAAAAGCATTTAAAAAATCAATTTCGTCATTATCCTTTAAAATTACCTTCCATGTTTACAGAATGAAAATTACATGTAATTATTTAAACAATAATTAAAATTATACACAAAAAACGCGAATATTCATTTTTCGCGATTACAGCGCCATCTGTGAGGCTAACAGAAAAGTGAGTTAAGCAAACTATTTTTATTTTTTCATGAGGAATCGGAATCTTCAAAAAAAAAATAGGGGTTCCCATTTAAAAGAATTAAGTTGACCTTGTTGTAACGACAACAGCGCCACCTGTGAAAAAACCAATATCACATAATTGTAGCCCCCTACTGTACGATTATTTTTTATATAGGTTATTGTTTGTTAATATGCTTTCTTTCCGAAATATTTCCAGAAAACATATTAAATGCCCCACCCTGTATAAGCTACTGCACAACTAAATAAATACACACCAAAACACGTACAGTCGCAGTATAATGTATACTTTAATTATATCAACTACATTTACACAAACTACTGCCAATTATTTTATAGATACCTTAAAAGTAAATTCATCGATCGAGTAGAAGGAGCTGTCAATTAAAAATTCTTTCATTCTTTTCCTGAATTTAATCTTATCATCGCCTTAGCATTTAAGATCTGTTGGGAACTTATTGAAGAAAGGTGTCCTTGAATATCGGAACTTGCTTTAAACAAATGACAATGACTTGTAATCCTGAGAAGATCATTTTTATTTTCAGTGCCATAATTGTGTGTTTACTATTTGTTTCAAGTAGAGTATAATTTGTGACTACAAAGGGCATTAATGTGTATATATACTCAACTACCAATGTTAAATTCCCTGACTTCTTGAACAGCTCTCTGCATGAAGTTCTACTTCTAACGCCACACGTAATTCTTACTACTCGCTTTTGGGCCCTGAATACTTTGCCTCTATGAGAATTGTCGCAGAGTATTATTGCGTATGACATTAAGGAGTGAAAATAAGCAAAATAAACTAGTTTCCTCATACGGAGATCACCTACTTCTGAAATTGTACGAATTGGAAATCTTCCGTAAGTCAGAAACATGCAACCTACAATTTAAATTATGATTAATATGCAAACCTAGAAATTTCCCTCTCCCTCTTGAATTGACTTGCCTACAAATTTTAATCAGCGAAAACTTTGATAGATGCAGTTGGGTGACCTTTCTGCCATTTGAGAAACGTTTCAAAAGGCTCTGATTGACAATATTGAGAAAGTACAGAGAAGAGCCGCTCGATTCGTGACTGATTGCTATAGTCCTTACGAAACAATTACAGACTTGATTCGACACATAGAATTTATTGCTACACATGCGAACACCCACTTTTGTTTGCGAGTGCGATGAAATACTTCGTCCACCATTGTATTTGGGTCGCAATGAAAACTGAACTAAGATTAGATACTTATATGAATTCTTTCTTCCCTTGTGCCAGTCTGGATTGAAAAGCACAAGGTAGAGAAATTAGTTTTGTTGCAAAACACCCTGTGCTACCCACAACTTTCTGAATGTATATATATATATATTAAGGGTGTTACAAAAAGGTACGGCCAAACTTTCAGGAAACATTCCTCACACACAAACAAAGAAAATATGTTATGTGGACATGTGTCCGGAAACGCTTACTTTCCATGTTAGAGCTCATTTTAGTTTCGTTCCCATGGCCCCCACGCTCTCCTGACCTCAACCCTCTTGACTTCCATTTATGGGGGCATTTGAAAGCCCTTGTCTACGCAACCCCGGTACCAAATGTAGAGACTCTTCGTGCTCTTATTGTGGTCGGCTGTGATACAATACACCATTCTCCAGGGCTTCATCAGCGCATCAGGGATTCCATGCGACGGAGGGTGGATGCATGTATCCTCGCTAACGGAAGACATTTTGAACATTTCCTGTAACAAAGTGTTTGAAGTCACACTGGTACGTTCTGTTGCTGTGTGTTTCCATTCCATGTTTAATGTGATTTGAAGAGAAGTAATAAAATGAGCTCTAACATGGAAAGTAAGCGTTTCCGGACATATGTCCACATAACATATTTTCTTTGTTTGTGTGTGATGAATGTTTCCTGAAAGTTTGGCCGTACCTTTTTGTAACACCCTGTATATATATATATATATATATATATATATATATATATATATATATATATGTGTGTGTGCGTGTGTGTGTAGATGTAAATAAAATTTCTGGAACTGCACGACTTTTGGAACCAACTAAACTGTTGAAATTTGAATTGATTGATTCGATATATCATCTTCTTCACGTTTTACGCTCTTGTTTTGCGGGAAAGTAACCACAAATTAAATTTAAAATACTGAAATATAAAGCCTGTGCAACTGAAAAATGCTATCAGCATGGATAATGATACAAAAATAATCGTCACAAGGGTCATATCAAAGTAAACAGTTTCGCTTTGTTGTAGTGATTGTGGTTAGGTTGGAATTTGGCCTGGACCAAAAGAAAAAAATGTACAGGAAATTCGTTCTGGGCTTCATCTCTGAAATGGCGTATTTGTTTACAACGGAAGAAATCGATTATCTCTGATTGCTTGTTTCGATATAAGATGGCAGGCATCGCTGCATTACATCTTGGATAAATAGAGTCTATGTGTCAATTTTGTATGACTTTTTGCTACACAGAAAAGCTGAAACGCCAAGAAAAAATTAACTACCACGAAGGATTAAACCAAAGTTTTAAAAGACTGTCATTGATTTTGTAAAGCCGGCGGCATCTAATAGCCGTGCGTCCCTCCCATATTTCGACATTTTTAATTTAATTTGGGCGACTTTTCCGCAAAACAGAGCGCAAAACGTGAAGAGGATATTATATCTAAGCAATTAATCAAAATTTCAACAGGTTAGTACCAATAAGTTCCGAAATTCGTGCAGTCCCCAAAATTTCCTCTCCATAAACGATTTTGTGCTCTACGCAGTGGGTTCTTATACTTGAAATGAATGGGAATATCTCTAAAAGACGTTAGCAGATAACGAAAGCAATTAAACGATTGTAAATCTTGATTATCTGGTAGCAACGTCTACCTAATGAGTAGATTTAGAAAACAAAATACGTATCTTGCCGTTTCAAGGGAATTACGTTCATATATTACACACGTTGATGCGGTTTATCCTGACTTTTGAGTCAAGGCATTAGAGTTGAAGATGGATAGCTAAAGGCTCATGTGGTCTGAACTAAGGTAAACAGCTTCAAAGAAACCGCAGCGTATATGCTAGGACGCTTGATTCACGTACCTAGGATCGTTGCTTCGAATCCTATCAAGGAATGCGTGGTTTTGAGTAAATATTGTATTCGTTTTGAGTTTTGATTTGCTATTATCACAAATATAGTTCTGCGTTAATGTAGGTTTTCCCATGGCTCTTTCACATGGAGAGTCATACCACGTACTACCAGGGAAATATTAATGTGATAGTATTCCGTTACTTTCAGCATATATTCGAGGGGGTGGGGGGGGGGTGGAATTGTGTTTCCACCTTTCTGCGAAACCTAAGACTATATTCTGTGAGTAATAAGGGTATTTTTGTTTTGAAATGTTTGATTTACTGCAGTAAAGATTAGTTACACGGCAAGTCACTAAATATAGCTACAACAATGATTAAAACAGTTGAAACCGACTTAATAGCTACAAATCACGAAAGCTATTTTTAAAACTAAAAAGATATGAAAACCGAAAAGTTGCAAGGCCAAGTAGCCGAAAATATTTATTTCGTTCGTTTGATTGTCCGGTACTTAGAATGAGTGCTGTGGGTATATTACCACTAATTTCAGTATTAATCAGACCAAATAACGAAGAATATTCTGATATTCTTAAAAAATAACAGATTTCTGTCTGTTATTGCTGTCCTCGCCACACGATGTTAACAGTGGAACAATTCACCTTTTCGAAAATAGAATTCGATACTTTTAAAATAGCACTAACAACCCTTTCGAAAACAGAATTCGATACTTTCACAAAAGTACTAACGTTTTTAATGAGTAGAAATTAATTAGTTCAATCTGTTAATAATATCATCCAATTAAGCTACGTTATTGGATTTATCAGCTCCAAACAGAACTGTTACTCTATAGGTAAAGCTTGCTGGGAATAATAAGTATCAGATGGTATGACAAAGTGTGTTTACCTGGCGTTAGTTAACAGTGATAATTCTGTAGCTGTTAATTTTGGTTATTTTAATATCGTACTTTACAAAATACGCTTACAACTCATCAGACAACATAAAGGATAGATCCGTAACAGAAGTACAGAATTTCTGAAATTTTAAGTAAGTTAAGTTGAAATGATTGTGTCTGCCTGTTTATGGCATTCAAGAGGATAATAATTATACACACGAAATTTTTTTTACGAAACCATCGTTACAACACCTTCATTCATAACACAATATAGAAATATTTGAGACTGATATAATTCTTTGTTTGGCAAGTTAGCATCAAGGAATATGAGGTTATTCTATGTAAGCTGTGATTTGGTATCCATGTTGTACCACTATTAGTACAGCATACTAGTGTATACATCAACTAAAGTGTTTCTACTGCTATTGGTGTAATCTTTCTCTTAAAAGTTTCTGACTGATTCTTTTCTTACACTTTTCTTGTCATTTCGTTTACACGGGCCACTCTATTTTTACACTTCTACCGCACCTTTCCTACTTTCGTAAACTTTTACTTTGTTTCCTGTTATTCGTTCTTCTCGATCGTTTCTCTTGAACATAAGCCGGTACTTTATTTCAATTCGCCTTCTGATCACTTCATATCATAACTCTGTTGCTTAAATTTAAATATATATATATATCCAACGTATTAAAAATGACTCTTTCTGTGAGATTCTGTTAATATAATTTATAATAGTATAATTTTAAAAACTATGGAAACTTTACAAAAATTATTCATATACTGGAGATAATGATAAGGAGATGTACCAGAGAAGTGAGGGAATTGGGTTATAAAACCTCGGTCAGACTATGATCAATATGGTGGTATAGTACGGGACCCACATCTTGAGTATCAAATACAGGAGTTGAAGGGACTGGAAAGAAGAGGAGCTAGATTTGTTTGTATTCATTCAGTGAGCGATATGAAAAGGAGCTGCGTTGCGAGTCACTGGAAGGGTGAAGAGCGTGTTGGAAGAGTACAAGTCGTAAATTGGTGATGAGGCGTCGAAAGATATTGGTCGAAGAATTAAGAGACGTGCATGGAGAGGAAAAGATGACCATGGACACAAGCTGGCATTCGATTTCATGCGTAAGGGAGTGAGAAAATTTTCTTTTTTGGGTGAGTGTGTCAGGAATTAGAATAAACTACGAAGTGATGAATAATTTGTCTAAAACGCAGAAAGAATTTGAAATTTAAATTAGTGAAGGACAAAATTAATAGGGACGGGGAATTTACACCCAGAGATATATGATAATCTACACTGTCTCCACTAAAATCACAAAAGCTTAAATAATTCTCTCTTACTGTTTGTTACTTTTTTACAACTAAACTGTTCATCTACATATATACTCTGCAATTCACAAAACTGTGGGTGGCAGAGGGTGCTCAGCACCAAACCTAATCTCTTTGTTGTGCATTCCAATCCCCAATGGTACGCGGGAAAAAAGAATTCATATAAGAATCAGTGCGGCACCTTATTTCTCTAATTTTATCTTTCCTGTCATTCCGACCGAAATAGGTTGGTGGACGAAGTATTTCACTACACTCGTAAGTGAAAGTGGGAGTACGCATGTTTACCAATAAGTTTAAACGAAACGTGCGTCGTCTATCTACCAGAGACTCCCAGCCTAGTCTACTAATTAGTTCTGTAACGCTTTCATAAGGACTATGGCAAGCGGTCACGAATCGAGCGGCTCTTTATGAAATTTGACAAAGTATCACCAGAAAGAACATAAGATTATTTTTTTCTTTAAAAATAACATATTTTACATATAATTTTGAAAACTAAACGAACGGTGATAGACAGATGGATAGCGTGTGTAAGTCTCTGGAATGTTTTATCGGTTACTCAGACTTTGTTTCTGTTTATGTATCAGCTGTTCATAATTTTCTCTTCAAGAGAGAGAGTCAATGGTAGAATGGTTACGTATTCCACGTTATTTTGTCCCTAGTCCGTGCTTTTTGGGACACCTTTTATGTAACTATGTCTAATTGTAACAGTAACATTCTAAATCCACCAGTACGAAGTAGTGGATAGAAGCTAACAAATAGTAATAATTATAAAAAAAAGAGGTAAGTAAATGACTAGGGAAAGTGCAACTGCAGCATGAGCACCTTCGCAGATAAATTAAATTAAATAAATGAATGTATTGAAAGTTTTATTCGTGATTATTGTCGTAACAGAGACGTCTGCGATAAAACCACCTATTGCTTTATCGCAACCACCCAGCGGTTTATTCGTAGCAAAAGTGTCACGTAAGGCAAACTTTATTTGACCGGGCAAGCCGTCAGCTTTAAACGTGCCGTTCCGCCGCTGGCTTACCGTCAGAACCTTGTGCAGCTAACTCTGTTTACGAAGACGAGAGAAAACAATCAGCGCTCTGTAAACAACAGCCCGCGCTGCGAGCTCAGCAGAGTCTACCAACCGAACAAGTAGGCGAGGAAAGGAGGCTTCACGACTGCCGTCAGACCACAGCAACACTCCCTGCAAGGTCTATTGTGACTTCACAGAGGAAGGATACTGTAGTTGCAGCTGCCCTTGGCACTAACACCACAGAATGCAGGCTAGAGACCCGTTCTATGCGAAGGACTCGGGACAACTAAACTCGAGACAGCGGAACGAAGCATCAAGGAGGTACACTTCACAGCTACCGTGGAGAGATTTTATCCTTATACCTGTTACACGCGACTTCGTACGCGTGGACTCAGAATTTTATTGCTACAATTGGATATACATGACTGCAACTTCCGTAAAAGGTGTCCCATGAAACATGGAGTCGGGCTAATATGACGGGGAAGCCATCACGATACCATACAACCATTGAACCTGTCTCATAAAGAAAACAAATTTGCAACATGTTTGAAAATATCAACAAACTAATGGAGAGGGGGTTAACTGGGTGAGACAATTTACCACATTTTCCGCAGCAGAATTTTGTTTGTGGTTTAAAATTTTTTCACTTTCTGGGCACATCTTATGTAAATACCGTTTGTCCTCTGCTAAGACACCTCCTTTGGGGGTTGGAAATTCATAAGCTAGCTACATGCAGCAACCAATGGGGGGAA
Organism: Vandiemenella viatica; assembly: GCA_031002005.1. Lineage (NCBI taxonomy): Eukaryota > Metazoa > Arthropoda > Insecta > Orthoptera > Morabidae > Vandiemenella > Vandiemenella viatica. The sequence continues at coordinate 197,559,571 of JARYHS010011408.1, forward strand.
AAACACGTCTTTTCTAATGTGCCCCTGTAACTTTCAGTGCCTGTTTCAAGGATATGTTGATAATATTGGCAAAGGATAATGTCTGTAGGAACTGTAATTTTCTAAATTGTAATGCTAGGTATACCAGAATAATTCGGATTCAAGGAATCAACGCATCATCACATTTAGCCACTCCGATCATTTTGACAACTTTTATTGCATTGTACTTCAATTGAGTTTTTGTAATTGCGTGCCGTTGCACAGTCGTATTTTCTGTACATGAAATTTATGAGCAGATCATACACAATCTAACTGCGACGTAATAAACAGACAGAGTTACTTTCGGATTAGTGTAGATTGGCTAGGAAAAAAGGATAACGTAAGTGGAACGAAGACTGGTGTCAGATAAAGATAAATAGAGGACATCATTACTAAGCAATCCAGCCAACTATATTTAAGAAACCATGGTTGAGGGACTATCATAATGAAAAGACAACTAATAACAAACTCGGTCAATGCTGCTGTTCAAATCATCCATGCCACCTTCGTATAGTAGACACACTAATCTGTACGATCGAGTAAGAGGTTTCCGACCTCAATCATAAAGAGTTCTCAGCCAGATTTAAGGTGATTGTCCGTACCCTTCTGCAATCTCAAAAAGTTCAGGTTTACAAACCAGTTATCCGTTTTCTCCAAGACCCTGCACGAAATATCCGCTCAGTCAGATTCAAGCTGAGGGAAGCAACCCCCATCCTGCCTGGGGAAGCGCAGGAGATTTTGAAGGGAGGCCTTGAGTTTTAAGCGTTGATGCAGTTTGTTTGAGAATCTAGGTTTTCTATAACTGCTCGATCACCGTTACAATGTAAGAAGATTATTGTCACGCGAGATTCGAACAACACACCAAATCTGAAGTGGAGGAACATATTGTAGAAAGAGATCATAGAAATCAGTGGCAGAAAACTACAATCACAGCGTAACCGAAGATTTTTTTTTAGAAAGCAGTATTAGTGAAGTCATAGATATTTTTAAACATCCTAAACGTCACCAAGGACGGGCGCTATGTATTCAGTCATATATGGGAGTGTGTACTCGAAGACGAAAGATTTTCGATAACAACAGCAGCCTGATCTCTCCACAGAGCGTAAACCTCTCTGGAATTGCGAACACTCTATGCCGCAGAAACAACAGCATCTCTGCAGAACTACGTAAACAGTCAGTCCAGCGTACTGGAAATCGAATACAATAACTTGAATCAGACCTGATGGCAGTCCAGCATTGTTACCGAAACGTTATCATCATCAGCAACAAACACACAGAGTGTGTTGACTGTGCGGTAACGCTCTGGCCTCGTATTCAGGAGGATGTGGTTTCAAATCCCCGCCCGGTCAGTTAGAATTGGATTTTCCATGGTTTCACCAAATCACTCCAAGCGAATGCCGGGATGGTTCCTTCAAAATGTCATGGCCTTGCCCCGACTCCTTTGCCGACTCTAATCACCTCGACGTCGACGAGGCGTAAAGCCATCACATCGGCAAGAAACACGCAGCACTAAAGCCGAAAAGAAAAGTAAGTGAAATGTTTGCATAACACGTTTGTGTTTATGATAGCGTCTGAACTGAGAGAGCATTCAGAAAACTGGTGAGTACTTTCCGAGACGTGCAGAGTGGTGGTCACGTGACGTTGTGAGTAGGAATCCGCACGGCTAGCGCGACACGTGACGCCGCGTCAGCGAAAGGCGCTGACCCACAAGTCAGCAGCGCTGCCGCGTCTGTTGTCGTCGGTACCAACCATCTTCACACTGACAGCGAAAGTATTCAGAGGAAGTAGTGAAATAGCTCAATGTCGTGACGCTGAAAATATAAACAATCATCATTACATACCCAAAAAAATAAGTGTTGAAGCCTTCATTGGAAAAAACCACACAAGAGCCAAAATTTCAATAGAAAACACATTCATAGAACAAGTATCAGAATTTAAATACCTAGGTTACAACCTCAACTACACCACACAAACTGATATGCAGCAAAAAATCACAACCTTTGTGAAAGTTACAGGAATAACAAAATAGCACCTTCAGACTATCTCTTGTTTAGTACCAACTAGAATCAGGCTTTGATTCTATTAAATATTTGGGAGTAACAGTACAAAGGAACATGAAATGGGACATACACATTAATTCGTTAGTAGGTAGAGCTAATTCTAGGCTTCGATTCATAGGTCGAACCTTGAAAAATTGTAATGAACAAACAAAGGGGATAGCGTACAAATCTCTTGTGAGTGGACTATTGTGCCATTTTGCATCCGTTTCGTAAGGGGTTGATCAAAAGTTTAGAGAAAGTACAGAGAAGAGCCGCTCGATTCGTGACCGCTTGCTAGAGTCCTTATGAAAGCGTCACAGAACTGATTAGTAGACTAGGCTGGGAGTCTCTGGCAGATAGACGACGCACGTTTCGTATAAACTTATTGGTAAACATGTATAATCCCACTTTCACTTACGAGTGTAGTGAAATACTTCGTCAACCAACCTACCAGGAAAGATAAGATTAGAGAAATAAGGCGCCCCAATGATTCTTATATGAATTTTTTTTCCCCTCGTATCATTGGGGATTGGAATGCTCAACAAAGAGATTAGCTTTGGTGTTGAGCACCCTCTGCCACCCACAGTTTTGCGAATTGTAGAGTATATATGTAGATGTATACGTAACATCCTGACTAAACCTACCCTAGTATACTGTACGGCAGTGACGCCCAGACACTCCCCAAAGGCGATAAGCGGAGGCTGAAAAGAGATTCATGAGGAGAACAGCTGGCTACACACTAGGTAACAGAAAGAGATTTGATGAAATACTTAAAGAAGTCAAATTTAAACCCGTTCTCCAAACTGTGCAAATCTACAGAACATCTTGGACAGATCATTTGCTAAGGATGAAGATGGACCGGATCCCACGAAAAATCTTCATTGCCATTCCAGAGGCAGGAGAGATGTAGGAAGACCACCAAGAAGATTGACTGAGACCGTATCACGCCACCAAGCGTAGCGCTGGATAGGAAGAAGAAGATGAAGATAATTACATACCACGTCTATAGTCCAGCACTCGGGTGTACAGCCTGCGTTCAAAGAGAATAAAATCCTCTGGTGTAACTAGCCAATGTTAAAACACGACTTTTCGGCGGCCATAACTCTGCCGCCATTGTCAAGTCACGCATCGTGTTTTAACAATGGACTCACTCGGCTTATTACCCGAGAGGATTGTATCCCGTTTCAACGCCGGGAAAACCTCCAGTCTTGCGTTGAAAGAATCAGCAAGCATAGAGGAATTTGTCTCGAACCATTTTTCATAAAAAGAAAAAGCATTCTGTTCATCCATCTGCTGAGTCACTGCACAACGACGATGAAACAAGTTAACACAGCAGCTGCTTCTCAATTCCTTTTTCACTTTTTCTAGAATGTATTTTCGTTACTTAATTTACATAAGTAACAAAAAGAATCCGTTTGTTCAAGAGTACAAAGTTAAGAATTCCGTTGTTGACACGGTTGATTCCCTGAAGTATCTGGGCGTAATAATTCAAATCAACATGAAATGGGACTTGCAAAGCTAATTCTAGATTACGATTCATAGGTCTTATTTTGAGAAATTGTAATGCTCGTACAAAAGAAATAGTGCGTCCGCATTTGGATTACTATTGTGGACGATTCGTGACTCTTAGTTACAGTCCTTACTAAGTGTCACAGAGCTGATACGTGGGTTGGGCTGGGATTGTTTGGCGGACAGACGACGTCGTTTTCGTTTAAATTTATTGGAGAAAATGCGATATTCTTTAATTTACGAGTGCAATGAAATACTTCTTCCGCCAACCTATTTAGGTCGCAATGACAGGAAGGATAAGATTAGATAAATAAGATGCCGTACTGATGCTTTTATGTATTGCTTCTTTCCTAGTTCTGTTCTGGATTGGAATGCGCAGAATTAGGATTGGTGCTTAGCACCCTCTGCCACTCAAAATATTTGTGAATAGATGTAGATGTAGAAATGATGGTACTGTGAATGGTAAGATGATCCAACGGTAATATGCGTAAAGAATCCTGGTACGAATCTCTGATTAAAAGTTACCAGACTGCTCATCCTTTCACTTAGGAGGTCAATCAAATCTTCATGGCTTCTGACCGATGATGCCTTAACCATATTGCAGTGGTTGTTCCAAATTATTCCGTAACCTATATTATTATCATAAGTTACTGCCATTACTCTCAGCTAGTCTTACGTCATTATTGTTTCAAAAATACGATACTTCAGCTGAAGTTGTGAACTGTGAACTCAGTTATGAGGCAGTAATTATACCCACTGACAACCAACAATTCGCTACTGTCCGCAAAACACACCTGCCACTGTGCTCGGCGGAAATTTCCTTTCGTAGCGCGCACTTCCGCCATCTGCATAACTCGTTCCACGCGGCTGCCGAACAATGGCGCATTGTGCCAGCGCACCTCCAAGGACACGCCGCGTCACAGTGTCAAGCATCCGTTCCGCGAATGTTAAAAAAGCGAAATTTCCGCAGAATTCTCAAACAGTTTGTTGCACCACTTGCGAAATCTTAATTAGAGTCCTTACTAACGCTTATTCTTAGTTAGTTCTTATATGTTTCGCCCCGACCGAGCGTGTGGGCTAGCGGTAACGCTCTGGCCTTGCATTCGAGAGGACAACGGATCGAATCTCCGTCCGGCCATCCAATCTTTTCCCGAAATCACTCCAGGCGAATGCCGGAATGATTCCTTCAAAACTTCCATGGCCAAATTTCTTCCTGTTCCTCGCCCCCGAAAAAAAAAAAAAAAAAAATCCCCTGGTTGCAACTTACATTTGAGGTCTCGCCTTAAAACAATTTGCTTTAATCTTTTCTTTCACTAATTTTGGAAGTTCTCCTGTATTGTCCTTATTTTTTTTTAACTGCTTTACGTCTCTTTTTAACATCGAGGTCTTTTAGAGACGGGAAAGGATGGGGGGCAAGGAATGGGAAGGAATTCGGCCATGGCCTTTTGAAGGAAGCATCTCGGCATTTGCCTGGAGTGATTTGGGTAAACCATGGAAAACCCAAATCTGGATGCCCGGACGGGTTGTCCTTAAGGGAAGCGATAATTAGAGTATCCTCTTTTCCTTCTTTTTTCACAAAATAAATAAACATAATTCAAGAAAGAATTTTTTTTTTAATAGAAAAATTCTGTTTTTCTGTTAAAAATTTTGTCCGCGACAGAATTTTCGTAAATAACTAATTAGCGTATATCTTCATACAAACATTTTCTGTTATAAATTTTCTATTTGATTACATATCGAATCCATTAAGCTGAAGACCAATATTTCAAAATTAGATACAGTTCTCAGAAATTAAATTATAATTTGCGTAAGGTATCTTTAACAGTTGTGAATAACATTTAATTTTAATAAAAATATCTCTAAAAGACGTAACAGTTTAGTACTGTTCTTAAGGCCAGCTAAAAGCAAAATACTAGAATATGGAGATGCTCCAATTGGAATGGAATTCCGTATTTATCCGTACGTTAACATCCTCATTATAAGTTTTCTATGGATCAATTTAAGTAATGCTTTATCATCAACACTTATTATGATTTAATCTAGTATTAGTGCTCGTAAATTATATATTACGGCTTATAAATGTTAATTAGCACTGGTTACAATAATAACTTTTGTTATGCTGACAACTACGAACTTATTTTTACTTTTTACCAAGATGCTGTAAATTGGTCCCTTACAAATTTATAATGCGTTAGCGGTTGGTAGAAATCTTTCTACCATATTATTTTCGTTCTCTGGTTTTAGTGGACGATTAATATTTAATAATCTAGTTTGATAAATCGAAGTGGAGCACCGCATTGATCACACATACGACGTTCTATATCTTTGTTAACAATTTTGTCCCCGCTTGGTCAAGGAGGTGAAGTTATCATATTAATGGGAAACTATGTATATAAACCATCCAAATCCCTAACGATAATATCTTGAAAATCATGAATTCAGTCTTAAAAATGTCACAAATTGTTGTTTACTAATAATTCAGTGTTAATTAACACGAAAATAACGCAACCTTTTTTTATATGTTTCAGGTTCGACAGGTGAGTGCAGCTCATTCCTTAAGGCATGTCCTGTAGTTGTGGTTACGCTACTTGACTTGAGCGGAAATGTATGTGCAACAAATTTCATTCTCTCCAACGTTACTACTATACATAATGAAGTTTCAGTGGTAAGTTTTGCTTCACTTTCAACAAATATCAACCTACTGTGTTAAGATTTGTGCTCTTTCCTACCACTTTCTCATCCATAACTTTTTGCGAAAACGTCTCAAACAATCTGCCATACCTGATACTCCCACTTCGATTACAACTATTTTTTCTGACTATCATCCATGTACTTTACCATCTCTCAGGTTACATAAAATTAACAACGCGGTTTAAAAGATAATGCACGTTCCATGCAAATAACATTTTGGTTTGAAGATCCAGAGCACATCTCTTTTCTTCTAAAAACGTATTCCTCTAATCTGTAATGTTCTGCATTCATCGAATGTCAGAATCCAGTAAAGCATATACTTTCACTAAAGCAGTTGTTCCCAATTAGTGGTACGCGTATTCCCAGGGGTACATGAGGTTGATTTAAGGGGTACACACGGTAATCTCTTAACTAACATAATCACTACGATAATAAAGAAAAAACAAGTACACAAACATTACTATCACCAAATATATTTTTGGACAATTGTTAATTTTGGTGATTTAATAAATAGCGAAAAACATGTTTAATTTTTTTTTTATTATTTCAACTATAAAGGGGAATGCGAGGTTGGCACTAGGGTAAAACTAGTTGAGAACCAGCGCACTAAAGAATTTACTGCGGCGTTGTGGTATTGTCGCGAATACGCTAGTTAACGTTGACACTATTATCTCGGTCACGGCTCACGCCTGGTGCTTAGGCTACCAGACTACTACCATGCTCCACTGGCTTGCAGGCCTATACGGCGTTTGCGCAATCAAAGTTGCATGAGAGCCTTACATAATACACAGATGATATAAACCTAAAAACCCACTGCTAACCTTCGGCCTTCAGAATCGGCTATGTTTACTCTCTTATGTACACCTGGCTGAGAAGAAGTTATTGTTACACGACCAGAATAGCACCTGGGAGAAAGCAGAGTATATTTTGTGTTTGTAAACTGGGATTCCTGACAGTAAAATCGTTAATGGCGTCCAATATAAAGCATTCTAAAAGCCAAATAATTAAAAATCAGTAAATAATTCCATGCATATTATATAAATCTTTTACTTGCTGGAATAACTGTTAAAACATACATTTAAGGATTCCAATATTTACCAAACAAAACATCTGTAATTTTACTGGACCTGTGTTTTTCTAAAAATTCTCCATATATCATATTATAAAATTAATATATCGTGATATAATACCCCTACAACAAAAACCATTTTTAATTTCTCAGTTCATTATAATAATTTAGTGGAAAATAAACCTATGGAAAACACAATTAGATTTCGGTGGATGTGTGAAACAGTATATGAAAAACCCAAAACAGAAATTTCTATGGGAATATCTGGAATACCATAAGGTAGCAAAATATGAATGACTGGAAGAACAAAAACTGTAAACAGAAGAAATAAATAAAATAATAATAAAAACAGCTTTTTTGATTCCGTGTCTAACAGATTTTTTTTTTGATTTTTTTTTTAGCAACGTTATAACAATATCGCCAGTATTTGATGATATAAAACGTAGACAACTGCGACCGACATCAATATTATATTGACTTACCGATTGCCGATGTATCGACTTTCAGGTATTCATAGCCAGCCACGTTCTCACATGACCAATAAAACTTTGAGAAAGCCCTCAAAATTGGAGGAAACGTTAGTTATTAATAAGTCAGAGCGTTCCCATCCGGAATGGTTGGGTGGGAATACCAGCTACCCCCGCCAAGCTGTACTGGTTGCCTGGAACGCAGGCGCGCTCAACCTGCTCAGCGCGGTCGAGTCTGGCCGTCACCCACGCAGTCCCGCCGGACTTAACAGCCTCAAGGCCGGCCAGCCCGCAACAGGAACCACGTGGAGGCGGTCACACAGAGCTCGCTCGAGTTCAATATCACCGATCCGACCACTCTCCCTCTCTCTATCTTGCCACACATTTCATAGTAAAACAATTTAATCTCAATTTACTTGTAATGGAGCGTAAGCTCCAGAGGCAATTTTTAAACACACCCATTTTTTACCTTTCTTGTACGCACCTACTTCCAATCTCTACCAAGTTTAGTTTTATAATCTTTCAGCGTTTTGGTAAATTATTCAACACTCCCCTTGGCAATTTATTTCAATTCCTGACTCCCTTAACTACGAAGGAACATCTCTGTTAACTGAAATCGAGTGGTCAGGCTCATCTTTACCCTTACAGACACCTCTCATAATTCTTCTACCAATATCTATCGACACCTCATCGGCAATATACACCTTGTACACTCCCAATACTCTCCTCACCCTCCTCCTGACTTCTATTCCAGCTCCATTATCATGCCAATTACTCACTGGGTCCTGCAGTAATTTCCAAAAACAGATTTAGCAGCCCTTCTCTTCACGGGATCCAGCTCCTGTATTTGACACCCAAAATGTAGGTCCCATACTACATTTCCTTATTCAAGCAATGGTCTGACCAATGTTTTATAAAGCAAATGCTTCACTTCTCTAGTACATCCCATCAGTTTCTCCAACAAGAGAAGAATTTTTAAACCTTTTCCTACCACCTGCCCAATGTGTCCTGTCCAGTTGAGTCTGTTATCAGATGTTATGCCCAGATATTGACATTTCAAATTCTCACCATTACTCTCGAATTTCTTTCTCTGTCTATTTTTCTTTCTAATGTTTTTTAATTTTTTCGTCCAGTTGATTGGTAACCTTAGTTTGTGGCGTTTTGTACCTTTTCAATGAAAGACGGGACCATTGTAGAGTAAAAGCTCAATGTTGTAGACAGTTTCCTTAATTGCAAGTTAATCATTTCTTATAAAAATTAATAACATACTAACGCAACTTATTATACTTTTTCATATTTACCGTTGGTCGACCAACAAAAGCGGAAACGTCTAATTTTTATGATGATGATTATTATTTACCATAATCATTTCACTACATTCTATGAAACATGTGTGGTAGTATTCACTTGCAATTTGAAAAAGATATATTACTAAAACCTGCTGCTGCTGCTGATACGTCAGTATGGTGTTGTGCTGTGGCAATTCACCCCAAACAGAAGCTTGGAGGTGATTCGAAATGTTCCAGTTCAAATTAGACGACAAGTCAAACACTGAGACGCAGCAGACATGAAATATAAACACTAATACCTCTAAAGATGCTCTAAATATGGATTGAAATGCATACGGTGAAAAATAAAAATAAATTCATTTTGATAGCGTTGATGAATTATTAATTTTTAGAATATTTCATATGATGTTCGTCTAAAACTCCTTTTTATATTTTTTTCCAGCTAAACTAATTTGAACCTCGAATGATGTGTTCTCTTTGGAGTCACGTAATTCTCACGAACTGTTAAGTATGTGAAAGTTAATCGCTACATCACTGACGGAATGGTGATTCTATTCTAAAAATTTGGAGCTTAGTATTGGCTACTGTCTGGGAAACATGTATGTTGTGTTCAATTTTTCGTTTCAGTGGTTGGCGACACTGCTATGGTACAATGAAGGACGGTTAAGTGACGTCCTCGAACTTAGCGTTGTGCAATGTGGCTGCATTTAGGGGCCTTGAAGGACCCGCTCCACCTAGGAGGTCGCTGCGAACCAGTTATAACCGGTATCTCGACACTATATTAGCAGTTCCAACGCCTGTTGGGGTACTGGTCACTGCCAATGTGACTCCGGCATTTCTGGAGACCAGCACTAAAAGAAACTATTGATATTATCTCGCATTCAGCAAAATAGAACGTGCACTACTCTAACATTAAAAATCCAGATAGCTGACGAAGTGCCATCATCCTTTACGTTTGTAAGTCCATCGGCAAGAATTACAGCCCCATTTTGCTGACGACTTTTCCCCCCACAAATCCATTCCTGTTTCATTTCACCACTGTGGGTTGAATAACACCGGATTCACGAAGAGAATCATGATTCATACAATAGAACTAATATCACACTGTAGCATAACGAGTATCATGGAAAAAATATGAAAGCCTGAAGGTTACTCTGAGAAAAGTTCGTTGTCATGGGAACAACAGACTAACAAAACCGAGCGAGTGAAGTATAACGTTAGTGAGTGTATGAGTCGATGCTAGTTAGCCAGTTACTGCTAACAAAGTACCTTATATCTTCGGATACCTGACTTTTGAATACAACTTGAGTAAATGACAAGGAATGATTTGAAAGTTTGTTAATATTCAAATATAAAAGATTAAGTTAACACATTGGGGAATTCAAGTTCTAAACGAATTAAACTGGGTCTTGAATTCCTGGCGACCGAAAACGTAAAGCTATAAACAAATACGAATTTAGACAGTATTAAAATACAACATGGCGACCGTGACAGGATATTAAATTTGTGTTTTTTCCTTCTTGTCTCAATTGTGATTAATTGTAAAATAATAATATATTTTATTAAGGTGAAGAAGAATATAAGGTCCTTATATAAGCCAAAAAAAAGTTTACCGGAGTTTTTTCCAAAATATATGTCAATCTTGGGGAGAGTTGTAGCATAACGACTTTCACAGAAAAAAATATTAAAGACTGTAGGTTAGTCTGGGAAAGGTTCGTTGTGATGGGAGCAACAGAGTAACAAAACCGAGCGACTTAGCTTTAACGTTATTGTGTGTATGGTTGATACTAGTCAGACAGTTATTGCTAATAAAGTACCTTATATCTTCGAATACCTGACTTTTGAATGCAACTTGAATAAATGACAAGTAATTATATGAAAGTTTGTTATTTTTCAAATATAAAAGATTAAGTTAATAAACTTGGAGATTCAAGTTCTAAACGAATTAAAACTGGACTTGAATCCCTGGCAACCGAAAAAATAAAGCTGTAAAGAAATACGAAATCCAACAATAATTAAAATACAACAACATGCCACATACAAGCTGCTGTAACGTAGGTCAGATAACGACAGGTATAATTAAATTTCAAAACTAAAGTAGAATTGGCAACCACCACAATACTGTGAATCGCTAAGATAAACATTTCCTTGTGCTCTTATCCACAGATATATTTTCAACGATTCTATCGAGGTACTGTACAAGTAATCAAATATCAAGAGCGATAAAGCTCTAGCATTGCTTTCGGGAGGACCAGAGTTCAAATCCCAGTCCGGCCATCCAGATTTCAGTTCACCATGGTTTCCCCAGATCACTCCAGGCGAATGCCAGGTTGGCTCCTTCAAAAAGTCAATAGCCGAATTCCTTCCCGTTCCTTGCCCGAAGCCCTTTCCCACCTTTAATGACCTCAACCATCGACGAGGCGCAAAGTCATAAGCAAAAAAATCTTAAATTGCTAGTAATTACAAACAATGGAAACTTCGACTTTCAATAGTTCAGAAAAGAGAACTCCAACCACTGTAGTGTGAATAAGTGTTGTGATTTTAGAACATATTAAGGTAATTTGTATTTTTCCACATCCCATAGGTCCTGTAAATCTTTTTGACCATGTTTTGGCAATCGATATCATGCATAGAATCAGTGTGCATTTACCTTCCACAACATTTTTAAAATCCTCGCAGTCAAGTATTCCGTGATTAATATACATACACCAGGGGCTGTGATGAGAAGATACGAACCTGCACATTCAATTTTCGTTTTGAATAACATAAAGAGACAAGCAGTTAAAAAAAAAAAACTTTGTTTAATGATAACATAGGATCTTTCTGATGACTTATATGTCGAGGAAAAACAGAGAATATGAAAATAACATCATGTCCTCCAACTGCCAGAAAATCATGAAATAAAATAAAAATTCCAAAACAAGAAAGGGGCATAATAAAAGTACATATCTACAGTCCATTTTTTTAGGACAAATTTACGATTCAGCAAAATGTTTTGTCAAGAAGTAAGTAGGCCAATGTACTGTGAAAAAGGTTTCAACTTAAAGACGTTCTTTTTATAGAGACTTTCAAGACAAATGCAGCATTGTCTCCTGTAGAAGACTGGTCCAAAACAATTAAATGACACTACATGAGAAGCAGAGCAAATGCATGAGAATGTACTTCCTTTATAAAATAATATAAAGTCTCATAGTCTCTTTTTGTGGAGTCTGTATGTCAATTCAGCTTGAGCTATAGCTTGTAGCTTCATGTTGTTGGACACCACTGTACCACTGTGATGTGAGTTTGTTTTGGAGGCTGCCGATAGCGACTACTGATTACATTGTGTCCCCACTCCTCTCCTCTCCTTAATTAAGGACACAATGACCGCGCGATCGAAGCGAAATTACTTTCGACCACACATCAGCAGATACCACAGGTTCGTGTCCATTTGTTTATTTATTGTAGCGTCGGGGAGCGGTCTATCGGCTCAGTAGTAAACGAGTCTGACTGGGGAGCGAAAGGTACCCGGTTCGAATCCCTGTCTCGGCGGGGACTTTCTCTAAACACAAATATACGCCATTCACTTGCACATTCGCGTTTTGCATTACACCAGGTTACACGATATTGGCAATGAAATCAGGTTAATGAAACACATTGCATAGGGGTCATAGAGTGTAATGCAGCTTCCAGCAATTGGTTTACAATCGTACGGGATGTGAATCCCTCTGTAACCACTGCTTGGATCTGGCCTGCAGTAACCCATCTGCCAGCAGCAGCCACTCACACAATTTGTGGTCTTCACGTGCTGTTGTCCTTCTGTATGGGCCTGTGGCTGCTCTAGGTGTATTAGATCCTTCTTTCATCCACCATGCAAGAAGTCTGTGTACTGTCATTGCACCACGGCCAGTCCTTCGGCTGATTTCGCGATATGATAGACGCATTTCAAACTCACCAATTCTCCAACCTCTCTCACAGTTAGATATCTGGATGTAGAGGATCGTCACTCTCCACTTTCGCGTACTTGGTCAACAAGAACTTGTGGGGAAAAAAGTGTCATGTTACAGCACATAGTTCACCACTTATAAGCTAATAAACATGGCAATTTTGCATAATGAATAGCACCGTAATTCTTATACTATTGCATGTAAATATTTCAATTTTTAATCATTTAATACTCTTCATACGGGGATACTTGAAGCCAAATTTCATTCATTTATCACAACTCCATCTGTGTACTGAGATTTTAATTTCCGCCAGTTTAAATGAGCTGAAAAGCTAGGGTCATAGGGTAACACAAATTGCACCCCATGGGGGAAAGGCACAAATTCTTCAGCTTATGATGTTATAGAAAGGAACAGATAGTATATTGATGAGGTCAGAAAACAGTAGGAATCAAAGCATAAACATCTGGAACGAAGGTTCAAAGCCATACGGACGGAACTGTTCCATCGTAGAAGATAGATGTGGATGTTCGGGTCAAACATAAAATTACGAGATAAAAATTTATTTACAAACACAAATTGTGCTTATGAGAAATTTGTATAATCTCAGCGTGAAAAGCGTGAGGTTTACGATTAGAATGTGAAAGGACAATAAAAGGTGATAGGAATCACAAAACGGAAAATTCCGCAGAACTTTCAGGGAGAAATTAAAATAATTTAACTGATATAACGTGTTACTAAGCAAGAGAGATAATAATTTAATTTTTAAAACTGTGGGAATGAGTAAAAAACATTGACAATAATTAAGGGGGTCGAAAGGGGGAGAAGTTTGTTCGCAAACCAAATCTACACAGTATTTTTCTTAAAGCATACGCGTGTAAAGGACCATTGAAGTCGGATAAAATCTGTGGGTATGTATAAAGAACGTTTACAAAAAATAAGAGTGTGGAAAGCGGGAGAGGGGTTGGGTTTTCGCAAATCTAATGTATACAGTATTTTTCTTTTTGTTTTAAAGTGTACGTGTGAAAACAGATAAAAAGTGTGGGTGTGTATAAAGAACATTGGAAAAAATTATGGGGGTGGAAAGGGGGATAGAGGCTGGGTTTATGAAAACTAAATGTTGATAGTATTTTTCTGTTTATTTTAAAGTATAGTGCGCAAAGTTCCATAGAATTCGGATAAAAATGTGGGTTAGTATAAGATTAAGGGTTATAAAGGGGTTATATTTTTGTCAGAAACCTTCGCACGCGCGCATACAGTAACTCACCAAAGTTTCATCGTAATTAGATGAATGGTATAGGAACGAATAGAAGACGAACATACAAACAAACATTCATTTTTATATACGAGTATAAGACAAGTCTCAAAGCCCATCACAAATGACGGGTTTAACGGAGTGTTCTGAACAATTCATTTATAATTGTTGTTATGCAATGACCATAAACTTATTTTATAATTTGTTCATATGTCGGTTGTAGTTTACACAGCGATATAAATGGAACTCATACTGAGAAATGTCAGAATTAGGGAATCAAATAAATTAAGAATCCCAAAACGTTATGCTAAAGTGCGTGATATATGTTTTGTTCCTGGTCCATACAGGTCTCATTCAGCACGATAAATATGGAACTACTTTAATCTGTATAAAAATAACGTAACTTCAGTCATAATTAATATGTCAAGTTTTAAGAAATACATACTTTTCTTTTAGTGTGTTGGCAGCTCATTTGTGTTGGCAGCTCATTTGATAGTAGTTGTTTAGCTAAATAGAACTGTTATTAAATAGCGCGCATAACCTATAACACCTCCGTTTGTTGGACAGCGGAGGCGAAAAGCGTGACGTCATAATCCAACATCATAGATTGACGTCATGGCATGATAGATGATCAAAAATTGTGTTTTATAAGTAGGCTATATATAATAATTAGGAAGCACAGATGAGTAGGGAGCGTAGTAGTTCCATCGTCGGCAGACTGCAGATCTCCTCCACGTGGTTCCAGCTTGACCTCGTCTCGCGCTGCCGTTCCAGACACCGCTCTCGCCAAATTGGAAAATTGCGGCCGCTATTGTGTCGCCGACGACGGCTTTGTGGCCATAAAAAGACGCCTGTGGACACGTGTAGTCAGCAATGAACTAAAGCCGAACGACTTCAATGCGAATAGAACACCACAGGAAGCAGAAAATAATCCCCGCAGACGGAAAGCGTACTTAGTGGTGTGGGTGAAGCAATTTCTTCATTGGTGCAATGCCTGAAAGTTATCCCTTCATCCACTTGCCAAAATGACATAGTCGAGTGCGATTCCTGGAATTGTTCAGTCAGGGAAATATAGATTTGTGATGTCCCGAGTCAATTTCTCAATACAACGAGGCACTGTAATGTCACATTGGAATGTGTCTATATATTCACCAGGCATCGTCCATATTCTGCAAGAACGAAACCAAATCTGCTCTAGAAATTGATTATTATCATTTAAGATATTAACAGTATAAAATATGACACGTTTCAATCCAATCTGGCTCAAATTTTCTTTGTAAATTTCTTAAAAATCTTAAATCCTCAGCCGTCCCTTTAGTAATAATAGTTATAACAGCTGATATATAAATAAGTAAGTTACTACATCTGCACTAATACCGTAAATGTGAAACTTTATATCTCTCTCTGTTACTTTTCCACGATTAAACCCAGCTTTACGAAATTTGACAATGAAATACCATCTATCATTTGGAAAGGCGTAGGTTGGTTTTTTTCTCGATAAATAATATATTTTGAAATAAATTTTACCAAACGGTGACAGACAAACGGATAACATGTGTAAGTCTGTATAGTGTTATATCAGTCATTAATGCATTGTTTCTTTCGCAGTCAGTTTGTGTATGATCTGTTGATAAATTTCATATATAGCCACTAATCATTGTGAAGTACAGATGTGGATTTGTGCTACTTGAAACTATTATCTTATGTTTACCTAAAAAGTTTGCAAAGTGGTTCTCTTTATAAGACAGATTCAATGGTAGAATGGTAGGGAGATGGATTTTCAGTCAGAATATTATCGCGATCGAATGCTGAGATGTCTGTCACTAAACATTTGCCATTTCACTTCCTAGCGGTCTTTAATCAACAGTGTGAATATGATATTTGCGAAAAATAGTTATCACACTGACACGCAATAATAGTTACGTTAATCTTTTGAGTACTTTGTTGACAGAATTCCTTACCAGGTGCGCAATCAGCCCCTGTCGTAGCGGCCTTAACCAAGATTAGTAGTTCTACCAGTTATAGGGGACTTACAGTTTAACGTGGAATTCGAACCACGCAAGCATTCTGGCGTGCTTTATATTACACAGCAAGCTTTTCTAGAGGGGAAAATCAGGTAAAGGGCCTTTGAAAATCGGGGCCGATTCGAAGCGAAAGCCTTTTGATCTCTGGTCAGACGCCACCTCACAGTGAAAGCTGACCCAAACTGATGTGATTTCATTCGAAAGCGCTAATCTTTTTATATTTTCTCGTCACATCCAAATAGGATATCCTGATTTCAAGAGTACTTTTATGTCTCTTTTTTGTTCCTATGGCTTTATGCCTAGTCGACGTCAAGATCTGGAGGGAGACGAGCAGGAAGGAATTTAGCCATGACATTTTCAGTGAACCATTTCGGCATTGTGGATTTGAGGAAACCTAAATCTAGATTGCTGGACGGAGATTCAAATCCATGTCTTCCGGAATGTCAGGCTCGACCCAGTTCGTAGATCTGTCAGAAATACCAATAATACTACTAGAGATCCGTAAGTGCCTCTGTCTTGATCTTGGAATGTGGATGGCGACATGAATCACCTCGCTGACTCGTGTTTCGACTGCGACGCACTCTGGTTATGCCGGGAGCTCCAGTTGCGTGTTTTGCAGGGCCCAAAATAGCACCTTGCGGGTGAGGGGCGCGCTCGTCCTTGGTCGGCACTCAGCCACTTGCGGTTCCCTGGATGTTGACCATCACTGCAATCGCCCACATCCACCTCCACCGTGGGATCACCGCTTCGCCTCACTCTCACCTCAACTACCTGCCACTCTGCCACGGAAGTGTTTAATCACTTGTCCTGGCATCGGTCGCCAAATATTACCTAGCCATCTGCTAGTAAACAAACTCTTCCACACTCATTAATTACACAAAACAGATTCCACCATAAAGTGAATTGAAATCATGTACTCGACAACACTGTAATGCACTGTGACCAATTTTTAAAAAAAATTATTTAAAGAATGATTTAGCCTGGTAAGATTAGTGTAGTCAAGTTCCCTCTCCCATCATACCAGTTTTTATAAAACATTTTTTTTACACTTCACACAAATGAACTGTTATATCGAATTTAGCTTAAATTAAGTTATTAACCAAAATACTGACTAAAATCTCAGTAATATTGATATTTAATTGGTGACTCAGCAGGTAAATGGCATAAACTAATACGAGTGAAGGCTGAGGAAGAAAGCGTTACAATGTGAATACTAGTGAAGGATGAAGAAATATGTGAAAAAGGCCACAAACTAATACTGTGAAGGCATAATAAATGTGTGAAAACAGTATAAACTAATAAACTGAATTCTCTGAATAAGGTATACGTGGAATAAGGGGTGGTTTAGCTATTGTTGGGACAAGATATGCTTTCTGGAAGCGTATTTAAATAGACCGATTTCTTTGGTACTTCTAACTTATTGCCTACGCGTAAGGTAGTACAACCGTATTCAGAATATCCCACTACATTCCTTCAAATTCTTCACCGGTGTCCGGTTAATGGAAAATATAATTTATTCACCTGGTCCACACACGAGCACATCAACTGGGCAGTTTTTAACGAACGTTGCTTTTTCTGTACTCCTCCACATCACCGCCATTACACACACACACTCGCTCTCTGCAAAGATATTATTGCTAGCTTATATTTTGTTGCCAGAGATATTGGCAGCTAGTTGCTGCATCATCGGAATTGACAATTATGGTAATGTACCATTCTACGTAATGAACAGTTCTTCATTGCACTGTCATAGTGAATTCCACCCAGTTCATCCTTGAGGCAATGAAAGTTTCAAAATGTTTCCCACTAAATTAAATTTCAACGCTCTTGTGAGTTAGCTGTGTGATACCTAATGGGAGACAGACAATCTGATTTTAATGAACCTTAACTCAATAGTTGTTTGACAATCTTAAACATACTAATATACTATCAAATCTTTAACTACACGGACTTAAATGGTAAAACGAGTAATAAGTATATAAAATCAGTTAAATAAATGATTGGTTATGTATGATACTATCCCATCTTGTGAGATGTGTGTTTCACAAGTTACCAATGTACTTTTTGATCACACTACGTTGCTATGTCATAACCACAATACTTGAACACAGTAATTACTTTACAGCCTACAGCCTACTTCATTCGATTTTGAGTAGATCACTGATCAGTGCAATGCACGTACGAAGGCAAAATGAACACTACTCGGCTTGACCGTGAATACGTGTTTTTTAGTTTAAAAAAAATACCGAGCGTGGTGGGTGATCGGTAATGCCCTGGCCTCGCGTTCGGGGGGACGTGGACTTAAATCTCCCTCCGGGCATCCAGATTTCGGTTTTCCATGATTTCCCCAAATCTCTCAAGGCGAATGCAAGGATCCTATAAAAAAAGGAGCCATGGCTGAATTGCTTCCCGTTCGTACCTCCACCACTAATAATAACCTCATGTCGATGAGGCATAGGCGTAAGAAAAATAAATATTTTATATAATACACTTTGTTCATTCCGTTTCAACAATATTAATTCTCTCGATGAATCAGAAATTTAGGTGAAATCATGATTACGTGTGAAGTTATAATTCCTAGTTCTGACTTCTGTATATGAACGTACAGTGATAGTTATTGCAGAGGTAAATGCAACAGAGTACTGTCTGCTGATTGAGGAGAGCAGGAAAATTTACGGGATACATAAATCTAACTGACTAGATTCCAATATGACACATAAGGACCCGACTACGAGTAGTTTATTAGTAGCTAACACTTAAACATTATGTGAGATATCAGTGTTTCATAAGTGTCAAACTTCTGGTTAATTCCTTCATGCGTTTTTTTTTTGCTCTCTGTAACTTATACTAGTTTCGAGATGAATTCTTTTGGGTGCATTAAGGAAACGCCGGAAGGTCCTTTTGATAACTACTACCTAAAAAAATGAATCGCTTTCCGTGTAATATATCTAAAGTGAATGACGCAGTGGCCTTGGTGGCTGACACTATTGAAGACTATTGCAGACTCGGCAGCTGCCCTAGCTTCGTCAGCTGCCGCCTCCAACCCGATAGAACTGCCTTATCTAGGACTCTAGGACGCATTGCACCTGTGGAAACCTAGGTTCAAGTGTAATAGTATTCACCTCGCAAAAATCTTCTAGACGGTAGCAAAGTAAACCCGTATGAACCCTGCATTACATATCGTCACAACGCCTAACTCGCTGCACAGCGTTAGACCACAAGCAAAAAAAAAAAAAAAAAAAAAAAAAAACAAACTGAAAACAAGTTTCAGACCTATTATAATCTTTCCCTACCGCAATCTATCTAGCTGGTTCACCATAATTCACTTTATTTGAGCCGCGATCATTTTAAAATCCATGTGTCTCCCACCAGCTTCAGCTGTTTGCAGAAAACGACAGAAAAATATATACAGTCTGTATTGTGTATATGAAATTTCATTGTGATGGACAAACTGAGTTGTAGTTCTTTATATACCGGTACCGATTTATCTCATAGTCTGCTTGTTTCAGTATCAGAGACTTCTTTTGATAAAACACAATTTACTACAAATATTATCGATGCATCTCAAAATCATAAAAAATAACCACACAATACCTAAAACAGATTGATTAAGGTATGTTGGAGATTGGATATTGAACAAAGCAATGGAAAAAGTAGCAAAAAAAAATATAGTTCAAAAATGGAGAAAGAAATTCAGTCAACAAGAAACATATAGGCCTATAAATAAAAAAATCATTATGTTGGAATACAAAACTGTGAAACAGAAGTTAGACCAGAAATACTTTATTTAGTAGAAAAACTTAAATTAATTGGTGATCTTGGACCATTAGAGAAAATCTGAAGAATAATTTTGAGAAAAATGCTATGGCCTACCATCAATGATGGATGACAATTCAAATTAAGATTAATCAAAGAAATATATTTTACAGTTGAAAAACTAGCAGATGTAATGAGAAAAAGAATACTACAATTCTGTTGGCACATACAAGGATGAATAGCGAAAGGTTAACGAAAGAAATATTTGACTTGAAAAACAGCTACAATCCAAACCGACATGGAAAATAGACAGGAAAAAGAAAAAGATATACAATATGCTGGAATGAACAAAGACTCACTAAATGAAAGGACACGTTTTAGAGAGAAAACTCAAAAGACACTTTTTCAAGAAATAAGGGGAAAAAATCAACCATTGGAGGGAAGTGGACACAGGAAGAGAAGGAAAGGCACTCACAGAAGATAAAAGAAGTAGGTTCACAAAAGTTATTGAAGCCAGTTAAGCATAAACATAGCTGATACATCGTACCCTCTAAAAGTGAGAACCGAATTAAGAAAAAGTCGCTTCTTTGCTGGATTACTCACTGGGAAAGTAAAGAAAGTCACTTCTTTGCTGGATTATCCAGTGGGAAAGTATAGAAAGTCACTTCTTTGCTGCATTATCCAGTGGGAAAGTAGAGAAAGTTACTTCTTTGCTGGATTATCCAGTGGGAAAGTATAAAAAGTCGCTTCTTTGCAGGATTACCCTATGGGAAAGTAAAGAAGACACTTCTTTGCTGGATTATCCAGTGGGAAAGTAGAGAAAGTCACTTCTTTGCAGGATTATCCACTTGAAAAGTAGAGAAAGTAACTTCTTTGCTGGATTATCCGCTGGGAAAGTAGAGAAAGTCACTTCTTTGCTGGATTATCCAGTGGGATAGTAGAGAAAGTTACTTCTTTGCTGGATTATCCAGTGGGATAGTAGAGAAAGTTACTTCTTTGCTGGATTATTCAGTGGGCAGGTATAAAAAGTCACTTCTTTGCTGGATTATCCAGTGGGATAGTAGAGAAAGTTACTTCTTTGCTGGATTATCCAGTGGGATAGTAGAGAAAGTTCCTTCTTTGCTGGATTATTCAGTGGGCAGGTATAAAAAGTCACTTCTTTGCTGGATTATCCGCTGGGAAAGTAGAGTAAGACGCTTCTTTGCTGGATTATCCGCTGGGAAAGTAGAGAAAGTCGCTTCTTTGCTGGATTACCCACTGGTAAAGTAAAGAAAGTCACTTCTTTGCTGGATTATCCGCTGGT
>JARYHS010011408.1:197581913-197710496 GCA_031002005.1 Vandiemenella viatica
TAATAAATGAAGGACAAGTTAATTACAGCCAAATCACAATCACTGAGGATTTAAGAAGCTAGCAAGAGGTGAAATCTCTTATTGCTGTAGCGAAGGAAGTGTTTAATAGGAAGAGGCGATTATTAGCCGGAAAAGTAGACAAAGCGCTCAAGAAAAGACTTGGCACATGTTTTGTATGGAGTTTGGCACTATATGGGACAGAAAAGTGGCCACTGAGACGAGAAAATGAAAGACGGATAGAACCGTTTGAGATGTGGATGTGGATATGGAAGACAATGGAGAGAATAAGCAGGATGGAAAAAGTTAGTAATTCTGAAGTGCTAAAAAGGGCTGGTGATTAGAGAAAGAAAGAAGAACTGAATGGTACACTCGTTGAGAGGGTAGTGTTAGCCAACACACCCTTTGTAAGGAAAAATACATAAAATGTATGAGTTTTACTTGTTTTTATAATTGCTTGAATGGAGAAAGTCACTCAGTTATTTCTTTTTAATCGTAGTGAGAAAATGTTGTGAGGAAATATCTGTGGGGGATGAAAGAACATCTGTGTACAGTAATCTTTGGAGTGGCAGAGAAAAAAAAGAGGAAGGTAATGTTGGTCTATGGCGCGAGGAGGTATGAAATCGGCAAGAGAGCTTAAAAAGTCTTTAAAATGAGCTTCGATACATTTTGTTGTGCATGTGATTGTGAATTTATTAAAATTGTAGAATAAATGGAAAGCACATGACATCAACTGAATACATTACTAATATTTCAATGAATTACGTGATCTGCCGCAGCCGGTGCATATAACCAACAGGAAAATTAATCAGGTTATGGCAACCTGATACTTGGAAGGTCTAGGAGAGTGGAGGAAGAATGAGGCACAAGAGAACATAGATTACTTCAAGGGAAGCGGAAACTACGCGGACGTGAAAATGAGGGCAGAAGACAGGAGATCAACAGTGTGAAAACCTGCCATAGGGCAGAACAGTGATGATGACGATGAGATATTTCTCAGGATTTAAGTCATCATTTTTGCAATAGCGCTTTACGTTTTTTGGAAAGGGCGCTAATGACTTTGCTGTCGATGTGCCCTCAAGCCCTAATAATAACAAGTTGTAAAATTGTACAAGGATTAATGTGCTGAAATTGCGACCACTGCGTTTTTTTTAAAAACGTTATTTAGATGCTTTGTTTTAAATTATAATAGTGCACAGGGTTTCCACATGAAACTTCCCTGATTTCGAAGTACAATATAAGAAAAAGGATTACACATATAACCGGGCGGTTTTCACCAACCTGTAAGGCAACTCAAAAAGTTTTTTGTATATTTTTTCTAAGTTAGTGCTTCAATTTTGTTCCAGGTGCTTCTTTTGTTGGTAAGGGTGTCAGGGATTGGAACAAATTGCCAAGTGAAGTGAAAAATAATTTACCAAAAACTCTGAAGGAATTTAAAATTAAAATTTATAAATCGGAAAAGTTAGAGGGGAGGAGGAATTTAACACTCCATTCATAAAAGATAATTATAAAAAAAGGGGGGTAATTAGATGACTAGGGGAATTGTCACCAGAGTGCTAGCTCCATCGCAATGAAATTAATAATAATAATAATTATTATTATTATCAAAAATTACTACTTCCAAATATAGTGTGTGTGCTGTTATATGCTGAAGCATACTCATCAATTGCTGTCCGAAAGTATTTCCGACGTGTGTTTGATTGGGTGCCTCCAGATCCACAGACAATTAAGCCTTAGAATAAAAAAAAAAAATGAATGCAATTGGTTCCATCACTCCAGATATGCTTAGGCGCACATGGGCAGAAATTGAATATCACTTAGACATTTTGGGGACTACGAAAGAACACACGCAGAAGTGCAATGATTTTTTGTACTAAAGTTTTTGAGTTGCTTTACAGTATTTTCCATATCTAACGAGACTTTTTTTTTTTTTTTTTTTTTTTTTTCTTCAAAGCGAGATGCCTGAGGAATGTTTTTTTTCGTCAGAGTGGGACGCCTAAGGAATTTTGCTAAATAAAATCTTATTTCACTTATTTTATTCAAAAATGAATTATAATTAGTAGAATGTATCACATGTTAGCTGAGTTACTTAGCCTTAGTGTATGATACCTAACGACTAACTACGCAGTTGTTTTGTATTTATCGACGGAACAAATCAGTTTTAAACTATCGTGTCTAGTATTCAAATAGGAGTGGAGCTCATTACATGATTTGTTGATGCTAGTCTCAGTAATCACAATGGCTTTCAATACTGCGATACTGTGTTTTGTTACTTATCCATATTTTATTTATTGGAGAAAAAACTCTTTCGACCGGTGCGTTACTTCCAAACTCACTAATTATTCGAAAGTTTGTATCGTTGAGAGTGTTAGCACGGAAGTGTTGAAATAATTCCGCTCAACAGTCTTCAGCAGCAACAATCTCAGCGTTCCAGCTAGTGATTTTCTGGATTTGTGACGTATTTGGAAAGAAGCGAAAAATTGTCTAACATTTCCATATCTTAGCTGTTGCTAATAAATCCTTGAGTGTTCAGCAATGGTCCATTCGTCGACTCTATCGACGCACCGAAAAACCGCATCGTCTGTTTCATAGCTTAGACAGATATATCAATTTGTCGTTTTGTTTCCGAAAGCGGGACATTTTACTTTCACTGGGGACAGCGGGACAGACAGCTTGAAAGCGGGACTGTGCCGCCCAAAGAGGGACGTATGGTCACGTTAGGCATACCACAAGTTTCTGTGGTTTGGTTAAATATTTATATATTGTACCTTGAAATCAGGAATGTTTCAAGTGGACACCGTGTATATGGATTCATCTATCTTGTTTCACCACAATGTTCAGTTAGCACAAAAAACAATTCAAGACTCAAATTCCCGAGGACGTAGTCTAACCGAGAGCTCATAGGAGTCGAGACTAGTATGCTAGTCACTACGCTGTCTGGGCTGCATTGAGCTCTCGCTGACTGTCGTAGTCGCACTGTCGTACGGGGATCGAAGTCCACGCGCCATGCCTGCGCTTTGTGAATGGATCCCGAGAGAGGGATAGCGCCCGACCTCGGCCGCGCTGGAAACAGCGTAGCGCTCCTCCACGGCCGACGCCAAGCGCCGCGACGCCTCCCCCCCTTTTCCAGACACTGTCCTCGGTCACGGCGCCGCGCCGTGCGCCGCTGTGACGTCACGGGCGCGGGGTGCGTGGCGCCGGCGGTTGCGCGTCACGGCGAGGGTGGAGGGGGGAGTCGGCGCCGCGGGGTGGGGGCGGGCGGAGGGGAGGGGGCGCTGGAGAGTGGACTACCGCGCACCGTCGACCGCCGCTCACTCGACGCTCAGACGGGATCAGTCACACACGTCTCAGAGGACTACTACCGACCCGAGTATCACCATGAACATCGCCAGCCCGGTCAGCCCCGTACGGCCCTTCCCGGTGAGTACACATCTCTCGTCCGTCTACGCTCATTGGGTCACAGCGGTCAGTGACCACATTCCGCCGAGGAATCGCGAACGAACTTCTTTCGCACCAGGTACAATTCCCGAGAAACCTAAAATCACCCGCTCCTCAACACTTGGCACAAACATTGAAAGTTCCGAAGCAGGAGTAGTTTTCAAAAAATTCACCAGAGCAAATCATTACGTCACTTCTTCCTCTTCCGATGAGGCCTGCTAGGACCGAGTACCAACTTAAATGATTTGTCCTTTGTTGCTTATTTTTCTTCCATTTAATCCAATATTCCTTCATCATTTCATTGTGTTTCTTCCTTCTCTTCTCATACCACTTTGGACGTTATTTTTTTTCCCCCCTCTTCTAGCTTAGAATCTTCCATACTTCATACCTTCTTTCTCAAAATCTTTCTTTCCACAATTTTGTCTTTGATTATGTTATTTCTTTTCAAATCTTTCTTGACCTGTTGTTGTTGATTTTTCTCCAAAGGTAATTGATTATTGATTGTTCTTACCAACCGTTCTATAGATATGTCCAAAAAAGAGAAATCACATTTTTAATACCTCATTTCATATATTAAATCAGATTTTTTTTTGCATTTAACAATCATAAACCAAATCACCTTCAACGTGTACCGTCTAATTCATAGGAATCGCTACCATAGATAGTGGAAATTTTTTTATGCAATTAACTGATCTCCATGTTGTGATCCAAAATTGAAAGCAATAATTTTTACTTTCTTACTGCTCCGAAGACATAAAGTCATGAAACAACGAACGTCTCAAGTGTAGACGAAATTGATTAATAATTATGTAAACCAGCACAGTTGTTAATCAACAAATAGTCTCAGACCCGTTGCAGTTAGTCTCTTAATGGTCGATATAAAATAAGCAGCGTCTTGTATTGTAATAGTGATTACGTTAATGGAATCATAACAACCATACAAATCTGTAGATCTTGCCATCTTTATTTAGTAAAATTTTTCCTCTAATCTTTGGGAGCATGTATGTCCTGTACATCTAAGACGGAGCGTAACTATGTTGATGAGACTTAGAAAAAGATACTCATGAAGATGACCCCAGGACTGGGGCCGAAACTTATTAATATAAAATCACATGTTGCAACGAGATAACCCAACAAGGGATTTTAATAAATATCATTCTTATTTGTTACTTTGTTGTGACAGCGTATTATTTGGACGTTTTGTCTTCGCTGTTGAGCAGCTTCTTGTACTGGATAAACTGCGCCGGATTCCATTGACTGGTGTTTCGCATGCCAAAGTGAATTTGTAAACAATGGGAGAAAGTTGCACAGTCGGCTGCCGATTGACGCTCGAGCGCTTTTTTTGCGCAATGTGATCCTACCCAGCGGGCAGAGTAGACGTCGTGAATAAGCAGCATAGACTCGCAGACTCGGGCTCAAACATGAATGATCTGCAAAACAGCCTTGATCCATCCGCGTCTTCGTAGAACACTCAACTCAGTAGTCAATAGATTTGCGAATGAAATTTTAAGTCCTTATTGCCAATATTCTTTTTACGCTCGACATTTAAAGGATTTTTTTATTAAAAACCTGTTGAAAGGTAGGATTCTCTTTAATTCTTTAAAATTATGATTCGTGAAAGTTAATTATATGCGTTGCGTGAAAGGCAGCTTTTTCTCCTTGGGTTAAACAGCTCGCGAATATATTCATCCTGTCATCTAAAACTAATCTGGTTCATTTCCCCAATTAAAGAGTGGATGAATTACATCTTCCAAACAAGATAAGCTGTCCAGTATCTGAATTCTGTGCGACGCTAACAAGTATTCTGTATTTTTTTTCCGCTTGAAGAACATTAATACAGGGATGTTATGATGCAGCATGTAATTTCAATTATCAATGATTTACCGACAAAGCAGAGTAAAGCTCAAATACGTAGAACTATTTCAATGTTGACTGAACTAATGTCAGGAGACCTTACTTGTTTACAAATAAATATTGCAGTCAACACCATGAACCAATGACACCAGATTAGACAGCGAATTTATTTAGGTAAATTTTCTGATCGATTACGATGTATATATGAACAGTTTGTTTGATATTTCTGTAAATTCCTGATTCTATAGACTGTTTAAAACATTGAACAGCTTCCCACTTGGAATGTTGCTTGCTCTTACGTCCTACTTAATTCTTCGATAAATTTATAGATCTAAAAGACCAAACATAATGAAACAAACAGAATAAGTGTTACATAATACATAATTAAGACTACAGACAATGTTATTAACACAAAGGTTTAGCTGTTATAGTTAGAAAGATGAAGAAAGTGGTGTCAGAATTATTACACCAATGGTTGGTGTTCGAATGAAATTCCTTGGAATTGAGTATGATACCCACATGCGACCCGGTTCCACACATTGAGGATACTGTGAAGCGATACAGCCTCTTCAGTGTGCCTCAAGCCGTGGTGAGGGGCATTCTAATAACCAACCCCGTTGTTGCTTCTAACCGACTTTCTCATCATGTCAACTGATGACGATGTCACTGTCGCCTATTCCAACTACAATTTTTATAGGAAAAGAAAAATCAGAAGAATGTGTGAAAGAGTTCATCCACAAGGTCGGTTGATTTTCCTTGGCCACCTTCTGATATCGAATGTGACGGAGAAACTAGTCAACATAACAGTGTGTGACACATAGCACAACAAACACCATGCGGTCGTAGTGATAAGTTGCTGCGAAAATTCTTAGGGAAGTAACGATCCAGTTGAGAATAGGCCCACGTCAATGGTGGAGGTGTTTCTGAGAACAGTTGATGAAGGCGGTACGCCGGTGGTAAGTTGCGAATTGTTGTGGTGTGCAGCCTGCAGCCCGGTTACTGGTCCACCCACGCCTCCTCCGTCTATTATTACGTGACAGCCTACATCTGCGGGGCCTGTTCTCCTACGTCTTGGACGAGACTCAGATTTCACAACGCCCGCACGCCTCCGCCAATTGCCGCCGACATTTACGAGCGCACACCGATCCGGAAGAATCCGGAATTGTCGGTCAACTTACCTACTCCAAATTTTGTAACTTAGGATGTTTTCTCGAGTGAATCTCACAAGGAAATTGTTTGAACGATTTAAAATTAAATATATGTGTCTACATTTTTCTTTGAGTGCGGAAACTGTTTTATTTGTGGTTGACGTTCAACAGAAATCATCGCCGGAGATCAAGCCAGAGATATTGTAGTATTGTTGGAAAAATTGAAGTAATATGGACCACAGTTTTATGAAAGCTAATTAGAATAATATTATACGTGAGAAAAGTCAGGAATAAAGACACTATTGTATGAAGTGCCTCTGTTAATTGTCGAAACTGCAGGAATTATGAATTATGTTGGTAATGGGATGAATAAATGCCTCGATACAAAAAGCCAAATTTTGAGACTGAGGACGATTTCTCAAGTGAATCATGTGAGGAAATTGCTTGAACTATTTAAATTATATATCTGTGTCTATGTTCTTTTTCAGTACGGAATCTGTTTTATCTTTGGTCGACGTATAGAAGAAATCATCGCTGGAAGTAAAGTCTGACATTTTGTGGCATTGTAGGAAAAACAGAAATCATAGAGACTAGAGTTTTACAAAAAGTAATAAGACTACTATTACTTCTGAGAAAAGTCAGGAATAAGGACATTAATGTCTTACTGTTAATGCATGAAGTGCGTGTACAAATTTTTTAAATCTACAGGAATTGTGAATTAAGTTGGTAGTGGGGTTAATAAATGTCATAACACAAAGAGCAGAAGGAGTTTATATTACTAAAAGTGGAAGTAATAATCTAAATAGTATTAGATACAAATTGTGTAAATGCTTTCAAAAGAGATTATTTTACAGGTTTTATTTTAGATCTTTAAACGAAGTTAATTTATATGGTGTTGTACAGTAAGTAGAAGATCTTACGTCAATTTCAAGAACCGTACACGGTCTAAGTGATAATTGTAAAAATGATTAGTGACGTCATAAGCAGAACGCTGAGTTTTGCGCGTCTGCCGTGCAGACTTGCAAAACAGGACTGTTGTTGTTATTCGTGTGAGTCTCTCGTCGACGGTAGAGACATTACTGAGCCAAAGAAAACAAACTGTTAGCCAATGCTCGCGGAGCGTTCGCTTCCAAATTGGTGCAGGTACGCCGGT
The DNA here is from genome assembly GCA_031002005.1 of Vandiemenella viatica. Lineage (NCBI taxonomy): Eukaryota > Metazoa > Arthropoda > Insecta > Orthoptera > Morabidae > Vandiemenella > Vandiemenella viatica. Next base: position 197,589,504 of record JARYHS010011408.1, read on the forward strand.
GCGAACATAGAGGCCTCGCTCAGTTGAGGGACATAGGTTCTTGGCAAAAACAAGCTCGTCCTTACACTTGCCACCAAATAAATCGTTTCGGATTCTGTTTGAGACATTATACGGATGAGAAGAATTGCGGTGTTGGACGTAGAACAACATTAGGGCATGCGGTGATAACGAAACAGATAGCTGTCGTTAAGCATTTTAACCATTAAGTAGTTACTGAGCTAACCGAATATGTAGGTTCACTAGTAATATTATAAATATGAAAGTAATTCTGTCTCTCTGTCTGTTACTTTTCGTAACTGAACAGCTTAACCGATGTGTCATTAAGAAGGTCAGAAGGTACTTTTTCTAGGAATCAAATTTTGAAAACTAACCAAACGGTGATAGACAGACGGATAGCGTGTGTAAGACTCTGTAATGTCACATCGGTCACTCAGGCTCCGTTTCTCTCGCAGTCAGTTTGTACGACACTTTGGATGTAACGTACAGCTTTATATATCCAATTCTAGCAATAAAATATTAAGTCAATGTGTACAAATCATTGGTAATAGATAATAACTTGAAGAATGGTAAACTTGGTATTCAACCAGATGGTTGGTTTGATCTCTCCAAAGAATGTATACTTACCCTGGTATCGGATGTTGGGTGGCCAGTTGTTTCCCTCCTTAGCTATCCAAAACCGGTAATCCTACCGGGTAAAGAAGACGTACAGTTTAAGGTGGAATCCGAACCACGGAAACGTTCTGGCATATTTCACGTTACACAGCAATATGTGCCAGAGGTGTAGGCCGGGTTAAAGTCCTTTGAAAGTACCTGGTGAGACAGGTATTCGAACCGGGGGCCTTTCATCATCCAGTCAGACGCATTAAACACTAAGCGACCAGACCACTAATATCGTAAATACTGTGCCTAGTAAAGGAAACAAACACAAACGTTGGTAGCACTATCTGATTTGCGGGGAAAGGCTGTCCTATCTCATTAGTTTAGCAAATAGTTAGCGGTGTTATTTGTTTCACGGAGCCGAGTTGGAGTGAAGTGTATCAGTTTTAGATACGACGCATTACTATTTAAATTCTGTAGAAGACAACATGAAATCTTAATAAATTTGTAAAAGGATTAAAAGAGAATTTGGCTAGGAAATTCTTCGTGACATAAGTGTCTCTAAATGATATGGTGTGAAACTTAAAATTGGCCAGAATTATTTACACCCTATACGTACGGGGGAGGAGAGGGTAGGAGGGGGACGTTCCGAGCCAAGCCACGTAACTTTTCATTCATATTATTTGTCACAGTTAAAATGAGGTTCAGAACACACAACAGCATGTAAATATTTATTTCGGTCATTTGATTATCCCAGTATGTAATTTACGGTAGTCTGACGAGAGAAAAACGGTAAAAAAAATGTCTTCTGGACTCAATAGGGAAAAAAAGTTACGTGCCACGCGGAGAGAGGGGGGAGGGGGAGATGGGGGAGGGGGGGAGAGACAAAAGTCACGTGGGACTACGTGGGTGGAGGGGAAGTTCACAGGAAGCCAAAATGGAGCTACGTGGTTTATGGACGCTCCCTAAGAAGTTTTTTTTTCAAAAGTTTGCTGCCAGGGTCCCGGGTTCAAGTCCCGGTGTGTGTAGGAGTTCTTAACAGTTATGTTTGATCATGTAAGTTATGCCACGTCGTTCCGTGATTCGGATTCCCGTTAAACTGCAGGTCCCAGAGGAAAGGAACTAGCCGTCCTATCTCTTACACAATGGCTTAGTATGAATGCCTCTCTTGGGACGTGGACTAAGCTAATTTTAACAATTAACGATTGTTATAAAACACATTTACATGAGGTATACACTTTCAATTTAGAGTGATGAATTTCCTTCACAACGTTTTGTCAAATAGTGATTGGTGGGATGATAAACAGCGATGCTGTAGTTCTGGTACCAGTTATGTGGTTGCCTAATCCTGGTGGGAGCGTACAACAGTAAGGCCGGGCGCACATTGACGCGCAGTTGACGCAGGCGGCGCAGCACAGTTTCTGTGTCTCTTTGTTTTGGGGCGGAACAGCGCGTATTATTGAGACGCAGAGCAGGGCAGCGCAGTACTGCGCCGCACGTGGCCTGCGCGACGTTGTGATCACGACACAGAAACTGTGCCACGCAGCTCACTCGTGCCGGTTTATGCCGTAACACTTCTTGCGTTATTTATAATCTTTCTTGACTTATAATCATTTTCAACTATGGAATAAGAAAAATTGATTAATCTGGTGCGTAGCCAACCTGCGATTCACAATATCAGTCATAAAAAATACATAAAAATTAAATTTAAACGAGAGATTTGGACAATGAGCCCAACAAGTGGCGAGTAAATTCAGCATTTATTGATCATACAACTGTCCACTTACAATTTTCACTTTTTTTTTTTTTTTTGAATTCATTTTTAATAAAACTTCGAAAAAGATTGATATATATATAAGCTATTATCACATTATTTGTTTTCTTATTATCACTTAATTTGTTGACACTGCTTTTTTGGTTTCAAGTGTTTATGTACTGTTATATAGTTTTCTTAAAAATATAATATGAAATAAAAGAGAGAAACATTCTTATAAATGTCATGTACCGTCAAACGCTAAATAATTAAATAAATAACCACGAAAATACAGCGAGATTTTCTTCAGTTCTAATAGATATTTGAGCTTTGTCGAGAAAATAACAGGTTACATTATGCCGTGAATCTCCGCTCGAGTCATCCGGAAATTATCTTTTGAGAATTCTCTTGTCACTGCAAAAGCCAGATGACAGTTTGTTCTTTTCATAAACTCACTTTTGCATAGTTTTATCTAACTCAGCTTCTGTTAAAGTAATAACAATTTTCCAAGCTCGGTATCCCAATCTGATTCAGAAATCAAAAATCGAGTTTTTGCATCGACATGTTTTTGGTTACGCTTTATTGTCAGTTTTTCGCACAACACAATGCTTTGCAAACTGCCGCACGAAACTGTGCTCTAATATGCGCGAGTAACTGCCAGTCTGAGCTGCCCTGCCCTGCTCTGCGTTGCCCCTACTGCGCCACGCAGCTCAATGTGCGCCCCGGGTAACAGCCTCTTTGGGTGTGTGTGGCAGTTCGGTATTTGCACTCGGCTGATAAGCCAACGATGGAACCCGCAAGCCAGCTTGTGTACACCCCGAGCTGCCGAAGGGCAAACTCGTCAGAGAGTCGTAAACCACGCGTCCGACAAGAGCAGAGATGTTTACAGCCCCAGGTCAAGTAGCTACTGCGAAACACCATAAACTCATCGCAAGGCGAGTGCTTCATAAAAGGACGGATATTACACAATGGATGATGAATCATTGATTTAAAGCGAAGCTTCTTTTAAATCGTAAGAAGAAACGCTGAGGGACGTGTGGGACAATGTCAACTTTACCTGTCAGGTAGTCATGTGTATTTTTTCTAAAAGTTGTTTCTTTGACTATTCCTCTTTCTCCTTACTAACATCGATAAATGATTTATCATTTTAAAGAATAAGTTCTCCGCTTTGGTAACATATTTACATAAGAATGGATTTTTTTTAAAATTAAACCCGTAAATGGCAAAATTACGAACAATCAAGGTCTCCAGTAGGTTATAGTTCAAAGCTACGCTGGCGTCGATAAGGAGTGACCGCACTACCGCTAGATAGAAGCACCTTGTATCGATATTTTTCGCGTGTGTCATGATCAAATTACAGCTAGATATTTCAGTTAACAAATAAACAGTTGTTCCTACAAAACTGATAGCCTTCGTTGGCGTCGATAAAGAGTTATCACAATACCACTACATAGAAGCACCTTGTATCGATATTTCTTGCACGGGACATGGTCACATTAACAGGTATTTCAGTTGACAGGTAAACAATAGTTGACATACTTCAGAGCCAAGATGGTAGGCTTCACTGGCGTAGATAAAGAGTGATCGCACTACCGCTAGATAGAAGCACTACGTATCGACATTTTTCGCATATGTCATGATCTTATTACGGCTAGATATTTCAGTTGACAAATAAACAATTGTTGTTACGAAATGAGACAGTTCTGAGCCAAGCAGCTAGGCTACGCTGGTTACGAGGAGTGGATTTAATACCGCTAGATAGCAGCATTACATATCACAGGTATATGGATAAACTGCGTGTGTTTTCTACAATAAGGGTCTTTCCGGATATTTTTGTTTCCGTTCGGAAAACATTTCATGGTTTCTGATTCTTTTGTAAGATCTTTGAAGTGTTTTACTATGTAGGGAGCGTACATTAATTACGTGAGGTGAAATAGGGGAGGGGGAAGGGTCAGCGGAAATCTCACGTGAGGTTTTGAAATTCTTGTAGAATGGTAGAGCTAAAAAAATATAAAAAAGGTATACAAATGACGCGAAAGTCGATTTTAGGGGGGTAAAAACCTTCTTTGGGGGGTGGGTGGATTATAGTCTTCATAGGGAATGGTCTCACGTCATTTTACGGGGGGGGGGGGGTGTCCACCAAATCTCAACAGAGTTGGGGGAGGGGTCCTACCAAATCTCACGAAGTGTCACCAGAGGGGGATCCGGAATTCCGGAAAAACACCTCACGTAATTAATGGATGCCCCCGTAAATATTTCAGCTGGCGAATAAACAATTGCTACATATGACCCGGTTCTTGTTTCATTCTACTACAAACACCAAACTCGCTATTCATCGTATACCACTCGCAAAATTTTACGACGGGCCACCTTTAAACCCAGCAGCTGATCTTTGATTAGCAACATAGAAGCCACCCATTGATTGTAGCAAAGTTACTAATCGTGCTGTTATTATGGCTTCTCGACGTCGTGGCCATTAACGCCAGAAGAGGATTGAAGACAAACAACTGGAAGGAATTCGGCACTAATTAGGACCAATTTTTGGAAGACGTAGTAAATCTGGATGGCCGGACGGGTATTCGAACCCTAGTCCTACGCTCCCAGTGCCGCGGATTTGAACCCGAGACCGGAGAAAGAAACTTTCTGAATTTAGCACCTCAACCGCTGAGCTACCAGGACGCCTTATATTGAAGTATTCGTGTGCTAAGTACTATCAAAATCGGACACAAATTGTTTGTATGAAGAACATTGGCAAAAACAACAATAACAAATTTTCATTTTTATATATTAGATACAAGTATAATCCATAGTTTCACCGCTGTCCAAGCTTGACATGTCATACTCACTGTCACAGATATATTGCTGTTACGACATGTTGGTGACGAAAACTCATTTTTACCCATCCAAAACGCATCCAATGCAGATGTCATACACGCAACACATCATAGCATGTCGGTGACCTCCGTCCAAACATAGCCCAACGCCTCTACACAAGTTTTCACTTCAAAAAATAAACTGGTGGGTTTCGTCTGTCTTAAATAACAGTACGGTTAGTTACCTGATAGTAGTTTAGCACTATATGTGCGTCTACTATTGCGTACGGGGCCACGTATTGAAGATTAGCTTAACGGTGATGGCGCCAAAATAAAATCCACACATGGCGGAGACGGCAGACCGGCTGGAGGAGAAAGCGGACTGGACGGCTACCTGAGTCATTAGCTGACGTCGACGCGTAGCGGAATGTTACAGATTAACAATGACTCTAGGGCACACCTGGTTAGCGGCTGCATTTAATCTACGCTTCAAAGTAGATTCAAGTAAAAACTATACTCCCGTAAATTGTAACAGCATGCAATTCCTCTTTCCTAATATGTCACTAATGAAGAGACTAAAGACGTACGAGTATAGTTTAACCCCCTGTTTTTCAACCTTTTTGAATACGCGACCCTTTTCCAAGCAAAAATACTTTGGCAACCCTCCCCCTACCCCTACCCGGTCCGTAATAACACTATGTGAATGATATTTAAAGAAACGACGCGTTTAATTTTCTTTCTGTTGGTACTACACCTACTGATCAAGAGATTTAATGTTCTGCGGTGGCGGCGCGGGAGGCGAGAAGGTGGAATCAGCGGCCACATAATGATAGTTTGTTTTCGTTCACCGCAATCAGTTGTCCGAGGACGCCAGCGGGTACGGGCTAGCTTCTCTGCGAGCGAGGATTGAATGGAGTTCTCGAAGGATCTGTGCAGTCCTCCTCGTCTGTTAAAAGTGACATTGGCGGAAGCAAATCAAAGCCGAAAAGAAATTACAGTCTATGACGACTGTGACCTGAAATATGGGAGTAAGAAGAGAAACAGGCTCCAATCAGAAATGACCTGATTATTTGCGTCTCAAAAATACAACCACGATTCGACAATTGACTAAAAAATAAACGGGCACAGCCTTCTCACTGAAAATTTTGTGTTTTCATTGTTTAACCTACAACCCTTGCTTTTTCATTTATCTGGTTTGCAACCTCGACCCCCAAACAAGAGTTGGCGACCTCCTACGGGTCGCGACCCACAGGTTGAAAAACACTGGTTTAATAGAATGTTAATTGACTGTCACTTTGAAAAGAAAAGCTAAGTCACCTGCACCCTAGCAGAAAATGAGAGTTTCAGTCGATCATCGATGATTACTAGCTTTTTTCCCGGTACGCCTGTTGCTGTAGGGTTACAGGTACCCTTTTCGTCCAAGAGGTAGTGATTGCGGACTGGAAACGGGAAGGAATTCGTCCATGGGATTTTAAGGAACCATTCCGTTATTCGTTTCGAGTTATTTCGAGAAGCCACGGTGAAGCGAAATCAGAATGACCCGAATGCTCAACAACGCTCGCCCACCACGCTCGGTAGTATCTACTTCATGAAACGAGTAAAATACTATCTCTGAAGTGAAACCTCTTTGCATGCGGTAGAGACACAATTAGCGTTACACATAAGCAATACGCGATACGAATTACGCGTGTATGCGATGAATAGCGTCGTTGGTGGTTTGTAGTAGGTTGAAGTAGAAGAAGCGGCTAATTAGTAGCAATTGTTTGTCAAACGAAACATTTGTCTAACAAAACACTTGCAACGTCTTACAAAACAACTGGAAATGATCAAATGCTTACTTACCTTACAGAAACAAAAATTTCCAAAAAGCTTGTTAATCTAGGAAACACACACATTTGATCAATATTTTTATGATATTTGGTGCTTCTATCTAGCGGTATTGAGCTCACTCCTTATCGACACCAACGAAGCCTAGCAGCTTGGCTCCGAACTACCTCATTTTGTAGCAACATTTGTTTACTGGTCAACTGAAGTATGAAGCGGCGATACCAACGTGCCCCGCGTGAAAATTTCAATGCACGATGTTGCTATCTAGCGGTAATGCGATCACTCCTTATCGACGACAGGAAGCTTAACCTCGTTACTCTGAACTATCACATTCCCTGAACTTAATTTTTCATAATATTGCCCATTTACCGGGTTGAATCTCGAAAAATTCCTGTCTTAATTAATGATATTACAAAAGCAGAGAACTTAGTGTTTAAAATTATACCTCTCTTGTCAATTTTGGTTGAGTATGAATGGAGAAAGTTGGATCGCCACAATTTTTTTTTTTTTTTTGATATAGTATACATTATACTTTATAATAGAGTATGGTGGACAATCCCAGGTACATCCAATTGTCAGCGGTAGCGTTGTAGTGTGGGCATCACTTGTTGGGCGGCGTGCAGATTGCTGACTGTAGGTGCGGCAAGTGAGGGGGCCGGCACGGCCTCCAGACAAGGTCGATGCCCCGTTATGCAGAGGCTGACACCAGTCAATGGGCTTAACTACACACAGACGCCTGCGAAACACGCTTTTTTTGTCTCTAGCTTTATTCCTCGTCGACGTCATTAGAGACGGGAAAGGACTGGTTGCAAGGAATCGGAAGGAATTTGGCAATGGCCTTTTGATGGAACTATCCCGGCATTCGCACGGCGTGATTTGGGGAAATAATGGGAAACCCAAATCTGGATGGCCGGACGGGGATTCGAACCCACGAGTCATATCCGGTTTTTGCAATTGACTATTTGTAAACCTAGATATGACACACATGATAACCATGTTGAACGCCTGTTTAAAAAGGCAAAAAGGAACCACCGACAGATCTATCAGCAGAGATACTTTTATAATAACATCAGTGGAAATATTTGTTAAGCTACAGACTGGTAAGAAATGGTCTCAAGAAATGTTTAATCTTATTTTTTTTTTTTCAATCTGCTAACGTCTCTTAACAGCGAGGCCTTTAGAGATGGGAAAGGATGGGGGGGGGGGGCAAGGGGCAAGGAATGGGAAGGAATTCGGCCATGGCCTTTTGAAGGAAGCATCCCGACATTTGCCTGGAGTGATTTCGGAAACCATGGAAAACCCATATCTGGATGCCCGGACGGGGATTCGAACCACCGTCCTCCCGAATGCGAGGTCAGAACGCAACCGTTACACCACCACACTCGGTAAAATGTCTAATCATTTGCCCGGTTGTTCAAGAGGTTAAAGACACGTTTAGTTGATTGTATGTGGTCTTTACGCTAACTGGAATTCAACGCGCGCTTTGATAAACATGTGTGCACTGGTCTATTGCTGTCCCATTACTTGAAAAGAGTTTAATAATTCGGCAAAGACACCTAGCATAGTCACATATAATATAGGACGAATATTTCCGAGCTTTCCTTGATTTTTCGACTATCAAAATTAATGCTATGCCTCGAAGCATTGTAAACAATTTTACGACACTTGGTCTATCTTCTGAAGGACTAACCTTTTAATAGATTCGATGCTAAGTTTTCTAGTCACGCTGTATCCTTGTCGCATTGCTTCAAGATATAACTGTTGCCAGCCATCCTATATAATCGCATCCAGTGATCAAAGAAAACAGTAACTTTGTGTTCTTGTAATTTACTGTGCGTTACAGTCACAAAAACTAATCTCGTCGTTACGCCTGTTTTCGTTTCACTAAGATGGTCGATACTAATAAAAGGCTAATCTTCGTCACTGTGTCATTCATGCTGACGTCACGCTCACGGCCTTCGCTGCCCAACTAACAATGGCCAGAAATGTTGCTGCCAACTTGAGGATACATGCGCCATTTGATAACTTTATTTTTAATTCCCAAAACAATCTAATAAAACTCTTTATTGCGTTTAAGTTAACATATTAATTACTAGTTGCTTTTTATTTATTTATATTCGTTAGATGTAGATGTTCTTCTTAAACTCCGAAGAAAAAATGATTAAATTTTTGAGCAGGAATGGTAGCGGAAGTTTTGGTTACATTGAAATGTATGACTTGTCAGAATGACAACTAGTGTTTGACGTCAGAGCAAGTTTTTTTTTATTTATTTAAAATAATTTTTCATGAGAGCCATGTTATTGAAATGATTGCTTCATGCGAATAGAAGCAGTTCAACTTTTATCTTGGTATTTGTTCTCTGGACCAGAATTTAAAAAAAAAAAAAAAAAAAAAAAAAAAAAAACATTACGCGGCACAACGTAAGTTTTTAATACTAGTTTTGTTTTGGTTTCACTGACATAATATTACAGACGTCATTATTTCAGACGCATGTAAGTATTTCAAACTGTATCTCGTTGTAAAGTAGAATCGAAATATGCACAGCATTACAAAATCTGGGTTATGAACGTTATTTAATAACAATTGTATTTAGTTAAGCAAATGAGAAAAAATGTTTTGTCAAAACATTCCGTTTAACCCGCCATTTTTGACGGGCTTTGAGCCTATTACTATAATACAACTACCTATACACATCCTTTCATTCGTTTCTACGGTACTGGTTATGTATTTTGCGCTTATTTTTAGAATGTTGTATCTTGAAATACAACTACCTTCACACATCCTTTCATCCGGTTCTACGGTACTGGTTACGAATTTTACCCTTATTTTTAGAATGTTGTATCTTGAAAGCGAAGCAAACATCATCTCGACTATTGACTAGAAATTGAAACTGAATTCAGAATACGATATTTCTTCGACAGTGGTTGGATTGACGATACCTAATCCTATAATCAGTGGTTCGAAGCATTACTTGTTTTAAATGGAGAACTACCCTCAGGATAGATGACCTTAGGTTTATATTGTTCGTTAGTATAATCCACATGAGCGCCGACATCGATAGCAAAAGCGAGCGATTTTACGCGACTAATTTGCGATAAGCGTGGTGCCTTGGGTACACGAGATCCATTTATTACTTTATGGCGCAGATAAGACACGTGGGTGTGTGCACACTGGAGTGACGTCACAGTGCTGAGTTGCTGAGCAAATATGTCGGACTGCAAGCCTCTCGCTCGTTTCTGTTTTAACAGCTGTAGCCACCTGGAAGGCTAAACGTGGCGACTACTTGTAGGTCACGCGTTTCCCACGGACGTGGTTTGCAGATAAAGAGCCTCGCCTAAAACTCGCCCAGGAGAAAACACTTCTGGACTTGCCAAATTCCTGGTCGACAACGGTCTTACTCCAATAAACCGTAACGGCCAATCACTAAAGCGAAAGTACGTAGTCATGCTTACAGACAGGCAAACAAAATGTTGGCAACGTGTTGATACCGCTGATTTCCTCATGTATGTCGTCAACTAGCTACAAGTTGATATATACTGGCTAACATCTGCCGGAATGTCTTGGGGAAAGGAACGGGAAGGAACTTGGCCATGGCCTTTCAGAGGAGCATCCATGCATTCGCCTGGAGTGATTTGGGGAAATCACGGAAAACCCAAATCTGGATGCGCGGATGGAGATTCGAACGTGCGTCCTCGCGAATGAGAGGCCAGAACGTTACCACTCACCACGCTCGGTCTTAATTTGTGGATTTAGCGCTGCGTCAATGTTGTTGCTGAAGAGTCCCCAAGCTGGGTGCTGAAACGTCGGTAGTATTAACAACACTGATGTGGTGTTAAACCTTCGAAGTAATTGGAACTTCACGTCAAAGAAATTTGCTGCCTGTTGTCCATTTCAAATGGAAAATATCTGTCAGTATTGCCAACATATGCATCGAAACATAGCAGTAAAGTTTCATTACAAAGTCTATTGCTCACATCTGTTAGGTCCATAATTGAATCAATGTTTTTTTAAAGGGAGTATGTGACAAATATAAAATTTCAGAAAGCTAACAAAAAACCAATCCAGAAGGCTTATTAGAAATTTTTGTTTAGCTTTATATGATATTCTCATTTGAAATATGTTACATATCCCACTAAGCATTTTCAAATTAATCCTCAAGGAACAAAAATTTCCATAGAAGATAAATGTGAAAAAAATATCGATTACGCCCTTTCAAATTAACCGAATCAAATATAGTACCTACACATTTTTATTATTCTTATTTTTACTTTTTTAATTTTTCTTCTTCTTCTCCTTTTTTTTGGTTTTACGCCTCGTCGAGGTCATTAGAGGCGGCAAGGAACGGAAAGGAATTCAGGCATAGTTTTCTTGAAGGAATCGTCCTAGTATTTGCCTGGAGTGATTTACCGAAACCATAACAACCCAAATCTGGATTCCCGGATGGGTATTCTAACCCAATGCGAGACTAGAGCGTTACCGCTCGCTCATCAAGCTCGGTTCGATTTATTACGTTACAATGATAGAACACAGTATGTCGGAAATGTTAATATACACACAGGTCAAAAATAGAGCCCTCGCAAGTTAGTGGACTGTAAAATTACGTTTCGACATTTTACAGGTCCTTCGGTTGAAAAAGTTTAATATCGCTGGTCTAAAATAACCAACGAGTTTGAAATCACAATTTAGCTTTAAAGTCAGAGAGTATGTGCAATGGAAACGCGTTCTGAGCGCATTAAACAGACTATAACAGCCCTCACACCTTGACCTAGCCCTCAGCAAGCTGAGAGTGATTAATTAGGGATTTGTATATCTTTTGTGTGATTAGTTGTGAATTTGTGTATATACGTCAAGCAGGTGAACATTGTTTCATGGAAAGAAACACTGTAGATGCTTTTTAATATCTTCAAGGACAGTTTTATGCATGAAAAAATAATTTAAATTTTGTAATTGTAAGTGTTGAGGTGTTGGACGACAATTATGACTGGTTTGGACTGATTTATGTACATAATTTTGTGTGCAAATACCCGTAAATATCTTTAATTTTCATTTCCGTGTGGTTTATGATGACTGAGAATGATTTTGTTTTAATTTTGATTGTTTTTGTATGGATTTAATTGTTAAAGTATTGTTACAATTCGAGACACGTCGATCGGAACTCTTTGAATTATTCCGGATCTTTCTGTAACGTCTATGTAAACGCACGGAGATGGTGACACCAGAGTTAGTTAATAGAGCAGTTGAGTTGCAAGTTTATTGAAAATTAGAATCGCTGGAATATTTGTATGATTGTGCTTAGTATATTTGGTCGAGTCAATGCCAATTCTATGTGTAATGTTATTGTACAACTCAAAAAAAAATTTTTGTACAAGTTATTTCATTCAACCAAAAAGACGTTCTTTCCATCCTTTCAAGTGTTACATTGCAGTAAATCTCTACATTCACTGATACTGTTATGAAATATATTGAATGAAAGGGTGAAGATGAATGAGAACGAGTTTACTCTCATTGCAGTTTGTCTACGAACCAAACAAACTTTATGCTACTGTGTTGCGTGTTGCAATGTTTGTTTGTATACATTGTCTGTTCAGCGTAGCGGAACATTTGCCAACGTGATTACGAAAAGCCATTATTAAGGTGGTCTATACGCTAACCGTGTCCAACATGGTAGAGGTACAGAACTATAGGACACACAGAGATGAGTCAAACATTATGACCACTACCCACAGCGAGATTGACGTAGTGGGCTCACAAAGTATATAAGCGAAACAGAGACTCACAGGGAGTCTCCTTCCAGCTACTATATGTGTGGTAAATGGGAAAATTCACTAACTTAAGTGGCCTTGACAAAGGGGCCGACGCCTGTGAACGAGCATGTTCGCGTGCTGCTGTACTGAGCATCTATGCAAAGTGGTTGAAGGACGATGAAACCACGACTGGGCGACAAGGTGATGGGCGTCCACGCCTCAACACAGAACGTGGAGCCGAGGTCGGAGACTTGCCTGCTCTGTAAAGTAGGATAGGCGGCGATCTTTTGCAGATCTGATGGCAGAGTGCAATGCTGGTGCACGCACAAGTGTTTCGGAGCACACCCTTCAGCGCACATTGTTGAACATGGAGCTCCAAAGCATATGGAACCTAGGTGTTCCCATATTGACATTACATCCTCAATTACGATTGTAGTAGCCACGAGATCATCGAAATTGGACCGTGGATCATTGGAAGCTGGCCGTTTTAATCACGTTTCTTGTTCCAGCAGGTTTCTTTCTCCGGTCACCGGTTCAAATCCCGTGGTGACCAGGAATTTTTGGGAGTTGTATTTGATTATGGATATGAGCTACGCCGGAACGTTCCGTGGTTCTGGTTTCACGTTAAACTGTAACACCTTCACGAAAAGAATAAGCCTACCTGCCTCTGATACAAAAGCTTGGTACATCTCCTTCGGGAAAATGCGACCAACCACCGAGTTGTGGACTAAGTTAGATTTTTAGTTTTTAAAGTGAAAACTTATTTAGGCGGGTTGGGCGATTTTTGAATGGGTAAAATCTAATGAGTTAGCGTCAGCGACATGCTAATGTTAACAGTATATGTGCAGCGGTCTGGTGGCTCAGTGGGGATGAAAGGTCCCCGGTTCGAATCCCTGTCTCGGCGGGTAATTTCATAGATCCTTAACCCAACTTTCACCTCTGGCACAAATTTCTGTGTTATGGGAAGTACGCCCGAACGCTTCCGTGGTTCGGATTCCACATTAAACTGTAGGTCCTCTGTAACTCGTATCACTACCAAGTTACGCGTAGATTAAGGGGGCTAAGACCGGGGGGAAATGCGCAACCAATAGAAACCCTGTCACCAGGTCATTACATATTTTTATGTTTTCATTCTGTCGGAAGTCCGCAATAATTACCAATTTTTTGTTATTATTTTTTATTTTTGACTACAGACACTCTCTCTGCCTAATACTAAATCAAGTTAAGCTTTATAATAACGCAACTTTGTTTTTCACGGTTGTCATAGTTTTTCTCTAAATGATAAAACTATTTTGTAGTGCTGTAAAATTGGAAAGTAATTACAGTTTTCATTAAGAACTTTGCCGAGAAGATTAAAAATAAAATCCTATTTTTATGATAGTTACAAAAATTTTAGATCAATATCAATCAATAATTAATTAAAGAAATAGCCACCAATATAGCTGTTTCACCTTTTAGATAATTTTCTAAAAAAAAAAAATAGTGCTGTTGTGTTTCTATCACTCACCAATAGTTCTAAATAGTGAAGCATAACTACTGCATAGTTTCAATGAGATGTAAACTAGCTGCCCAGCGACGAAATAAACAGCTAGAAGAACATTAAACTAGACTAATTTTTCGTTAAGAGGCTTCCTTCTGCAATATTGTTCCAAATCTCGAAAACTTAATACACAATAATGATCAATATGGATGGAAGTTCTCACCATTGTCTGGTTTTGTTCTGCGTATCGTCTCAACCACACATCATTCTGCTTAAAAATATAGATTTCCCTTGTTACATAGAACCCGAATACTTCGTCGTGGCAAATAATGACGAAACCACAAGAAAGTGAAAAAAATTAATTATCAATACGTGTTGAGATAAAGTAAAGTGGTTAGATAATTATGTTTACCGTTTCGAGCACTCACATTAAGTGGCGAACGACTAGAAACGTGACTCTTTAGATAAAAATCAAAAGTGCTTTAATTGTGATTACTTTTTTGTTTTACTCCTCCTTAGAGACGGAGACGAAATGAGGACACGGAACGGGAAGGAATTCCGTCATGTCTGAAAATCTGGTAAATTAATTTTCTTCCTCAGGTTTCTTCTATCAGGTAGAACACATTTTGTGTTCTCTGTTTTATTTCTCACTACGTCTAGTGTAGGCTTTTCCGTAATATTTTTATACGTTATACTCCTTTTAATCTGTAAAAAGAATATACTCCATCTTTCCTCTCGTTTACATCAAAACGTTCTTAACCTTTTTTCTCAGTATTAATTCAACCTACATTCCCTTTAAAGCACATGCATTTTACAGCCGTACATACACTGATCAGCCAAAAAATTATGACCACCTACTTCCTAGCATATTGGTCCACCTTTTGAACGCAATACAGCAGCGATTCGGCGTAGCATGGATTCTTCAAGTTCTTGATAGACCTCTAGAGATATCTGACACCAGATTTCTACGCACTGGCCACGAAATTCCCTTAAATTACGGGCCAGCGGTTTTTGGGCGTGGTGGCTGGGAACGAGCATCTCGGGAACGGAGAGGCTGGTTGACTGTTCGCGTGCTACTGTGTGGAAAGGATGGTGAAACCACAAGCAGGCGACAATGAGGTGGGCACCCACGTCACATCACAGAACGTGGAGGTCGGAAGCTTGTCCGTTCTGTAAAGCAGGATAGGGGGTGATCTGTGGCAGAATCGCGATTCTTGTGCTCTGAAACACTTCTGGAAGCACCAGAATTGTACTCTTCCGTCAGATCTGCCAAGTTAAGTAGGAAGGGAGAGAAGGCGGCCGCTTAGCTCAGGTGGTACAGCGCCTAGACGACCTGGGTTCGATTCCCAACGAGGCCAAGGATTTTTCCTCGACGCTGAACGTTCCGAATGGCTGCCAAGGCCCACTCAGCCTGTTAGCCAATGAGTACCGTTGATGAGACTCAGCTGGAAGATAAAGGAGGGCCGTAGCGTTGCGCCGACCCTGTCACATCTATTCTAACGCCGAAGGTTGCAAGAGGAATGCGGAGCTCTACCTCCGTGAATCATACGGGAAGAGGCAGAAGCCGTCGGAACGCCGTGACCTTTCACGAAGGTTGAGAGATGGTTCGTCACACAAAAAACACTTTTAGAAATAATATAGGTGGTAGTTTGTATGTCTGAATGTCGGTTCCGAGATAATATATCTAAGAAACACTATCAAATACCGGTATTAGTTCCAAGGTCGTGTCGATCAATATTCAACACAGCGTGGCTGACCTTGTGAGAGGCTACGTAGGACAGTGTAGTCTCGTCGTGTTCGATCACTGAGCTAGATGCGGCCCCAACAGTTGTTTCAGTATTTTTAGCCCCACGGCCGCGGGGTCGTTGACCTTTCCGTCTGTGCTCCTAATTCCCACGCAAGAGGACGCTGTTCAATTTGCAGATCTGCCGCAGAATCAACTAAGCACCACAACGACGGCCACAGACCTATCGCAACACTTGTACGAGTGTGGTGGGTGAGCGGTTACCGCTCTAGCCTCGCATTAGGGAGTACGACGGTTCGAATCCTCCGCCGGACATCCAGATTTTGGTTTTCCATGATTTCCCCATATCACTCCAGGCGAATATCGGGATGCTTCCTTCAAAAGGACATGGCTGAATTCCTTCCCGTTCCTTGTCCGCATTCCCATCCCACCTCTAATGAACTCGACGTTGACGAAGCGTAAAGCCATAAGTAAAAAAATAGTAACACTTGTTTCTTTCCTCAAGAGATTAATTCTAACCAATTCAAATACATGAACCAGCCCCTAGAGGAGATAAGCTTACTGACCAGATTTATAATTTCAGAGGAATGTGTTGAAATTCTGAAAAAACTTTTCCAAACAGTTGTTGACATTTATTTTGAAATCAAAGAGAAAATAAAGTAAAAAATATATCGTTGAAATTTTTAGTGATCTAACACATGAAACTATAACTACAAATTTGATAAATTAAATGACATTATTGCTCTAAATATGGGCCATTTTTCTGAAAATTACGAACAGTAAATTTTATTGCTCTAAATATAGGCCATTTTTTCCGAAGATGATGAACAATAAATTTTATAAATCAGGCATTCCAACGGTCACATAAAATCAAAAAACATATCGTTGAAATTTTTAGTGATCTGACACATGCTAACTCTAACCAAAAGTTTGATGAAAGAAGTTAAGAAAGTTATTGCTCTACATATAGACCATTTTTTTCCGAAGATGTTGAACAACAAATTTTATAAATCAGGCATTTCCAACGGTCACATAGCAGCGCTAGAAGATTCAACGCCTAAACCTCCACAACACCATCAAGAGCATCAGATTTAATCAGTTACGCATTCAACAAAATCGTATACCGAACTGTGTAAAGGTGGTGGTTAGGAACAGCAATAAACCTGCACAGCAGGCAAAAACAGTAGCAGAAAACTATTGGATTCGAAAGGAAATAAGAGAAATTTGTAGCAAAAAGGCACATAAAAGGATTCTACACAACTCGCCTATAACATACCACACAATTAAACAGTCCCGTACTACTGAGAGATATTATGGAAAGAATTGAAAACCGCGTAGCAGCGTTTGTAGACTCAGTAAAACTAAAGCACAGTCGCAAAATCAGAGCACAGAAAAACAATTTAAGCAGACAGCCTATAGAAATGGCAAATGAAGAACTTGTATTCAATCACAATGTTTACCCAGATACATCAACTTGACTAATATACAATTAAGTCGACCAGGTTACTACAGTAAGGGTTAAACATAAGTAAGGTTATATTTACTGAACATGTCGTCACTGTATCTGAACAAAAATTATAGAACATACATTAAACACAGGCCTAGCGAGGAAACTAATAGCAACAGATAAGACAAATAACCACAAAATTGAAGTAATCTCACCTCAAAGACACAAAGAACACATTGAAAACACTAAAAAACAAATTACAGAAAAACTATATAAATGAGGAATAAAAAAAAAACATTCGCAGTTTTTTTGTAAACGGATTTTTTTTTTTTCAAAATTTTAAATGACAGTTTGTTTTAAATCAATCTATTTTTAGCATTCACTATTTTGTTGATGTGGTCGTTAACATTGTTTGATATCACGCTTAAATTGAACTATAACTCTACCAGCAATAGTTTCGCCAGCTTGTTCCTAATACTGCGACCTTTCGTATTAAAGCAAATTTAAATGCAGACTTTCTAGATTTAATTCCTCATTTAATTATTCCATAACTTGTTGAGAGAAAGGAGAGATCGCAGAAAAAAACCCGTTAGATCACGAAAACCCTCTCAGTTGGTTGCGGCACCGTGATGGTGTCCGGTGCTGACACGGGGTTAGCTGGTTCCAGTCCTGGGGGTGGACTTGGCCGGTAGGGTAGCAGAGGTGCTGGTGCACGATTCCTAATCACCAGATTGTGCACCAGAGTCCTGGGTTAAACCTCTCCGCAGTGCGTATGGAGTGAGGGCATACGACACTGTTGATGAAGATTCGTCCGTCGGATGGGGACGTTAAGCCTGGCGGCCTCTGTTGACTTTTGGAAGAGTAGGACTACATGGGCCGGCACCGGTTTTCACCCTCTCCATTCTTTCATTTCTCATCCACAACACTCTACACTAAACAGACACACTATCACAGTCATACCCACTTACAACAAAGCTTACGAACATTGTCACACTGGGGAAGGCAATGGGAAAACAAGCAAGACATTTCTGAGGACTTTATATGGACGGTTAAATTTACCCTATGGTAGCGTCCTAAGCTTGGACGCGGTCATAGCGTTCATAGAAGGATATCACGAAAATAAAGGAATATACCATTGGATTTTTTTTTTCAAATGCTTGGTATCTCGGCTATGTATTAAATCGCTAGTCTTCAAAATTCATTTAACACTTTGCTAGATTTCCTTCTTATTTATAAACAAACACAATTATACTTTACTATTTCTAGCATCGGATCAGTACTACAGGATCTATATTGGCCTCTATATCCATTACTAGGTTTAACACCACAGCTGAAATGAAATTATAAATGAAGTCAATTATTTTTCAAATATCAGCTCAAACAGTTCATTACACTTTCAAACTAGCCATTACAATCCACTAATATTTTGGTATCCTGTTTACTTTTTTTTTTACTTAAGGCTTTGCGCCTCGTCAACGTCGAGGTCATTAGAGCCTAGATGGGACTATGGACAAGGAACGGGGAGGGATTCGGCCATCACCTTTTGAAGGAAGCATTCCGGCATTTGCCTGAAGTGATCTGGGGAAACCATGGAAAACACAAATCTGGATGTCCGGACGGGGATTCGAAACGGCGTCCTCCCGAATGCGAGGCGAGAACGCTAACTACTCACCCACCACGCTCGGTATCCTGTTTACAAACATTATCCTACTTGAATAAACTGGTGACAGTTCATTGGAACAATTATACTTTTCTTCGGCCCTAGGAATTATCTTTTTCAATTGTAAACTAAAGTTCTGCGTTCATTCCGCCATGATTTTGGGACTTCTTATTTTATTCATGCTTCTCAAGCCATCTTTTTATCAACATCTACTCGTAACCAGAGATCTTCTTAACTCGATGTTCTCTGACCTTGAAACTTAAATGTCCAAAGTTAATATACATAATCATAATTAATTAATAACAAAATATTCTTATAATAATAATTTTCACTATTACTGAGGTCATGTACCTCACAATTTGATTTTGGTGTCGTATTCTGTGATTTGAATTATTTGAGTAGCATTTCCAGCTGTTCGCGTGTTACAAGTTGTTAAGTCGGAATCATACGTCAACAAACAAGTGCTATATTGGCGGATACCTACAAACCAAAACTTGGCGAATTGCCGTAGTTTTAACGGAAGTCAAGGTGAGTCGCCCATAAATTTCCGCTGCACCCGAAAATAACGTTTTTACGCTTCTATTTTCCGCGTGGACTGAAAGTAGTTAAAAGAATTTACGGTTGCAGTTTCGAGGTACGAAAATAAACTTCACTATGACGCAATGAAAGTTGTCATTGTTTACTAGCACCGTACTAAAAAGCGAAAAGATATTTCGCCATCGCACAAAGCACTTGGAAAGTATTCTAGAGTTAAATTTGCTCGGATGCAGTTTTAGCGTTAATTAAATATCTGTCCAGCGAAATAGAATAGTTGACAGTGATCGATGCAGTATACGCAAGAAGTATTAGCTTGTCTTTAACTTATAAGAACTTTTTTGTCGATATAAAGATGGGGGCAAAACTGCGATAAGCAGAACCAAGAAGCCCGTTGTTCAGTTCGAGGAGGTACATGTACATTCACCCTCGTAAAACAACCTCGGCATTTTTACTAATGAGACAATTAGTCATTACCGAGAAGTTCATTTTTTCAGAAGTAATTAATTTTCTGGGCCCTGCTACTCGTGCTTACATCTCGTCGACGTCTAGGTCATTAGACGCGAGGAAGGACTGGGAGCAAATAACAGGAATGAATTTTGCCGTGACCTATGGAATGAACAATCACGGCATCCGCCTGTCATGTTATCGGGAAAACATGAAAACCTAAATCTAAATGGTTGTACGGGGATTCGAACCCGCGTCGTTGGAATGCGAGGCCGCTCACCCACCACGCTCGGTCCTAGTTGTTACAAAGTTATTTAGTCGAAAACCAGGAACGAACTAGCGTTCAAATGTACAAAGCTGCTTCAGTGCTTTGTCCCTGCAGACCATGAACAAACAATAGCCGGCTTAGTCTCTACGCATGAATACACCTATTCATGCAGGATTCATTTTTCGTCTGAGTAAGCACTACGGTAATTTGCTTCGTGATGTAACGTATTCGTCAATATTCAGTCTTCTGCATGAGCTATTTTTTATAACGCTAGAAAAAATTACAGATAGTGCTACAGAGTAAATATACCTCAATTATTATTATTGTATCCAGTTAATATTCGATAAAAAGAGTCACAAACTGCTTAATATTCGGTGGAACTGGAGTTGTTAGAATAACGATAAATACCAGCTTGTATGTAAAATATGTGGGGAAATATATACAGTAATTCAGGAGGAATGGTAAATATTGAAGGAGGAGGTATTATGAACAAGACTAAGTAAAAAAGTTCATTTGAACATGTGTCCGATTTCCATTCGCTTTGGAGATAGAGGTGGTGGAATGTTATGCACCTTACGCCATTACATATTTGTGTATGGGGACGGTTAACAAAGCGAAATGTGCAAAAGAAAAAGTAAACACAAGCGACGAATTTTTTTTTTTTTTTTATCTGTTTAACGTCTCTCTAACAGCGAGGTCTTTAGAGACGGGAAAGGATGGTAGGCAAGGAATGGGAAGGAATTCGGCCATGGCCTTTTGAAGGAAGTATCCCGGCATTTGCCTGGAGTGATTTGGGAAACCATGTAAAACCCAAATCTGGATGCCCAGGCGGGGATTCGAACGCCGTTCTCCCGAATGCGAGGCCAGAACGCTAGCCGTTACACCACCACGCTCGGTAAGCGACGAATTACTCGCTCGAAGTTGTAAACACGGCTACCCTCATAACAGTACACCAACCCGTACTCAAAAGAGCTACACGTACTGTTGCGAAGATAGCTGCAAAGTCGATGATGGGATTTTCGAACATTTAATTTAAACTTTTGTGTGTGCACTTATCATAGAGAACATAAGTTACGGGAACCGCAGACAGATGGCAACACTTGAACTCGTCTCATTAGAACAGGTTCCTTCGGTCAAGCGGGAGTGTCACCAATCCGACAATGTAGCAGACATGTTTAGAGATTCATGACGATCAATAGTCGTTAAGAGGCCGCACTAGTTCATGACTGAAAAGGGGTGACAAATCAATACTAATAAAAGTCTAAGCTTGGTCGTTGTATAATCGTTTCTGCAACGCTGACGTCACGTTTGCGTCCTTCGTTGCCGAAATAACAACGGCCAGAGATGATACTTCAAAATCGAGGTTGTGGGCGTTATTTAATAACAGTTCTATTTAGTTAAGCAACCGCAATGAAACGTGTTGCCAGAGAATTAAAATAAAGCTAGTTATTTTATTCAAATCACTATACTAATCATTGCTGATTAATGTTTATTTATATTCGGTTGATGTAGATGCTTTCTTATACGCTTTGGCTGCAGATGTCACTGCTACAGTAAACTAAGAAACATCTACCATATTACATCGCTTTTAAGGTTATGGGGGCTATTGCGTAACTAATATTTAGCTAAGTAAAATCGAGGGAAAAAAAGCTATAACACTGCGTTGAATCCATTATTTTTGACGGTTTTATAAGCTAGTAATAAATAATAATAATCAACGTCACACATGTTACTAAACTCGTTTTGCTTATCGATGTCTCTCAGAAGGTTAGCCAAACTTGGTATTCAACCCAAAAATTGGATATACTTTCCCGAAGTAGGCTTACTTAAGCTAGAATTGGAAGCAGGGTTGCCAATTCCCTTCCTCCTTACCTGACCTAACCCGGTAATCCTACCGGCTAAAGAATCCCTACAGTTGAACTTGGAACCATAATCTTGAAGCGCTCTGGTGTACTTCACATTACACAGCAAGCTGTGCCAGAGGTGAAGGTCCGGTTAAGGGTCTATAAAAATCCTGCCGAGACATGGATTCGAAGCTGGGACCACTGATCCACCAGGTCACTGTCTCTCCGAAGATAAAGCTTAAATCTAGAAGTTTCATTTCCTGATGTTGTATTGCGTGTGCTGAAATATGAAGCTCATGCGAAAGGCCTCCGTGGACGCTATTAGGTATTAGGTTACTCTGCTGTTATATGACGAGGCTGCCGGCGCCAAGAGCGATACTCGACCCTATCACCGATGATCGATACTCGGAGGAAAGCGACTGTGACTCGATTACCAACACGGAAGCGAGTCTTGCAGGCACTTCCGGGCAGCTCAGCCTTGGACTACTTCTGGTGAGGCTGTTAGGAGGCCTTCACGGGACATATCTTCCGGATGAATCCTATTTTGTCTGCATGAAAGTGAGGCGATCACTTCAAAACATAGTCAATGTCATAGGTACCCAACCTTTTTTCGCCTGACGTCCGCTTTCGGGTAAAAAAAAATTATTCACCGCCCTCTTTACGAAACAAATATTACCCACAGACCCATTTTCAGAAAAAGCAACAACATCGTCTATCCTGCTTGTAATGAATAAAGTAATCCATAGGGGTTGGAAACCAATGAACTATCCATACATATTAGCTCATGGAAAAAACATCGTCTCTTTTAAGAATACCCCTGCTACTCTCAGTTTCTGCCACTGGGCTTTTTGGTAGTCTGGTGTAGTGCAAA
Organism: Vandiemenella viatica; assembly: GCA_031002005.1. Lineage (NCBI taxonomy): Eukaryota > Metazoa > Arthropoda > Insecta > Orthoptera > Morabidae > Vandiemenella > Vandiemenella viatica. The sequence continues at coordinate 197,612,533 of JARYHS010011408.1, forward strand.
CTAGGGATGGCGATCTGAGATCGATTAATCGAAGAATCGATCTTTTTGATCCAAAAAATCGATTTTTTAAATCGATTTATAGTATTGATCCAGTGAATCGATATCTTACCCTTGAAATTCTAACGCGAAAAAACGGGTTTTTACATGTAATGCGCTTGCACATGAAAGTCAGGGTTTAAATAAAGACTTGAAACAATATTTATAGCTAACAGTTGTGAACCTGGAGTATGATCCTATACTTTACTGGCAAGAACAAAAAAAAAAACAATTTATCACGTTTACTCAACAATCAAGAAGTATATCTGCATAGTGGGATCATCAGTACCTTGCGAGCGCCTTTTTTTTTTTATTATTGTCGGCAACATCCCAAGTGATTAGCGGAACCGCTTGGATCCTAGTAGACTGGACAGACTGTTGTTCCTGAAAAGCTTGAACATTAAGCACTGGGAACTGTAAACTACATCATTTCAAAACTGTTTTATGTAACCAACAAATGAAATGATTGTCTTATTGTATACCTGATACTTTGATTTTATAGTTGTAAAAAAAACTTTAATTAGTTTAAAAATGATAAAAGATCGATTATTATGGTGTCCTTTTTGTTTTCCGTGATTGAAATTATATTGAAAATACGAACACGAAAACCAAATCGAAAGAAGATCGATTTTTAGAAGATCGATCTTTTAGACCTCGATTTTTTGTGAATCGATTTATCAAATTTCGATTCGAATCGATTCAAGAATCGATCTGTTTCGGAAAGAATCGCCATCCCTAGTGCAAAACCACATTTATTCTACGGAAGTTGAGTCTGTAGATGAAATTTATGCACACATCATACACAAACTGACTGCGAAAGAAACAAAGCGTGAGCGACCGATATAACATTACAGATACACCGTCTGTCTGACACAGGTGGGTTACTTTTAAAAATTTCATTACAAAAAATGTTATTTATCACGGAAAAAATGTATCCAGTGTCATCCTGATGATACTTAGTACGTATTTCCTTGTCAAATTTCATCAAGATTGGTTCAGCCGTTTAGTGAAGAAAACGTAACAATCAGACAGAATTACTTTCGCATTTATAATGTTAATTTAGATTAATGTCTTTCCAGGATTTTAGTAAGCATTAGTGATGTTACATGTGGTGCTTGAGTTTCTAAAGCTGTTTTTGTGTACGTACAGTGGATCTGTCGCATTATTAGCTGCTAGTAGCTGTGTGTTGTGTCTAGACAGTGCTAGGTGACAGGTACAGACGACATACCCACTAGTGCTCCTGTCCTCTGCCAACAATGCTGCAGGTAGGGCAAGGCCGAAGCACTAGGGCGGTAAAGACGCATTCTGTCACCACTTGCATCCTTGACCGAGCTCTTATTCCCCGTTACACTGCTCCAGAAACAGACTCTTCGGAATGCCATTTTCTCGTTGGCGAACTGCCCGCGCACAAAAATACTTTTGTGGGACAGCTGACTGTCTACATGTGCGTACTTCGTTATTAGTTGGTGTTTTGTTCAAGGGTGCGAGGACAGTGCATTTAACATTTTGTCAGAATGTGTATCCCTGCCTCACATCCAGACCACTTCATCATATCACCCAGCTGCTTTTGTTTGTACCCTTCCCCCCCCCCCCCCCCCCCCCACCTTTAGCACGAAACATCAGCTTTCAATCCTGAATCTGTATCTTTAAATCAGAGTGGAAATACATCCAAACACAACAGGTTTCGAGCGAAACACAGTACTATACATTTGTTTTCCATGGATACCAATGTAAGAGACTGGCTCTGTGGGATGTGGAAAGTTGTTGTTGTTGTTGTGGCTTAAGGGCGCGTCGACGACGGGGTCATTGGCGCCCAAACAACATCCGGCTAAGCAATCTGCCTTAAAATTTGCAATATTACCGTCTGTATGGCCAACTGCATGGGGGTCGGGCACACAGACGGAAAATATAAATAAAATACTAAAATGTTGGCTGTAAAAGGAGCCATTAAAAATAAGAACTTCACAAATGTCTGGTTGGCAACGTTCCACCGCCACGTCCTACGGTGGTCGTTGTAGCATGGTAGAAGTTTACGGTGTGGGAAACTTGCGGCGCTCACAATTTTCCAGCTCGGGCACCGCGGGTTCGCCAAACCCGTACCTGGCACTTGCGTACCAGGCTCCTGCAAGGGAAAATTGTCAATTTATATATAAGCTATTACACAACTAAATAAATACACACCAAAACACGTACAGTCGCAGTATAATGTATACTTTAATTATATCAACTACATTTACACAAACTACTGCCAATTATTTTATAGATACCTTAAAAGTAAATTCATCGATCGAGCAGAAGGAGCTGTCAATTAAAAATTCTTTCATTCTTTTCCGGAATTTAATCTTATCATCACCTTAGCATTTAAGATCTGTTGGGAACTTATTGAAGATAGGTGTCCCTGAATATCGGAACCGGCTTTAAACAAATGACAATGACTTGTAATCCTGAGAAGATCATTTTTATTTTCAGTGCCATAATTGTGTGTTTACTATTTGTTTCAAGTAGAGTATAATTTGTGACTACAAAGGGCATTAATGTGTATATATACTCAACTACCAATGTTAAATTCCCTGACTTCTTGAACAGCTCTCTGCATGAAGTTCTACTTTTAACCCCACACGTAATTCTTACTACTCGCTTTTGGGCCCTGAATACTTTGCCTCTATGAGAATTGTCCCAGAGTATTATTGCGTATGACATTAAGGAGTGAAAATAAGCAAAATAAACTACTTTCCTCATACGGAGATAACCTACTTCTGAAATTGTACGAATTGGAAAACTGACTGGACCCAATCGCTTCAGTAAGTCAGGAACATGCAACCTCCAATTTAAATTATGATTAATATGCAAAACCTAGAAATTTCCCAATCTCCCTCTTGAATTGACTTGCCTACAAATTTTAATCAGCGAAAACCTTGATGGATACAGTTGGGTTACCGTTCTGCCATTTGGGAACCGTTTCAAAATGCTTTGATTGACAATATTGAGAAAGTACAGAGAAGAGCCGCTCGATTCGTGACTGATTGCTATAGTCCTTACGAAACAGTTACAGAATTGATTCGACACATAGAATTTATTGCTACACATACGAACACCCACTTTCGTTTGCGAGTGCGATGTAATACTTCGTCCACCATTGTATTTTGGTCGCAATGAAAACTGAGATAAGATTAGAGAAATAAGATGCAGCACTGATCCTTATATGAATTCTTTCTTCCCTTGTGCCAGTCTGGATTGAAAAGCACAAGGTAGAGAAATTAGTTTTGTTGCAAAACACCCTGTGCTACCCACAACTTTCTGAATTTATATATATATACACAGGGTGTCCAGAAAAGGACTCCCTGATTTCAAAATTAAATATCTCGAAAACAAAGATCGATAGAGGAATGCAGTAAACGGTATGTTTATTGTGATAGCTGTAAGAAGTGTATACAGCAGTGTGAAATAATAGTTACAAAAGCTGCTAACAGATGGCTCTGTAATCGCCATACGTAATGCCTAAATAGTGATCCGAAGCTCAGGGCGATCAGTTCCACCATTGAAACGTGCCAATGGTGAACATTTTGAAAACATTGTGATGTGATTGTTTGCAAAGATTGTTTTCATACGATTATTTCACTTATGTATGCTGATATGAGCGTACAGAGCCATCTGTTAGCAGCTTTTGTAACTATTATTTCACACTGCTGTATACACTTCTTACAGCTGTCGCGATAAACATACCGTTTACTGCATTCCTCTATCGATCTTTGTTTTCGCGATATTTAATTTTGAAATCAGGGAGTCCATTTCTGGACACCCTGTATGTGTGTGTGTGTAGATGTAAATAAAATTTCGGGAACTGCACGACTTTTGGAACCAACTAAACTGTTGAAATTTGAATTGATTGATTCGATATATCATCTTCTTCACGTTTTTCGCTCTTGTTTTGCGGGAAAGTAACCACAAATTAAATTTAAAATATAAAGGTTGTGCAACTGCAAAATGCTACCAGCATGGATTAAGACACAAAAATAATCGTCACAAGGGTCATATCAAAGTAAATAGTTTCGCTTTGTTATAGTGGTTGTGGTTAGGTTGGAATTCGGCCTGGACCAAGAGAAAAAAAATTACAGGAATTTCGTTCTGGGCGTTCATCTCTGAAATGGCGTATTTGTTTACAACGGAAGAAATCGATTATCTCTGATTGCTTGTTTCGATATAAGATGGTGGGCATCGCTGCATTACATCTTGGATAAATAGAGTCTATGTGTCAATTTTGTATGACTTTTTGCTACAAAGAAACGCTGAAACGCCAAGAAAAAATTACAACGAAGGATTAAGCTAACGTTTTAAAAGACTGTCACTGATTTTGTAAAGCCGGCGGCATCTAATAGCCGTGCGTCCCTCACATATTTCGACATTTTTAATTTAATTTGTGCGACTTTTCCGCAAAACAGAGCGCAAAACGTGAAGAGGATATTATATCTAAGCAATTAATCAAAATTTCAACAGGTTAGTACCAATAGGTTCCGAAAGTCGTGCAGTCCCCAAAATTTCCTCTTCATAAAAGATTTTGTACTCTACGCAGTGGGTTCTTATCCTTGAAATGAATGGGAATATCTCTCAAAGACGTTAGCAGATAACGAAAGCAATTAAACGATTGTAAATCTTGATTATCTGGTAGCAACGTCTACCTAATGAGTAGATTTAGAAAACAAAATACGTATCTTGCCGTTTCTAGGGAATTACGTTCATATATTACACACGCTGATGCGGTTTATCCTGACTTTTGAGTGAAGGCATTAGAGTTGAAGATGGATAGCTAAAGGCTCATGTGGTCTGAACTAAGCTTCAAAGAAACCGCAGCGAATAGGCTAGGACGCTTGATTCACGTACCGAGGATCGTTGCTTCGAATCCTATCAAGGAATGCGTGGTTTTAAGTAAATATTGTATTCGTTTTGAGTTTTTATTTGCTATTATCACAAATATAGTTCTGCGTTAATGCAGGTTTTCCCATCACGCGTAGAGTCATACCACGTACTACCAGGGAAATATTAATGTGATAGTATTCCATTACTTTCAGCATATATTAGAGGGGGGGGGGGGGAGTTGTGTTTCCACCTTTCTGCGAAACCTAAGACTATGTTCTGTGAGTGATAAGTGTGTTTTTTTTTTTGAAATGTTTGATTTACTGCAGTAAAGATTAGTTACACGTCAGGTCACTAAATATAGCTACAACTAAGATTAAAACAGTTGAAACCGACTTAATAGCTACAAATCACGAAAGCTATTTTTAAAACTAAAAAGATATGAAAACCGAAAAGTTGCAAGGCCAAGTAGCCGAAAATATTTTATTTCGTTCGTTTGATTTTCCGGTTCTTAGAATGAGGGCTGTGGGTATATTATCACTAATTTCAGTATTAATCAGACCAAATAACGAAGAATATTCTGATATTCTTAAAGAATAACAGATTTCTGTCTGTTATTGCTGTCCTCACCACACGATGTTAACAGTGGATCAAATAAATACAATTCACCTTTTCGAAAATAGAATTCGATACTTTTAAAATGGCACTAACAACCCTTTCGAAAACAGAATTCGACACTTTCACAAAAGTACTAACGTTTTTAATGAGTAGAAATTAATTAGTTCAATCTGTTAATAATATCATCCAATCAAGCTACGTTATCGGATTTATCAGCTCCAAACAGAACTGTAACTCTACAATTAAAGCTTGCTGGGAATAATAAGTATCAGATGGTATGACAAATCCGAAAGTGTGTTTACCTGGTGTTAGTTAACAGTGATAATTCTGTAGCTGTTAATTTTGGTTATTTTAATATCCTACTTTACAAAATACGCTTACAACTCATCAGGATAGATCCGTAACAGAAGTACAGAATTTCTGAAGTTTTAAGTAAGTTAAGTTGAAATGATTGTGTCTGCCTGGTTATGGCATTCAAGAGGATAATAATTATACACACGAAATTTTTGTTACGAAACCATCGTTACAACACCTTCACTGATAACATAATTTAGAAATATTCGAGACTGTTATAATTCTTTGTTTGTCAAATCAGCATCAAGGAATATGAGGTTATTCTATGCAAGCTGTGATTTGGCATTCATGTTGTACCACTATTAGTACAGCATACTAGTGTATACATCAACTAAAGTGTTTCTACTGCTATTGGTGTAATCTTTCTCTTAAAAGTTTCTGACTGATTCTTTTCTTACACTTTTCTTGTCATTTCGTTTACACGGGCCACTCTATTTTTACACTTCTACCGCACCTTTCCTACTTTCGTAAACTTTTACTTTGTTTCCTGTTATTCGTTCTTCTCGATCGTTTCTCTTGAACATAAGCCGGTACTTTATTTCAATTCGCCTTCTGATCACTTCATATCATAACTCTGTTGCTTAAATTTAAATATATATATATATCCAACGTATTAAAAATGACTCTTTCTGTGAGATTCTGTTAATATAATTTATAATAGTATAATTTTAAAAACTATGGAAACTTTACAAAAATTATTCATATACTGGAGATAATGATAAGGAGATGTACCAGAGAAGTGAGGGAATTGGGTTATAAAACCTCGGTCAGACTATGATCAATATGGTGGTATAGTACGGGACCCACATCTTGAGTATCAAATACAGGAGTTGAAGGGACTGGAAAGAAGAGGAGCTAGATTTGTTTGTATTCATTCAGTGAGCGATATGAAAAGGAGCTGCGTTGCGAGTCACTGGAAGGGTGAAGATCGTGTTGGAAGAGTACAAGTCGTAAATTGGTGATGAGGCGTCGAAAGATATTGGTCGAAGAATTAAGAGACGTGCATGGAGAGGAAAATATGACCATGGGCACAAGCTGGCATTCGATTTCATGCGTAAGGGAGTGAGAAAATTTTCTTTTTTGGGTGAGGGTGTCAGGAATTAGAATAAACTACGAAGTGATGAATAATTTGTCTAAAACGCAGAAATAATTTGAAATTTAAATTCGTGAAGGACAAAATTAATAGGGACGGGGAATTTACACCCAGAGATATATGATAATCTACACTGTCTCCACTAAAATCACAAAAGCTTAAGTAATTCTCTCTAACTGTTTGTTACTTTTTTACAACTAAACTGTTCATCTACATATATACTCTGCAATTCACAAAACTGTGGGTGGCAGAGGGTGCTCAGCACCAAACCTAATCTCTTTGTTGTGCATTCCAATCCCCAATGGTACGCGGGAAAAAAGAATTCATATAAGAATCAGTGCGGCACCTTATTTCTCTAATTTTATCTTTCCTGTCATTCCGACCGAAATAGGTTGGTGGACGAAGTATTTCACTACACTCGTAAGTGAAAGTGGGAGTACGCATGTTTACCAATAAGTTTAAACGAAACGTGCGTCGTCTATCTACCAGAGACTCCCAGCCTAGTCTACTAATCAGTTCTGTAACGCTTTCATAAGGACTGTAACAAGCGGTCACGAATCGAGCGGCTCTTTATGAAATTTGACAAAGTATCACCAGAAAGAACATAAGATGATTTTTTTCTTTAAAAATAACATATTTTACATACAATTTTGAAAACTAAACGAACGGTGATAGACAGATGGATAGCGTGTGTAAGTCTCTGGAATGTTTTATCGGTTACTCAGACTTTGTTTCTGTTTATGTATCAGCTGTTCATAATTTTCTCTTCAAGAGAGAGAGTCAATGGTAGAATGGTTACGTATTCCACGTTATTTTGTCCCTACTCCGTGCTTTTTGGGACACCTTTTACGTAACTATGTCTAATTGTAACAGTAACATTCTAAATCCATCAGTACGAAGTAGTGGATAGAAGCTAACAAATAGTAATAATTATAAAAAAGAGGTAAGTAAATGACTAGGGAAAGTGCAACTGCAGCATGAGCACCTTCGCAGATAAATTAAATAAAATAAATGAACGTATTGAAAGTTTTATTCGTGATTATTGTCGTAACAGAGACGTCTGCGATTAAACCACCTGTTGCTTTATCGCAACCACCCAGCGGCTTATTCGCAGCAAAAGTGTCACGTAAGGCAAACTTTATTTGACCGGGCAAGCCGTCAGCTTTAAACGTGCCGTTCCGCCACTGGCTTACCGTCAGAACCTTGTGCAGCTAACTCTGTTTACGAAGACGAGAGAAAACAATCAGCGCTCTGTAAACAACAGCCCGCGCTGCGAGCTCAGCAGAGTCTACCAACCGAACAAGTAGGCGAGGAAAGGAGGCTTCACCACTGCCGTCAGACCACCGCAACACTCCCTGCACGGTCCGTTGAGACTTTACGGAGGAAGGAGACTGTAGCGGCAGCTGCCTTTGACACTAACACCACAGAATGCAGACAAGAAACCCGTTCTATACGAATTATTCGGCACATGTAAACTCGAGACGGCGAAACAAAGCATCAAGAAGGGACATGTCACAGCTACCGCGGAGAGATTTTATCCTTATACCTGTTACACGCGACTTCGTACGCGTGGACTCAGAATTTAATTGCTGCAATTGGATATACATGACTGCAACTTACGTAAAAGGTGTCCTATAAAATATGGAGTCGGGTTAATATGACGGGGAAGCCATCACGATACCATTCAACCATTGAACCTATCTCATAAAGAAAACAAATTCGCAACTCCTTTAAAAATATCAACAAACTAATGGAGAGGGGGTTAACTAGATGAGACAATTTACCACTTTTTCCGCAGCAGATTTTTGTTTGTGGTTTAAATTTTTTTTCACTTTCTGGGCACATCTTATGTAAATACCGTTTGTCCTCTGCTAAGACACATCCTTTGAGGGTTTTTTTTTTTTTTTTTTTTTTTGCTTTCGGCGACTAAGCCATTCAGCCAGCTCAATGTGTTTTATGATATCTCTTCATGTGAATTTAGTTTCTCCAGTGCGTTTATACTTCCTATGTACAGACACCACAGGACGGACAGGACATTCACATAGACACACAACACTTAAACATCCATGCCCGCGGCCGGATTCGAACCGGCGACCTTCGGCACGTGGAGCTAGTGCTCTAGCCCCTACGCTACCGAGGCCGCCTCCTTTGGGGGTTGGAAATTCATAAGCTAACTGCATGCAGCAACCAATGGGGGAAAAAACACGTCTTTTCTAATGTGCCCCTGTCACCTTCAGTGCCTGTTTCAAGGATATGTTGATAGTATTGGCAAAGGATAATGTCTGTAGGAACTGTAATTTTATAAATTGTAATGCTAGTTATACCAGAATAATTCGGATTCAAGGAATCAACGCATCATCACGTTTAGCCACTCTGATCATTTTGACAACTTTTATTGCATTGTGCCTCAATTGAGTTATTTTCAGTTGCGTGCCGTTGCATAGTTGTGGTTTCTGTACATGAAATTTATGAGCAGATCATACACAATCTAACTGCGAGAGAAACCAATATACGTAACAAACAGACAGAGTTACTTTTGGATTAGTGTAGATTGGCTAGGAAAAAAGGATAACGTAAGTGGAACGAAGACTGGTGTCAGATAAAGATAAATAGAAGACACCATTACTAAGCAATCTAGCCAACTATATTTAAGAAACCATGGTTGAGGGACTATCAAATAATGAAAAGACAACTAATAACAAACTCGGTCAATGCTGCTGTTCAAATCATCCATGCCACCTTCATATAGTAGACATACCAATCTGTACGTTCGAGCAAGAGGTTTCCGACCTCAATCATAAAGAGTTCTCAGCCAGATTTAAGATGATTGTCAGTACCCTTCTGTAATTTCAAAATGTTCAGGTTTACAAAAAAGTTATCCGTTTCCTCCAAGACCCTGCACGAAGTATCCGCTCAGTCAGGTTCAAGCTTGGGGAAGCAACCCCCATCCTCCCTGGGGAAGCGCAGGAGATTTTGAAGGGAGTCGTTGAGTTTTAAGAGTTGATGCAGTTTGTTTGTGAATCTAGGTTTTCTATACCTGTTCGATCACCGTTACACTGTAAGAAGATTATTGTTACGCGAGACTCGAACAACACACCAAATCTGAAGTGGAGGAACATATTGTAGTAAGAGACCATAGAAATCAGTGGCAGAAAACTACAATCACAGCGTAACCGAAGATTTTTTTTTTTAGAACGTAGTATTAGGGAAGCCATAGATATTTTTACACATCCTAATCGTCACCAAGGACGGGGGCTATGTATTCAGTCATATATGGGAGTGTGTACTCGAAGACAAAAGATTTTCGATAACAACAGCAGCCTGATCTCTCCACAGAGCGTAAACCTCTCTGGAACTGCGAACATTCTTTGCCGCAGAAACAACAGAATCCCTGCAGAACTACGTAAACAATCCGTCCAGCGTACTGGAAATCGAATACAATAACTTGAATCAGACCTGATGACAGTCCAACATTGTGACCGAAACGTTATCATCATCAGCAACAAACATACAGAGTGTGTTGACTGTGCGGTAACGCCTTGGCCTTGTATTCAGGAGGATGTGATTTCAAATCCCCGCCCGGTAATTTAGAACTTGATTTTCCATGGTTTCACCAAATCACTCCAAGCGAATGCCGGCATGGTTCCTTAAAATGTCATGGCCTTGCCCCGACTCCTTCGCCGACTCTAATCATCTCGACGTCAACGAGGCGTAAAGCCATTACATCGGCAAGAAACACGCAAAACTAAAGCCGAAAAGAAAAGTAAGTGAAATGTTTGCATAACACGTTTGTGTTTATGATAGCGTCTGAACTGAGAGAGCATTCAGAAAACCGGTAAGTACTTTCCGAGACGTGCAGAGTGGTGGTCACGTGACGTGGCGAGTAGGAATCCGCACGGCTAGCGCGACACGTGACGCCGCGTCAGCGAAAGGCGCTGACCCACAAGTCAGCAGGGCTGCCCGCGTCTGTTGTCTTCACACTGACAGCGAAAGTATTCAGAGGAAGTAGTGAAATAGCTCAATGTCGTGACGTTTAAAATATAAACAATCATCATTACATACCAAAAAAAAAAAAAAAAGTGTTGAAGCCTTCATTGGGAAAAACCACACAAGAGCCAAAATTTCAATAGAAAACACATCCATAGAACAAGTATCAGAATTTAAATATCTAGGTTACAACCTCAACTACACCACACAAACTGATATGCAGCAAAAAATCACAAACTTTGTGAAAGTTACAGGAATAAAATAATAGCACCTTCAGACTATCTCTTGTTTACCACCACACTAGAATCAGGCTTTGATTCTATGAAATATTTGGGAGTAACAGTACAAATTAACATGAAATGGGACATACACATTAATTCATTAGAAGGTAGAGCTAATTCTAGGCTGCGATTCATAGGTCGAATCTTGAAAAATTGTAATGAACAAACAAAGGAGATAGCGTACAAATCTCTTGTGAGTGGACTATTGTGCCATTTTGCATCCGTTTCGTAAGGGGTTGATCAAAAGTTTAGAGAAAGTACAGAGAAGAGCAGCTCGATTCGTGACTGACCGCTTGCTAGAATCCTTATGAAAGCGTCACAGAACTGATTAGTAGACTAGGCTGGGAGTCTCTGGCAGATAGACGACGCATGTTTCGTATAAACTTATTGGTAAACATGTATAATCCCACTTTCACTTACGAGTGTAGTGAAATACTTCGTCAACCAACCTACCAGGAAAGATAAGATTAGAGAAATAAGGCGCCCCAATGATTCTTATATGAATTTTTTTTCCCCTCGTATCATTGGGGATTGGAATGCTCAACAAAGAGATTAGCTTTGGTGTTGAGCACCCTCTGCCACCCACAGTTTTGTGAATTGCAGAGTATATATGTAGATGTATACGTAACATCCTGACTAAACTTACCCTAGTATACTGTACGGCAGTGACGCCCGGACACTCCCCAAAGGCGATAAGCGGAGGCTGAAAAGAGATTCATGAAGAGAACAGCTGGCTACACACTAGGTAACAGAAAGAGATCTGATGAAATACTTAAAGAAGTAAAATTTAAACCCGTTCTCCAAACTGTGCAAATCTACAGAACATCTTGGACAGATCACTTGCTAAGGATGAAGATGGACCGGATCCCACGAAAAATCTTCATTGCCATTCCAGAGGCAGGAGAGATGTAGGAAGACCACCATGAAGATAGATTGAGACCGTATCACGCCACCAAGCTTACCGCTGGATAGGAAGAAGAAGATGAAGATAATTACATACCACGTCTATAGTTCAGCTCTCGGGTGTATAGCCTGCTTTCAAAGAGAATAAAATCCTCTATTGTAACTAGCCAATGTTAAAACACGACTTTTCGGCGGCCATAACTCTGCCGCCATTGTCAAGTCACACATCGTGTTTTAACATTGGACTCACTCGGCTAATTACTCGAGAGGGTTGTATCCTGTTTCAACGCCGAGAAAACCTCCAGTCTTGCGTCGAAAGAATCAGCAAGCATAGAGAAATTTGTCTCGATCCATTTTTCATAAAAAGAAAAATCATTCTGTTCATCCATCTGCTGAGTCTCTGCACAACGACGATGAAACAAGTTAACATAGCAGCTGCTTCTCAAGTCCGTTTTCACTTTTTCTAGAATGTATTTTCGTTACTTAATTTACATAAGTAACTAAAAGAATCCGTTTGTTCAAGAGTACAAAGTTAAGAATTCCGTTGTTGACACCGTTGATTCCCTGAAGTATCTGGGCGTAATAATTCAAATCAACATGAAATGGGACTTGCAAAGCTAATTCTAGATTACGATTCATAGGTCGTATTTTGAGAAATCGTAATGCTCGTACCAAAGAAATAGTGCGTCCGCATTTGGATTACTATTGTGGACGATTCGTGACTGTTAGTTACAGTCCTTACGTAAGTGTCACAGAGCTGATACGTGAGTTGGGCTGGGATTGTTTGGCGGACAGACGACGTCGTTTTCGTTTAAATTTATTGGAGAAAATGCGATATTCTTTAATTTACGAGTGCAATGAAATACTTCTTCCGCCAACCTATTTAGGTCGCAATGACAGGAAGGATAATATTAGATAAATAAGATGCCGTACTAGTGTTGCAAACTGAAAAAAAACAAAATGTTTTTTTTCAGCTTTGTGAAAAAAAACATGAAAAAAACCTAGCACCCGTGTTTTTTTTCTAAATTTTGTTTTTTTTCAGAAAACAATATATTTGATAAATTATAGTTTTATTTAAGGAACTTCCATTTTACAAGAGTGTTTTAAGTCTTACTGAATCATATAATGTCTCACATAATGATTCATAAGTGTATCTATATAGGTAACATAATTTTATTCATCCTCTGTCAGTACCACATTCACTAGTATCAGCACTACCAACACTAGTTCGGTCGGTGTCGGAATTTTCTGTCTCTTCTTCTGTCTCCTCTAGATCCATAACTTCAGAAATAGTTAATTTTTCTTTTACTGGTTGTTCTTGTATTGTACGCACAAGATTTTGAGATTGCAATTTTAAATTGTGAGCAAAGTACACACTGTGCATAAAGACTGCGCCAATAGTTCTGTATTACGGTATTTTAAGTTTGAATTAAAATCTATTATCATACAAAACAGGAGCTTTACTTCTTTTCAATCGTTTGTTTACACCAACGATTGCAAGGAAACGATTCATAATTAGGGACCGTGCACAAACTACGTGGCTAGGTCCAGAGGGAGGAGGGGTTAGCTGGAAGGCTACGCTGGGCTATGTGGGGAGAGGGGGGGGGGGGGTTCCGAGCCAGGCCATGTAACTTTCCTTTCGTAACATTTTTCACAGTTAAAATGAGGAACTGAACTCACAACAGCATGTGAGTATTTATTTCCCTCAGTTAATTATATCCGTATGTAATTTACAATAGTCTGACAAGAGAAAACAGTACAAAATGTCTTCTGGAATCAAAACGAAAGAAAGCTACGTGCTTCATGAGCGGGGAGGGGGGGGGAGAGGGGGGGAGGCAAAAGACACGTAGGGCTACGTGGGAGTTCACAGGAGGCCAAAATGGAGCTATGTGGTTTATGCACGCTCCCTTACTGACAATTCAATGAGTCAGTACCACTATACTCTGAGAGTTAACAAGTATACGAATATAAGGAAAGCCCAATAAGGCAAAAAACCGTGGATAAATTTTAAATTCCTAATTTTTTTAAAAGATCTGTAGGTAATTTTGTAGGGCTGTCAACACTATTTCAAATAGCAAGTATCAATCCAAACAATGGGGAATGGGGATTCCTTCTCGCGCAACCTAGTCTCTTCGGGAAATCCCCGTTCATAAAGAAAATTTCAGTCAATTTTGCCAATATTTTCGTAATTTTTTTTTCCAACTGAACCAGAAAAATATAGTAGATTTTAAACTAAGATAAGTACTTAGAATAAACTCTAAAACAGTCATTTTAAACGATAACTGCCTTAAAAATTTGAGATTTAGTAGCTGTGAAAAAAAACGTGTTCCAGAAAAAAAACATGTTTTTTTTCAAAGTTTTTTTTCATGTTTTTTTTCAAGCCAGAAAAAAAACCCGTTTTTTTACAACACTATGCCGTACTGATGCTTTTATGTATTGTTTCTTTCCTAGTTCTGTTCTGGATTGGAATGCGCAGAATTAGGATTGGTGCTTAGCACCCTCTGCCACCCAAAATATTTGTGAATAGATGTAGATGTAGATGTAGATGTAGAAATGATGGTACTGTGAATGGTAAGATGATCCAACGGTAATATGCGTAAAGAATCCTGGTTAGAGTCTCAGATTAAAAGTTACCAGACTGCTCATCCTTTCACTTAGAAGGCCAATCAAATCTTCATGGCTTCGGACCGATGATGCCTTAACCATATTGCAGTGGTTGTTCCAAATTCTTCCGTAACCTATATTATTATCATAGGTTACTGCCATTACTCTCAGCTAGTCTTACGACGTTATTGTTTCAAAAATACGAAACTTCAGCTGAAGTTGTGAACTGTGAACTCAGTTATGAGGCAGTAATTATACCCACTGACAACCAACAATTCGCTACTGTCCGCAAAACACACCTGCCACTGTGCTCGACGGAAATTTCCTTTCGTAGCGCGCACTTCCGCCATCTGCATAACTCGTTCCTCGCGGCCGCCGAACAATGGCGCATTGTGCCAGCGCACCTCCAAGGACACGTCGCGTCACAGTGTCAAGCATCCGTTCCGCGAATGTTTAAAAAAAGCGAAATTTTCGCAGAATTCTCAAACAGTTTGTTGCACCACTTGCGAAATCTTAATTAGAGTCCTTACTAACGCTTATTCTTAGTTAGTTCATAAATGTTTCGCCCCGACCGAGCGTGTGGGCGAGCGACAACGCTCTGGCCTTGCATTCGAGAGGACAATGGATCGAATCTCCGTCCGGCCATCCAATCTTTTCCCGAAATCACTCCAGGCGAATGCCGGGATGATTCCTTCAAAACTTCCATGGCCAAATTTCTTCCTGTTCCTCGCCCCCGAAAAAAAAAAAAAAATCTCCTGGTTGCAACTTACATTTGAGGTCTCGCCTTAAAACAATTTGCTTTAATCTTTTCTTTCACTAATTTTGAAAGTTCTCGTGTATTGTCCTTATTTTTTTTAACTGCTTTACGTCTCTTTTTAACATCGAGATCTTTTAGAGACGGGAAAGGATGGGGGGCAAGGATGGGGGCAAGGAATGGGAAGGAATTCGGCCATGGCCTTTTGAAGGAAGCATCCCGGCATTTGCCTGGAGTGATTTGGGGAAACCATGGAAAACCCAAATCTGTATGCCCGGACGGGTTGTCCTTAAGGGAAGCGATAATTAGAGTATCCTCTTTTCTTTTTTTTCACAAAATAAACATAATTCAAGAAGTTTTAATAGAAAATATTCTGTTTTTCTGTTAAAAATTTTGTCCGCGACAGATTTTTCGTAAATAACTAATTAGCGTATATCTTCATACAAACATTTTCTGTTATAAATTTTCTATTTGATTACATATCGAATCCATTAAGCTGAAGACCAATATTTCAAAATTAGATACAGTTCTCAGAAATTATAATTTGCGTAAGGTATCTTGAACAGTTGTGAATAACATTTAATTTTCATAAAAATATCTCTAAAAGACGTAACAGTTTAGTACTGTTCTTAAGGCCAGCTAAAAGCAAAATACTAGAATATGACGATGCTCCAACTGGAATGGAATTTCGTATTTATCCGTTTTTCTGTACGTTAACATCCTCATTATAAGTTTTCTATGGATCAATTTAAGTAATGCATTATCATCAACACTTATTATGATTTAATCTAGTATTAGTGCTCGTAAATTATATATTACGGCTTATAAAATGTTAATTAGCACTAGTTACAATAATAACTTTTGTTATGCTGACAACTACGAACTTATTTTTACTTTTTACCAAGATGCTGTAAATTGGTCTCTTACAAATTTATAATGCGTTAGCGGTTGGTAGAAATCTTTCTACCATATTATTATCGTTCTCTGTTTATAGTGGACGATTAATATTTAATATTGTAGATTGATAATCGAAGTGAAGAAACGTAATTATCACACATACGACGTTCTAGAGGCATAATCTTTGTTAACAATTGGTCAAGGAGGTGTAGTTATCATATTAATGAGAAACTATGTATATAAACCATCCAAATCACTAATGGTAACATTCTGAAAATCATGAACTCAGTCTTAAAAATGTCACCAATTTTTGTGCACTAATAATTCAGTGTCAATTCACACTGTTAATTAACACGAAAATAACTCAACCTTTTTTTATATGTTTCAGGTTCGGCAGGTGAGTGCAGCTCATTCCGTAAGGCATGTCACGTGGTTGTGGTTACGCCACTTGACTTGAGCGGAAATGTATGTGCAACAAATTTCATTCTCTCTAACGTTACTACTATACATAATGAAGTTTTGGGGGTAAGTTTTTCTTCACTTTCATCAAATATCAACCGTTTTCCAACCTACTGCGTTCACTGGAAAACATTTGTGCTCTTTCCTACCACTTTCTCATCCATAACGTTTTTGCGAAAACGTCTCAATCAATCTGCCTTACCTGATACTTCCACAGTTCGATTCCAACTCTTTTTGCAGTGTATCATGCATATACTTTACCTTCTCTCTGGTTGCATAAATTTAACAACGCGGTTTAAAAGATAATGCACGTTCCATGCAAATAACATTTCGGTTTGAAGATCCAGAGCACATCTCGTTTCTTCTAAAAACGTATTCCTCTAATCTGTAATGTTCTGCATTCAGCGAATATCAGAATTCAGTAAAGCATATACTTTCACTAAAGCAGTTGTTCCCAATTAGTGATACGTGTATTCCCAGGGGTACGTGAGGTTGATTTAAGGGGTGCACACGATAATCTCTTAACTAACATAATCACTACGATAATAAAGAAAAAACAAGTACGCAAACATTACTATCACCAAATATATTTTTGGGCAATTGTTAATGTTTTTGTGATTTAATAAATAGCGAAAAACATGTTTAATTTTTTTATGTTTTCAACTATAAGAGGTATGCGAGGTTGCGCTCTTTCTTCAATTGGCACTAAGGAAAAACTAGTTGAGAACCAGCGCACTAAGGAATTTACTGCGGCGTTGGAGTATTGTCGCGAATACGCTAGTTAACGTTGACACTATTATCTCGATCACGGCTCACGCCTGGTGCTTAGGCTACCGGACTACTACCATGCTCCACTGGCTTGCAGGCCTATGCGGCGTTTGCGCAATCAAAGTTGCATGAGAGCCTTACATAATACACAGATGATATAAACCTAAAAACCCACTGCTACTCTTCGGCCTTCAGAATCGGCTATGTTTACTCTCCTATGTGCACCTGGCTGAGAAGAAGGTTATTGTTACACGACCAGAACAGCACCTGGGAGAAAGCGGAGTATATTTTATGTTTGGAAACTCGGATTCCTGACACTAAAATCGTTAATGCCGTCTAATATAGAGCATTCTAAAAACCAAAGAATTTAAAATCAGTAAATAATTCCATGCAAAATCTATAAATCTTTTACTTGCTGGAATAACTGTTGAAACATACATTACCACTTAAAACATCTGCAATTTTACTGGACCTGTGTTTTTCTAAAAATCCTCCATATATCATGTTATAAAATTAATATATCGTGATATAATACCCCTACAGCAAAAACAATTTTTAATTTCTCAGTTCATTATATTACTTTAGTGGAAAATAAACCTATGGAGAACACAATACAGATAATTAGATTTCGGTGGATGTGTGGAACAGTATATAAAAAACCCAAAACAGACATTTCTATGGAAGTATCTGGAATACCGTAAGGTAGCAAAATATGAATGACTGGAAGACAAAAACTGCAAACAGAAAAAATAAATAAAATAATAATAAAAAATTAAATAACGGCTTTTTTGATTCCGTGGCTAACCGACATTTTAATTTTTTTTAGCAACATCAGAACAATTTCGCCAGTATTTGATGATATAAAACATATGCAACTGCGACTGACATCAATATTATATTGACTTACTGATTGCCGATGTATCGACGTTCAGGTTCTTAGATGGCCAATAAAACTCTGAGAAAGCCTCAAAATTACGGCGGAAACGTTAGTTATTAATAAGTCAGAGCGTTCCCACCCAGAATGGCAGAATAACATGGGTGGGTGGGAATACCAGCTACCCCCGCCAAGCTGTACTGGTTGCCTGGAACCCAGGCGCGCTCAACCTGCTCAGCGCGGTCGAGTCTGGCCGTCACCCACGCAGTCCTGTCGGACTTAACAGCCTCAAGGCCGGCCAGTCCGCAACAGGAACCACGTGGAGGCGGTCACACAGAGCTCGCTCGAGTTCAATATCACCGTTCCGACCACTCTCCCTCTCTCTATCTTGCCACACATTTCATAGTAATCCAATTTAATCTCAATTTACTTGTAATGGAGCGTACGCTCCAGAGGCAATTTTCAAACACACCCATTTTTTACCTTTCTTGTACGCACCTACTTTCAATCTCTACGAAGTTTAGTTTTATAATCTTTCAGCGTTTTGGTAAATTATTCAACACTCCCCTTGGCAATTTATTTCAATTCCTGACTCCCTTAACTACGAAAGAACATCTATGTTAACTGAAATCGAGTGGTCAGGGTCATCTTTACCCTTAGGGGGCATCCACAAATTACGTGAGGTGTTTTTTTCGGATTTCTGGACCCCTCTCCCCCCTGGTGAGATTTCGTGAGATCTGGCCGGATCCCCCCCCCCTTCTGGTGAGATCTGGTCCGTGAGAACCCCCCCTAGAAATCACCCTGGAAACTTTTGTAGACCTTTTTTTTCCCCTCCTAAAATCGACTTTGGCGCAAATTGTAGACCTTTTTTTTTGGCTCTACTGTCCCCAAATTTTTCGCAAAATCTCACGTGAGATTTCCGTTGACCCCCCCCCTTCTTCCTTGTGAGATTTCGACGGACTCTCCCTCCCCCATTTCACCTCACGTAATTAATGGATGTCCCCTTACAGACATCTCTCATTTTTCTTCTACCAATATCTATCGACGCCTCATCGGCAATATACACCTTGTACACTCCCAATACTCTCCTCACCCTCTTCCTGACTTCCATTCCAGCTCCATTATCATGCCAATTACTCACTGGGTCCTGCAGTAATTTCTAAAAACAGATTTAGCAGCCCTTCTCTTCATGGGATCCAGCTCCTGTATTTGACACTCAAAATGTGGGTCCCATACTACACTTCCTAATTCAAGCAATAGTCTGACCAATGTTTTATAAACCAAATGCTTCACTTCTCTAGTACATCCCATCAGTTTCTCCAACAAGAGAAGAATTTTTAAAACTTTTCCTACTACCTGCCCAATGTGTCCTGCCCAGTTGAGTCTGCTATCAGATGTTATGCCCAGATATTTACATTTCAAATTCTCACCATTACTCTCGAATTTCTTTCTCTGTCTATTTTGCTTTCTGATGTTTTTTTAATTTTTTCGTCCAGTTAATTGATAACATTAGTTTGTGGCGTTTTGTACCTTTCCAATGAAAGACGGGACCTTTGTAGAGTAAAAGCTCAATGTTGTAGACAGTTTCCTTAATTTCAAGTTAATCATTTTGTATAAAAATTAATAACATACCAACGGGACTTATTATATTTTTTTCCTATTTACCGTTGATCGACCCACAAAAGCGAAAACGTCTAATTATTATGATGATGATTATTATTTACCATAATCATTTCACTCCATTCTATGATACATACAGTGTGGGGTAGTATTCACTTGCAATTGAAAAAGATATATTACTCAAACCTGCTGCTGATACTGTGAAATTACGTCAGTCTGGTGTTGTGCTGTGGCAATTCACCCCAAACAGAAGCTTGGAAGTGATTCGAAATGTTCCTGTTCAAATTAGACGACAAGGCAAACACTGAGACGAAGCAGCCATGAAATATAAATACTAATACCTCTACAGATGCTCTAAATATGGATTGAAATGCATACGGTGAAAAATAAAAATATAGCGTTGATGAATTATTAATTTTTATACGTTTTAGAATATTTCATATGATGTTCGTCTAAAACTCCTTTTTTTATTTTTTTTTCCAACTAAACTAATTGGAACCTCGAATGATGTGTTCTCTTTGGAGTCACGTAATTCTCACAAACTGTTAAGTATGTGAAAGTTAATCGCTACATCACTGACGGAGTGGTGATTCTATTCAAAAAATTGGGAGCTTAGTATTGGCTACTGTCTGCGAAACATGTATGTTGTGTTCAATTTTTCATTTCAGTGGTTGGCAACACTGCTATGGTACAATGAAGGACGGTTAAGTGACGTCCTCGAACTTAGCGTTGTGCAATGTGGCTGCATTTAGGGGCCTTGAAGGACCCGCTCCACCCAGGAGGTCGCTGCGAACCAGTTATAACCGGTATTTCGACACTAAATTAGCAGTTCCAACGCCTGCTGGGGTACTGGTCACTGCCAATGTGATTCCGGCATTTCTGGAGACCAGCACTAAAAGAAACTATTGATATTTTCTCGCATTCAGCAAAATAGTACGTGCACTACTCTAACATTAAACATCCAGATAGCTGACGAAGTGCCATTATGCTTTACGTTTGTAAGCCCATCGGCAAGAATTACAGGCCCATGACGACTTTTTTCCCCACAAATCCATTCCTGGTAAATTTCACCATTGTGGGGTCAATAACACCGGATTCACGAAGAGAATCATGATTAATACACTAGAACTATTATCACACTGTAGCATAACGAGTATCATAGAAAAAAATATGAAAGCCTGAAGGTTACTCTGAGAAAAGTTCGTTGTCATGGGAACAGCAGACTAACGAAACAGAACGAGTGGAGTATAACGTTAGTGTGTGTATGAGTCGATGCTAGATAGCCAGTTACTGCTAACAAAGTACCTTATATCTTCGGATACCTGACTTTTGAATACAACTTGAGTAAATGACAGAGAATGAAATGAAATTTTGTTATTATTCAAATATAAAAGATTAAGATAACAAATTGGGGAATTCAAGTTCTAAACTAATTAAAATGGGTCTTGAATTCCTGGCGACCGAAAATATAAAGCTATAAAGAAATACGAATTTAGACACTAATAAAATACAACATGGCGACCGTGACAGAACATGAAATTTGTGTTTTTTATGTCTTGTCTCAATTGTGATTAATTGTAAAGTAATCATATATTTTATTAAGGTGAAGAAGAATATAAGGTCCTTATATAAGCCCCGAAAAAAAAGTTTTCCAGAGTATTTTCCAAAATATATGTCAGGATCTTGGGGAGGGTTGTCGCATAACGACTTTCACAGAAAAAAATATGAAAGACTGTAGGTTAGTCTGGGAAAGGTTCGTTGTGATGGGAGCAACAGAGTAACAAAACCGAGCGAGTTAGGTATAACGTTAGTGTGTGTATGAGTTGATACTAGTCAGACAGTTATTGCTAACAAAGTACCTTATATCTTCGAATACCTGACTTTTGAATGCAACTTGAATAAATGACAAGGAATTATATGAAAGTTTGTTATTGTTCAAATATAAAAGATTAAGTTAATAAACTTGGAGATTCAAGTTCTAAACGAATTAAAACTGGACTTGAATCCCTGGCAATCGAAAACAGAAAGCTGTAAAGAAATACGAAGTCCGAACAAAATTAAAATACAACAACACGCCACATAGAAGCTGCTGTAACATAGGTCAGATAACGACAGGTATAATTAAATTTCAAAACTAAAGTAGAATTGGTAACCACCACAATATTGTGAATCGCTAAGATAAACATTTCCTTCTGCTCCCCTCCACAGATTTTCAACTATTCTATCGAGGTACAAGCAATCAAATATCAACAGCGATAAAGCTCTAGCATTGCTTTCGGGAGGACCAGAGTTCAAATCCCAATCCGGCCATCCAGATTTCAGTTCAACATGGTTTCCCCAGATCACTCCAGGCGAATGCCAGGTTGGCTCCTTCAAAAAGGCAATAGCCGAATTCCTTCCCGTTCCTTGCGCGCATCCTTTTCCCGCCTTTAATGACCTCATCCATCGACGAGGCGCAAAGTCATAAGCAAAAAAATCTTAAATTGCTAGTAATTACAAACAATGGAAACCCCGACTTTCAATAGTTCAGAAAAGAGAACTCCAACCACTGTAATGTGAACAAGTGTTGTGATTTTAGAACATATTAAAGTAATTTGTATTTTTACACATCCCATAGGTCCTGTAAACCTTTTTGACCATGTTTTGGCACCGATATCATGCATAGAATAAGTGTGCATTTACCTTCCACAACATTTTTAAATTCCGTGATTAATTTACATACACCAGGGACTGTGATGAGAAGCTACGAACATGCACATTCAATTTCTGTTTTGAATAACATAAACAGACAAGCAGTTCAAAAAATACTACTTTGATTAATGATAACATAGTATCTTTCTGATGACTTATATGTCGAGGAAAAACAGAGAATATGAAAATAACATCATGTCCTCCAACTGCCCGAAAATCTTGAAATAAAATAAAAATTCCAAAACAAGAAACTGGCATAATAAAAGTACATATCTACAGTCCATTGTTTAAGGACAAATTTACGATTCAACAAAATGTTTTGTCAAGAAGTAAGTAGGCCAATGTACTGTGAAAAAGGTTTCAATTTAAAGGCGTTCTTTTTATAGAGACTTTCAAGACAAATGCGACATTGTCTCCTGCAGAATACTGGTCCAAAACATTTAAATGTCACTACATGAGAAGCAGAGCTTTATAAAATAATATAAAGCCTCATAGTCTCTTTTTGTGGAGTCTGTATGTCAATTCAGCTTGAGCTATAGCTTGTGGCTACATGTTGTTGGAAACCACTGTACAACTGTGCCACTGTGATGTGAGTTTGTTTTGGAGGCTGCCGATAGTGTCTGCTGATTACATTGTGTCCCCACCCCTCTCCTCTCCTTAATTAAGGACACAATGACCGCGCGATCGAAGCGAAATTACTTTCGACCTCACATCAGCAGATACCACAGGTTCGTGTCCATTTGTTTTATTTATTGTAGCGTCGGGGAGCGGTCTAGCGGTTCAGTAGTTAACGTTTCTCACTGGGAAGCGGAAGGTACCCGATTCGAATCCCTGTCTCGGCGGGGACTTTCTCTAAACACAAATATACGCCATTCACTTGCACATTCGCGTTTTGCATTACACCAGGTTAGACGATAAATGAAACACATTGCATAGAGGTCATAGAATGTAAACCAGCTTCAAGCAATTGGTTTACAGTCGTCCGGGTAGTGACTCTCTCTGTAACCACTGCTTGGATCTGGCCTACAGTCACCCGTCTGCCAGCAACAGCCACCCTTACAATTTGGCGGTCTTCACGTGCTGTTGTCCTTCAGTATGGGCATGGGCCTGCTCTAGGAGTATTAGAACCATCTTTCGTCCACTGTGCAAGAAGTCTGTGTACTGTCATTGCACCACGGCCAGTCCTTCGGCTGATTTCACGATGTGATACACCCATCTCAAACACACCAATTCTCCGACCTCTCTCACAGTTAGACATCTGGATGTAGAAGGTGGTCACTCTCCACTTTCTCATACTTGGTCAACAAGAACTTGTGGGCAAAAAGTGTCATGTTACACCACACAGTTCACCACTTATGCTCTAAAAAACATAGCAATTTTGCATAATGAATAGCACCGTAATTCTTATACTATTTCATGTAAATATTTCAATTTTTAATCATTTAATGCTCTTCATACGGGAATACTTGAAGCCAAATTTCATTCATTTATCACAACTCCATCTGTGTGCTGATATTTTAATTTCCGCCAGTTTAAATGAGCTGAAAAGCTAGGGTCATAGGGTAACACAAATTGCACCCCATGGGGAAAAGGCACAAATCCTTCAGCTTATGATGTTATAGAAAGGTACAAATAGTATGTTAATGAGGTCAGAAAACAGTAGGAATCCAAGCATAAACATCTGGAACGAAGGTTCAAAGCCATACGGACGGAACTGTTCCATCGTAGAAGATAGATGCGGATGTTCGGGTCAAACATAAAATTACGAGATAAAAATTTATTGGCTTATGAGAAATTTGTTTAATCTCAGCGTGAAAAGCGTCAGGTTTACGATTAGAATGTGAAAGGACATTAAAAGGTGATAGGAATCACAAAACGGAAAATTCCGCAGAACTGTCAGGAAAAAATTAAATTAATTTAGCTGATATGACGTGTTACTAAGCAAGAGAGATAATAATTTAATTTTTAAAACTGTGGGAATGAGTAAAAAACATTGACAATAATTAAGAGGGTCGAAAGGGGGAGAGGTTTGTTCGCAAACCAAATCTACACAGTATTTTTCTGTTTGTTTTAAAGCATACGTGTGTAAAGGACCATTCAAGTCGGATAAAATCTGTGGGTATGTATAAAGAACGTAATCGTAGGCTTCCGCGGTCAGAGTCAGTTGTATAAAGAACGTTTACAAAAAATAAGAGTGTAGAAAGCGGGAGAGGGGTTGGGTTTTCGCAAATCAAATGTATACAGTATTTTTCTTTTTGTTTTAAAGTGTACGTGTGAAAACAGATAAAAAGTGTGGGTGTGTATAAAGAACATTGGCAAAAAATTATTGGGGTGGAAAGGGGGATAGAGGCTGGGTTTCTGAAAACTAAATGTTGATAGTATTTTTCTGTTTATTTTAAAGTATAGTGTGCAAAGTTCCATCGAATTCGGATAAAAATGTGGTTTAGTATAAGATTAAGGGTTATAAAGGGGGTTATATTTTTGTCAGAAACCTTCGCACGCGCGCATACAGTAACTCACCAAAGTTTCATCGTAATCAGATGAATGGTATAGGAACGAATAGAAGACGAACATACAAACAAACAAACATTCATTTTTATATACGAGTATAAGACAAGTCTCAAAGCCCATCACAAATGATGGGTTCAACGGAGTATTCTGAACAATTCATTTATAATTGTTGTTATGCAATGACCATAACCTTATTTTATAATTTGTTCGTATCTCGGTTATAGTTTACACAGCGATATAAATGGAACTTATACTGATAAATGTCAGAATTAGGGAATCAATTAAATTAAAAATAAATTAAGAATCCCAAAACGTTATACTAAAGTGCGTGATATATGTTTTGTTCCTGGTCCATCCAGGTCTCATTCAGCACGATAAATAGGGAACTACTTTCATCTGTATACAAAATACCGTAACTTCAGTAATAATTAATATGTCGAGTTTTAAGAAATACATACTTCTTTTTTAGTGTGTTGGCAGCTCATTTGCAGCTCATTTGATAGTAGATGTTTAGCTAAATAGAACTGTTATTAAATAACGCGCATAACCTATAACACCTCCGGCCGTTGTTTGTTGGACAGTGGAGGCGAAAAGCGTGACGTCATAATCCAACATCATAGAATGACGTCATGGCATGATAGATGATCAAAAATCGTGTTTTATAAGTATATGTAATAATTAGGAAGGACAGATGAGTAGCGAGCGTAGTAGTTGGATCGTCGGCAGACTGCAGATCTCCTCCACGTGGTTCCAGCTTGACCTCGTCTCGCGGTGCCGTTCCAGACACCGCTCTCGCCAAATTGGAAAATTGCGGCCGCTATTGTGTCGCCGACGACGGCTTTGTGGCCATAAAAAGACGCCTGTGGACACGTGCAGTCAGCAATGAACTAAAGCCGAACGACTTCAATGCGAATAGAACACCACAGGAAGCAGAAAATAATCCCCGCAGACGGAAAGCGTACTTAGTGGTGTGGGTGAAGCAATTTCTTCATTGGTGCAACGCCTGAAAGTTATCCCTTCATCCACTTGCCAAAATGACATAGTCGAGTGCGATTCCTGGAATTGTTCAGTCAGGGAAATATAGATTTGTGATGTCCCGAGTCAATTTCTCAATACAACGAGGCACTGTAATGTCACGTTGGAATGTGTCTATATATTCACCAGGCATCGTCCATATTCTGCAAGAACGAAACCAAATCTGCTCTAGAAATTGATTATCATTTAAGATATTAACAGTATAAAATATGACACGTTTCAATCCAATCTGGCTCAAATTTTCTTTGTAAATTTCTTAAAAATCTTAATTCCTCAGCCTTCCCTTTAGTAATAATAGTTATAACAGCTGATATATAAATAAGTAAGTTACTACATCTGCACTAATACCGTAAATGTGAAACTTTATATCTCTCTCTGTTACTTTTCCACGATTAAACCGAGCTTTACGAAATTTGACAATGAAATACCATCTATCATTTGGAAAGGCGTAGGTTGGTTTTTTTCTCGATTAATAATATATTTTGAAATAAATTTTACCAAACGGTGACAGACAAACGGATAACATGTGTAAGTCTGTATAGTGTTATATCAGTCATTAATGCATTGTTTCTCTCGCAGTTAGTTTGTGTATGACCTGTTCATAAATTTCATGTATAGCCACTAACTATTGTCACCGAGATGGGAGGAGGCCAATATAGGCCTCCTACCTATCATTCGGGAGGACCGGGGTTAAACTCGGTTCGGCCATCCTGTCTGAGGTTTTCCGTGGATTCCCTCAGACACTTAGGCGAATGCTGGGATGGTTCCCTACAAGGCCACGGCCGACCTTCCATCCCCCTTCCCTCCCCGTAGTAGTAGATTGGCTGAAAAGAGTCCCCTATGACTCTCCAGCAGCCCGCCTCCCAGCCTTCTGCTGGGAGGAATGAAATGTAAAAAAAAAAAAAAAAAAAAAAAAAAAAAAAAAAAAAAAAAAAAAAAAAAAAAAAACAACTAACTATTGTGAAGTACAGATGTGGATTTGTGCTGCTTAAAACTATTATCTTATGTTTACATAAAAAGTTTGCAAAGTGGTTCTCTTTATGAGACAGATTCAATGGTAGAATGGTAGGGAGATGGATTTTCAGTCATAATATTATCGCGATCGAATGCTGAGATGTCTGTCAATAAACATTTGCCATTTCACTTCCTAGCGGACTTTAATCAACAGTGTGAATATAATATTTGCGAAAAATAGTTATCACACTGACACGCAATAATAGTTACGTTAATCTTTTGAGTACTTTCTTGACAGAATTCCTTACCAGGTGCGCAATCAGCTCCTGTCGTAGTGGCCTTAACCAAGATTAGTAGTTCTACCAGTTAAAGGAGACACAGTTTAACGTGGAATTCGAACCACGCAAGCCTTCTGGCGTGCTTAATATTACACAGCAAGCTGTTCTAGAGGGGAAAATCAGGTTAAGGGCCTTCGAAAATCGGGGCCGATTCGAAGCGAGAGCCTTTTGATCTCTGGTCAGACGCCACCACACAGTGAAAGCTGAGCCAAACTGATGTGATTTCATTCGAAAGCGCTAATCTTTTTTATATTTTCTCGTCACATCCAAATAGGATATCCTAATTTCAAGAGTACTTTTATGTCTCTTTTTTGTTCCTATGGCTTTATGCCTAGTCGACGTCAAGGTCTGGAGGGAGACGAGCAGGAAGGAATTTAGCCATGGCATTTTCAGTGAACCATTTCGGCATTGTGGATGTGGGGAAACCTAAATCTAGATGGCTGGACGGAGATTCGAATCCACGTCTTCCGGAATGTCAGGCTCGACCCAGTTCGTGGATCTGTCAGAAATACCAATAATACTACTAGAGATCCGTAAGTACCTCAGTCTTGATCTTGGAATGTGGATGGCGACATGAATCACCTCGCTGACTCGTGTTTCGACTGCGACGCACTCTGGTGATGCCGGGAGCTCCAGTTGCGTGTTTGGCAGGGCCCAAAATAGCACCTTGCGGGTGAGGGGCGCGCTCGTCCTTGGTCGGCACTCAGCCACTTGCGGTTCCCTGGATGTTGACCATCACTGCAATCGCCCACATCCACCTCCACCGTGGGATCATCGCTTCGCCTCACTCTCACCTCAACTACCTGCGACTCTGCCACAGCAGTGTTTAATCACTTGTCCTGGCAGCTGTCGCCAAATATTACCTATCCATCTGCTAGTAAACAAACTCTTCCACACTCATTAATTACACAAAACAGATTCCACCATAAAGTGAATTGAAATCATGTACTCGACAACACTGTGATGCACTGTGACTATTTTTTTTAATTTATTTAAGGAATTATTTAGCCTGGTAAGATTAGTGTAGTCAAGTTCCCTCTTCCATCATACCAGTTTTTATAAAACATTTTTTTACACTTCACACAAATGAACTGTTATATCGCATTTAGCTTAAATTAAGTTATTAACCAAAATACTGACTAAAATCTCAGTAATATTGATATTTAATTGGTGAATCAGCAGGTAAATGGCATAAACTAATACGAGTGAAGGCTGAGGAAGAAAGCGTTACAATGTGAATACTAGTGAAGGATGAAGAAATATGTGAAAAAGGCCACAAACTAATACTGTGAAGGCAGAATAAATGTGTGAAAACAGTATAAACTAATAAACTGAATTCTCTGAATAAGGTATACGTGGAATAAGGGGTGGTTTAGCTATTGTTGGGACAAGATATGCTTTCTGGAAGCGTATTTAAATAGACCGATTTCTTTGGTACTTCTAACTTATTGCCTACGCGTAAGGTAGTACAACCGTAATCAGAATATCCCACTACATTCCTTCAAATTCTTCACCGGTGTACGGTTAATGGTCCACACACGAGCAAATCAACTGGGCAGTTTTTACCGAACGTTGCTTTTTCTGTACTCCTCCACATCACCGCCATTACACACACACATTCACTCTCTGCAAAGATATTATTGCTAGCTTATATTTTGTTGCCAGAGATATAGGCAGCTAGTTGCTGCATCAACGGAATTGACAATTATGGTAATGTACCATTCTACGTAATGAACAGTTCTTCTTTGCACTGTCATAGTGAATTCCACCCAGTTCATCCCTGAGGCAATGAAAGTTTCAAAATGTTTCACATAAATTAAATTTCAACGCTCTTGTGAGTTAGCTGTGTGATACCTAATGGGAGACAGACAATCTGATTTTAATGAACCTTAACTCAATAGTTGTTTGAGAATCTTAAACATACTACAATCAAATCTTTAACTACACGGACTTAAATGGTAAAACGAGTAATAATTATATAAAATCAGTTAAATAAATGATTGGTTATGTATGATACTATCCCATCTTGTGAAATGTGTGTTTCACAAGTTACCAATGTACTTTTTGATCACACTACGTTGCTATGTCATAACCGCAATACTTGAACACAGTAATTACTTTACAGCCTACTTCATTCGATTTTGAGTAGATCAATGATCAGTGCAATGCACGTACGAGGGCAAAATGAACACTACTCGGCTTGACCGTGAAAACGTGTTTTTTAGTTTTAAAAAATACCGAGCGTGGTGGGTGAGTGGTAATGCCCTGGCCTCGCGTTCGGGAGGACGTGGGTTCAAATCTCCCTCCGGGCATCCAGATTTTCCATGATTTCCCCAAATCTCTCAAGGCGAATGCAAGGATCCTATAAAAAAAAGGGGGCCATGACCGAATTGCTTCCCGTTAGTACCTCCACCACTAATAATAACGTCGATGAGGCATAGGCGTAAGAAAAATAAATACTTTATATACTATACTTTGTTTATTCCGTTTTCAACAATATTAATTCTCTCGATGAATCACAAATTTAGGTGGAATCATGATTACGTGTGAAGTTATAATTCCTCGTTCTGACTTCTGTATATGAACGTACAGTGATAGTTATTGTAGTGGTAAATGCAACAGAGTACTGTCTGCTGATTGAGGAGAGCAGGAAAACTTACGGGATACATAAATCTAACTGACTAGATTCCAATCTTACACATAAGGACCCGACTACGAGTAGTATATTAGTAGCTAACACTTAAACATTATGTGAGATATCAGTGTTTCATAAGTGTCAAACTTTTTTTAAAAAAAAATAAAAGAATATAGGAATAATACATTTCAAATCAGTATGCCACAATTTATATTGATATCTTTAACATAATTTTTGTGATGCGATAACTTCCGGAAATATTTACTTTCAGTCATCTCGCATGTAAGGTGCATAGCTGTTAGTTTCTGGTTAATTCCTTCATGCGTTTTTTATTTCGCTCTCTGTAACGTATACTAGTTTTGAGATGAATTCTTTTAGGTGCATTAAGGAAACGCCTGAAGGTCCTTTTGATAACTACTACCTAAAAAAATGAATCGCTTCCCGTGTAATATATCTAAAGTGAATGACGCATTGGCCTTGGTGGCTGACACTATTGAAGACTATTGCAGACTCGGCAGCTGCCCTAGCTTTGTCAGCTGCCGCCTCCAATCCGATAGAACTGCCTTATCTAGGACTCTAGAACGCATTGCACGTGTGGAAAACTAGGTTCAAGTGTAATAGTATTCACCTCGCAAAAATCTTCTAGACGGTAGCAAAGTAAACCTGTATGAACCCTGCATTAGATATCGTCACAACACCTAACTCGCTGCACAGCGTTAGACCACAAGCAAAAAAAAAAAAAAAAAAAAATAAATAAATAAATAAATAAATACAAACTGAAAACAAGTTTCAGACCTATTATAATCTTTCCCTACCGTAATCTATCTAGCTGGTTCACCATAATTCACTTTATTTGAGCAGCGATCATTTTAAAATCCAAGTGTCTCCCACTAGCCTCAGCAGTTTGCAGAAAACGACAGAAAAATATATACAGTCTGTATTGTGTAGATGAAATTTGATTGTGATGGACAAACTGAGTTGTAGTTCATTATACACCGGTACTAGTTTATCTCATAGTCTACTTTATTAAATATCAAAGACTTCTTTTGACAAAACACAATTTACTACAAATATTACCGATGCATCTCAAAAACGTTTAAAAAAATAACAATACAATATCTAAGACAGATTGTTTTCGGTATCTCGGAGATTGAATATCGAACAAAGCAAGAAAAAGTATCAATAAAAAATAGATTTGAAAAATTGATGAAAATATTTCAGTAAACAAGAAACATATAGGCCTATAAATAAAAAATCATTATCTTGGAATGCAAAACTATGAAACAGCAGTTAGACCAGAAATACTTTATTCAGCAGAAACATTTAAATTAAACAGAATTGGAGAGCTTGGATCATTAGAGAAAATATGAAGAAGAATTTTGGGAAAAATGCTATGGCCTACAATCAATGGTGGAAGATAATTAAAATTAAGATTAATCAAAGAAATATATTTTACAGTTGAAAAACTAACAGATGTAATGAGAAAGAAAATATTACAATTCTGTTGTCACATACAAAGAATGAATAACGAAAGGTTAGCCAAAGAAATATTTGATTTCACAAACAGCTACAATCCAAACCGACATGGAAAATAAACAGGAAAAAGAAAAAGATATACAATATGCTGGAATGAACAAAGACTCACTAAATGAAAGGACACGTTTTAGAGAGAAAACTCAAAAGACACTTTTTCAAGAAACAAGCGGAAAAAATCAACCATTGGAGGTAAGTGGACACAGGAAGAGAAGGAAAGGCACACGCAGAAGATAAAAGAAGTAGGTTCACAAAAATTATTGAAGCCAGTTAATCAAAAACATAGCTGATGTATCGTACCCTCTAAAAGTGAGAACTGAATAAAGAAAAAGTCGCTTCCTTGCTGGATAATCCAGTGGGAAAGTAGAGAAAGTTACTTCTTTGCTGGATTATCCACTGGGAAAGTAGAGAAAGTCACTTCTTTGCTGGATTATCCAGTGGAAAAGTAGAGAAAGTCGCTTCTTTGCTGGATTATCCACTGGGAAAGTAGAGAAAGTCACTTCTTTGCTGGATTATCCAGTGGGAAAGTAGAGAAAGTCACTTCATTGCTGGATTATCTAGTGGGAAAGTAGAGAAAGTCACTTCTTTACTGGGTTATCCAGTGGAATAGTAGAGAAAGTCACTTCTTTGCTGGATAATCCACTGGGAAAGTAGAAACATTCGCTTCTTTGTTGGATTACCCACTGGTAAAGTAAAGAAAGTCACTTCTTTGCTGGATTATCCGCTGGGAAAGTAGAAAAAGTCACTTCTTTGCTGGATTATCCTGTGGAAAAGTAGAAAAAGTCGCTTCTTTAATGGATTATCCAGTGGGATAGTAGAGAAAGTCACTTCTTTGCTGGATTATCCACTGGAAAAGTAGAAAAAGACGCTTCTTTGCTGGATTACCCACTGGTAAAGTAAAGAAAGTTACTTCTTTGCTGCATTATTCAGTGGGGAAGTAAAGAAAGTCACTTCTTTGCTGGATCATCCTGTGGGAAAGTATGAAAAGTCGCTTCTTTGCTGGATTATCCACTGGGAAAGTAGAGAAAGTCACTTCTTTGCTGGATTATCCAGTGGGAAAGTAGAGAAAGTCACTTCTTTACTGGATTATCCAGTGGGATAGTAGAGAAAGTCACTTCTTTGCTAGATTATGCACTGGGAAAGTAGAAAAAGTCGCTTCTTGCTGGATTACCCACTGGTAAAGTAAAGAAAGTCACTTCTTTGCTGGATTATCCGCTGGGAAAGCAGAGAAAGTCACTTCTTTGCTGGATTATCCAGTGGAAAAGTAGAGAAAGTCACTTCTTTGCTGGATTATCCATGGGGAAAGTAGAAAAAGTCGCTTCTTTGCTGATTATCCACTGGAATAGTAGAGAAAGTCGCTTCTTTTCTGGATTACCAACTGGGAGAGGGTTCACAATAGTTGCGACTGGTAATTTGGACACTGGTAACATTGTAATGCATGTGGCCTTGAGATCATGGATTATATATGCTGGGTTCCAGCAAGACCATGCTTATGTGAACTGAGCATTATATGATCCTGTTTCTCGGCTATGTTATCTCAGTTTCCCTTTTTCAACTCACTATCTATCTTGTACCTTGTTCTGGCTTTGTTGTAAGGTGCTCATAATTGTAACGGGGATTTCAGATCGTTCGCCGGCGAATGATACGTCAACATCAGCACGAGTAACTGATGAACGTGAAGACTTTTGATCTGGAAATTTCTTTCATCTTATTACCTTTAACCACTTATTGTAACTACGCGTACGATATACATGGCTGTAATATATGATTGTTTTAGTCAAAGAAAATGCTTAAGAAGATATACTGCTGGCTCTGAAAGTACGTTTAACGAGGAACTAACCAACATTAGTTCATACCATTTAATCAAAAAGAAGGGACTAATACCTAGTTTATATTGTTACGACATGCTTTTACCAGCATCAGTGTTTAATATCGTTGGTACTTAAATTAGTGAGAAAACGATGAAATTCGTTAATAAATTGTGGCTACCCTGAAAGTAATGGCCCTACCTACCATCTACTTAGGTAAAAGCAGAACACATTCAGCAAGAAATAAGTAATTTCGTGTCGTCTTTATGTTCTAATGAAGGTTTCGTAGTGGTTCCGCAATCATTGCTCTATTGTAGTTGTCAATCCTAATCCGGTAATCATTCCTGTCTTAGAGAACCTACCGTTTAATATGGAATCCGGAAGACCGATGCATTTTGCCATACTTCGCAAACACTAGGTGTAGCATGGCGTTCGATAATCTCAGGCCGGACCGGAAGCTGAACCGGAGACCTTTCGATGCCAAGTCATATATATTAACCGCAGCCACCAGCCCGCTACTACCCTCAAAATATGTAAATCAAAATGGAACTAAGTCTGCAAGATTTCATGTTCGTGAGTAAACAATTAATATAAAGGACGTCCCGTTGTCTCAGTTGGTTGCGGCACCGTGATGGTGTCCGGCGCTGACACGGGGTTAGCTGGTTCCAGTCCTGATGGTGGACTTGGCCGGCAGGGTAGCAGAGGTGCTGATTTACAACTCCTAATCACCAGAATGTGCATCAAAGTCCTGGGTTAAATCCCAAACCTGTCCTTAGTGCGTATGGAGTGAGGGCATACGACACTGTTGATGGTGATTCGTCCGACGCATGGGGACGTTAAGACTGGCGGCCCCATTGTAGTCTTTCGGGAGAGTAAGCCTGAATGGCCGGGGCTGGGTTACATTCTTCTTCGCCTCTCATTTCATTCAACTCAATCAAGACACTATTCTGAACACAAACAGTATCACAGTTACACTAATCAGCCTAAATATTATGACCACCTGCTTATTAGTGTGTTGGTCCATCTTTGAAGCGCAATTCAGCAGCGATTCGGCGTGGCATGGATTCGGAAAGTCCTGATTAGATTTCCGGAGTTGTCTGGTACCAGATGTGTACGCACAGGTCACGAAAATCCCTTAAATTGTGGGCCGGTGGTTTGTGAGCGCGGCACCTGGGAACGAGCATCTCGGAAACGGCGAGGCTGTTTGGCTATTCACGTGCTACTATAATGAGCATCTACGCACAGTGCTTGAAGGACGGTGAAACCATGACTGGGCGACAAGGTGGTGGACGTCCACACCTCATCACAGAACGTGAAGGTCGGAGGCTTGCCCGCTCTGTAAAACGGGATAGGCGTTGCAGATATGACAGTAGAGTACAATGCTGGTGCCGGCACAAGCTTTTCGGAGCACACTCTGCTACCAGATCTGCCACAGATCGCCGCCTATCCCGCTTTACAGAGCGAGCAAGTCTCCGACCTCCACGTTCTGTGATGAGGCGTCAACGTCCACCACACTGTCGCCCAGTCGTGGTTTCACCGTCCTCCAACCGCTCTGCATAGATGCTCACTATAGTAGCACGCGAACAGCCAACCATCCTCACCGTTTCCCAGATGCTCGTTCCCAGGTACCACGTCCACAAACCACCGGCCCGTAATTTAAGGGAATTGCGTGACCTATGCGTTGATATCTGGTGCCAGACAACTCCGAAAAACTAACAAGGATTTTTCGAATCCATGCCACGCCGAATCGTTGCCGTATTGTGCTCCGAAGACGGACCAAGACATTAATAAGCAGGTAGTCATAATGTTTTGGCTGATCATTCTAAATTCGTCTACAACAACACAGACGAACACACACTGGGGAATGCTACAGGAAACCACTTTCCAAAGAGAGTTATCAAGGAGCGGTACAACCTCCACGGTAAGCGACTACGGCCCGATTGTGGCATGCCATTTAAGAATAAATGTAATCAGCTCTTACTTCCTGATTCGTCCTTCAATATTATTTTCTTAGCAACTGTTCACTTTTATTTTTGTTGCCACGTGTTTTTGAGCTGACAGCGTTCTCCTATGTTACAGAAAAGCAACCCCCGGCCCGTTGTCACAGAGTATGACAACAAGAAGAGGAGCTGCCGCACGGAACTCGCCGATCTCGTACTCAACAAGTGAGTAACCGCTTCTGTCCAACTTCACAGCCAGTGTAACCAAATTTCATTAAAAAATTGATAACAGCTTGTTGCCCGAGTCTGCCTTGAATATCGAGTGCCAACACAATACTGAGGGATTTGGAATCTTCCCGCGCATTGGCTGCGTAAGAAGTGTAACTTGTAACAATTACACGGTTTGGGTTTTGAAGCTATATCAGTGCAAACGTATTGATAGTGGGGGGGGGGGGGGGTAGCCATCTTTTGATCTGATGCAATCACACGGCTAGAGATGGAAGGCATAATCTTCCCAGTAGATATAATTTAGCCGGATTCTTAATTGGATTTATCTAGCAAATACTATCGGAATATGGTGAAAATCTGTTTCTTTATAACTCACTGAAAATGGAAGATGACAGAAGGATTCCCCACGGTAGCTTATGTTTCTCCAGTTACTGCATCACTGTATATAATATAAAAAAACTAAAATGGTACAAATACATGTTTATTACTCTATACTATTCTCAGGGAAACGCATCTTATGCTTGAATTTATAAAGTGAAACGCTAGTGTAAAATTTTAAAAAGATGCAGATCAATTGATTAGTGGTGTGTTTTTTATGACGACGCAATTTATTACACCTAAAAGGAGTGACCGAAAAATGAGAATTTCCTGTTAATCCCCTCTTGTTTCATATTCTTAGAAACTATTTTTAACACACTATAATTAGCTTGATATATATGTATATATGAATGTGATGGAATCTTTCAATTCAATTTTCAACTGTTACAGATGTCCGAATTATCAGAAACTTGGCCTATGACTTTATTCTTAATTTAACCTTATTAAAAAAATTAAGTTGTACTGAATTATAGAATATTTAATAGCTATTGAATGAAATCATTATATTTAAAGGAGTACTTTTACAGTTTTCTTTCACATTGTTACAAAGCGGGTTTTTTTTTAACAATAATTATTTGTAGTCAAGCCATGGTCAACGTTTTGGCCGAGATATTTGGAGCAGAGGAAAAGAAATGAACATGGTTATAATTCAAATTTTCACTTGTCATCATAGGCAGAAGTCAGATTTTCCCTTAACAATAATGACATTTCAGTGCTGCTATAGTTTTCGTTGCCCTTACCAGCAGGCCTATTAAAAAGTTTTTGGGACCCGCAGTGCTACATTAGAATTGCAGAGTCAATATTCGGCACGCTGTTTTTGAATAAGGTGTAGAAAGCTTTGTCTGTGCCGTTGCAGGTACAAGTGCGAAATGAACGAGGTTCCGATCACTGTGGCTGCAGGATCGACCACGCCGCTGGTCGAGAAACCAGTCGACGACGAGGAGATCGGATACAACCCCTTCGAGCACCGCAACCACCCGCACGCCACCACGTGAGTATATTACAACTCTGCCAGATTCTTGAACCGTGCTTGAGTCCCTTTATAATCGCCTTACTAGTAACGGAAAAAATTTCCGAGCCTACAATATCATGAAATTCATACATCGCCTTCAAAACTGCCACAAGTGTGTGCAACTGATCTGGGTTGAAGGTCACACTGGCATAGTATAAAACATTAGCAAAAATTACAATGAAATAAGGTGCATATCGTCCTTTATTCCCAGCGATCGGTATAATAGCTACTATTACGAATTCTACGACCAACGAATGGGGAAAGATATACGGAAAAAAGACAATATAAACTAGGAATGGACACTACGGACTTCTGCAATCAACGCTACCAATTAAATAGTGGCATAAAAGATTTTTTTTAGGTGAAAACGTCAAAGGGCGATACGCAATGTTTGGACGGGGATAAATCTGCGAGTTCCCAAGAAGCCACTTGTTGCGCGTCAGAACACACCAACTGTTGTGCGTATAATATGCGTGCAGGGCACTCTTCGCAAAATCTTTATACAAACACATAGTTTACATCCGATTTTGTTGCAATTTTGCATGCATGTACTTTAAAACAAATAGAAAACACTTTTGAGGTTTGATTTACAGAAACCTTATCCCTCTCCTCCTTTCCCCTCTCACATTAATTTCTGTCACCGATGTCCAAACAAACCCACAGTTTTTAGGAATTGTATTTGATTATATTGGTTACGCCGGGACGTTCCGTGATAGGCCCCTAAAGAAAGGAATTAAACTTCTTACCTCTGACACAATAGCTTGGTACATCTCCTTCGAGAAGATTCGACGAACCATTGGGTTCTGAACTAAGTTAGATTTTTAGTTTTTGAAGTGAAAACTTCTTTAGGCGCGTTGGGTAATTTTTGGATGGGTAAAATCTTATGAATTCACATTACCGACATGCTAATGTTAATAGTATATCTGTTGTGGTCTGGTGGCTCTGTTTAAGGTGTCTGACCGGCGAACGAAAGGTCGCCGGTTCGAATCTCTGTCCCGATCTTCCTACCTGGCATAGCTTCCTGTGAAATGTAAAATACGCCATAATGCTTCCGTGGTTTGGATTCCACATTAAACTGTAAGTCTTCTGTACCTGGTAGGACTACCGGGTTAGTTTAATGTTGCTAAGATGATGGTGGAGTGCGCAGCCACTAGAAGTCCGGTCGCTAGTTCATTACAATCACACAGAATTATTTTTTATTATTTAGTACATCTGTAGCTGTAAGTATGAAGTGTTGCTCGTATGATATTAATACTTTTAAGTTTTTACTTCTGTTGGTAGTTCCCAATGACTGCAATAATTTTTTTTTTTTTTAAATATTATAGCGGGAATAAAATTGATTGTGACAGCATTCGAAACCTCTTTATGAATTGCATTTACTACCATCTTCCTTGTGTGGATTTGATGAGATTAGCGAGGGAGACGTATACCACATGCTATCCTCTTGCAAAAGTCATTATCAACAGTCTTCCAGGCCAATCATGCACAAACTTACCAACAAACTTCGTGAGCCATGGACGACCAGCGGGTCTACATGCTACATACAAAAACTTCAATCAGACAGTCAAATAAAGATCTAATCTAGGATCTAATATCAAGGACGATAGTTAAAAGTTCTCTACTCCTAGCAAGAATTATAATTATGGATGGATTTTATCAGAGCTAAAAAAAGAAATAAAAATATGTAAACTAATTTTGTTAACCTTGTATCGGTTGTAGGGTCTTGCACCGAACTGACGGGTATGTGCCACGCCAATCGGGGGTAGTAAAAGGACTATTTTTACCTTCAGAGACTGCCAACAACGTACCATTAAACGGTGTGTCACGAGCATTGTGAATACCTTTCTTTTACGTTCTCTAGATTTATTTGGTACAGTGTGCTCTCGTCCCATCCTGAATTATTTCCTTATAGTCACACACTCTATACAAGCGCTCTCTTTAGCTACCTGCTTAATACAGTTAGAACTTTCTGTTCTTCTCGGTTTTCCTTCACTAACATACCAATCATTCACGCTTTAAAATGTGACCGAGCACTTCACCCCTTCTTTTGTTACATTCTTGTAACGACACTTATCTTTCAACATAACCACGACCTCTATGACAAAACGAACCTGTTTGGGTTGATATGATCTCTGTATCGATAATTTTTGTGTAATCGTCGTATATTATTTCCTAAAGGTGTTTTTTTTTTGTGACCACCAATCTTGCTCCCTCCATACCTAACTAAAAATCTATAAATGTATTTTCATTTTAAATATTAACTTCTCCGCCTTGGTAACAACATTGATAAAGAAAGGATTTTTTTAAAAAAAATCCACCCTTAAATGCACAATTATGAACAATCAAGGTCACGTGTATGCTTTAGTTCAGAGTCAAGCTACTAGGCTCCGCTGGCGTCGATAAGGTAGATATCACTACCGCTAGATAGCAGCACGACACATCTAAGAGATATTTCTAAACTGTGTGTGTTTACGAGAGTAAGGAGCTTTTGTTTCTGTTCGGGAAATATTTCATTAAAACATTACTGATCACCATATCTTTACTTCAAATATTGTGTATTGCATAGTTTCGTAATGTAAATATCTTATAATTTAAATTTTCGATATAAATATTTTGTAATGGCACTTTTACATATATATTGTGTTACCAATCAGCCAGTTCTTTCTTCATCCTAATGCAAACCACCAAACCCGTTAGTCATGGTGTATCTTTGGCGAAATTTTTTCTCGAGCCACCTAGAATCTAAATAAATAAATCAACTCGATGAGAAATTACAGTGCTTGATAGTAGAACCACGCCCCCTAAAATAGTAACTTGGAAAGATGAAACAAAGAATTGCTAAAGATGTTTTTTTAACAATAACAATACAATTCTGAAGGCAATGCCCAGACTTGTACAGTGTTTTACTACAGTGACACCTCTCTGTATGCTGAAATTCTCCTCCGTGTACAGGGACTTCGAGACGCTGATCCACCTGCTCAAGGGCAGCCTGGGTTCTGGCATCCTGGCCATGCCTCTCGCCTTCTACAACGCAGGCCTGGTCTTCGGACTCGTCGCCATCGCCGTCATTGGCTTCGTCTGCACTTACTGCGTCCACATACTGGTCAGTAACCACAGCAACGCTTCCTATGATAATCCAAACTCTATGGTGCATGTCACTACCAGAAAATACAGTATGAGTGACTAAAATAACTAACAAACTTGTATAAGACAGTAATAAAACGGATTAGTATCAAAATAGTAGTTATTCGTTCCAAGAACAAAAATTTCAGTTAAATATCATTGATTGTGAATGAATACTATTTTTTTAGATATAAATAATTGAGAAAAATTATTAATTCGCAGTTGCTTAACTGAGTAAAATTGTTATAAAACAACGTTCAAACCTTCATATTGTATATATTTTTGCTTCACCAAGTCCGAATTCATCTTTCCATATTGGTTGCAAATATTCGATTAAAGGGAAAAAATATTTAGCCACTACAAAAACATATCTGGCCTAAGTGCCTTACTTGCTATAATAATCATATCTGTAGACAGAGGATATGATGAAAACTTCTACGTCGGGCGAATACAAATACAAAAAGGAACTAATAACTAATGTGTGGATTTAAATGAAATACAAACTTTTCTTTATAATTGGTCCGCAATTGAAATTTATCGAACCATCACAGAAAGGTAAACAAAAAATCTAAATTCTATAGACAGAGAGTATTAAACATCTCTGGTGTTGTTAGGCCACCAACGAAGGCTGGACGGGTGACGTCACCGCCCGAAAACACAATGACCAAGCTGGCCTTTTATCAGTCTTTCTCAACCAAAAAGAAAATAATAAAAACACAATTCTACAATTTATACATTTTCATGCGATACTCGTGTCTATTATGCCACAAAAAGTTTGATTACGATTTTTTTATTTATTTTTTAGGTGAAATGTGCTCATATTCTTTGTCGGAGATCTAAAGTTCCTTCACTGGGATTTTCGGAAGTCGCAGAAGCTGCGTTTCTAACTGGTCCTCCGGTGCTGCAAAAGTTTTCAGGATTTGCCGGGTAAGACACTCTATAATTCCTACACATATACTGATTAATGTTAAAATGGTTGAAATATTTCATGCAGATGTTCCAAATTGTTTTTATATATCTAATGATTCTCGATTGTGAAACAGGAATTAATTTTATCCCTTTTTGTTGCAGTGGCTGTATCAACACGTTCCTAGTGATCGATCTCTTGGGATGTTGCTGCGTGTATATAGTCTTTGTTGCCAGGAATATTAAACAGGTGAGAACATACTCGAATAAGATTTAATATCTTACTTACATAACTCCTCTTCAAAGATAGGCCAAAAGAGTCTACCGAATCCACTTTTCTGACCATCTCTTCATGGTTGTACCAACATCCCTTCTTCCCACAGGATGATGCTGCAGGGCAAGCCATGGAAATCTGTGACTACCCATCCTTAGAACCCGTTACCTCCAGCATGCCCTTTTATTGGGAAAATCTGTCATTCAAACTGGAAATTTCTGTTGTCGCCTGATTTCTTCATTTAGTTTTCTGTCTTTCGGGAAATATCCTTGTAATGATCTTAGAAACTCCATTCCAGATGATTGAATTTTTATTTTTGTATAGTATTTTATCTAGCCACATTTCACTGTCATTCATGAAAGTCTGTTTCGCCATTGTTTTAAAAATATAAGTTGAGTCTCTTTTTGGGCTTTATATTTCATTGTTCGTCAAATTGTTCCATATATGTACTGAAATCGGTGAAGTTTCTTCTTCACTTCGTTACCTTCATTAAAGGATACTCCACAATCAAGGTAGATAAAACTGGATACTTTTTCTATTTGTTTATTGTCAAGATTAAATTTTAGATTCCAATGTACTGCCATAGCACCAGCAAATAAAATCTCTCATTAGTATTTTTTGCAACTTTTTCATGTTATTGCTGCCAGTGTTTCTATAGCAACATCTAGTAGTGCAGAAACAGATAAAAATGTACAACTTATTTTTAACTTCATTGCTGACGTTACTCTGTTGTAAATAACGTTGTGTCAGGATGTTCTGGTGACAATGAGTTGCTACATCCATGTAATCTCACAGATGAAAACGGCTTAGAAACGTTAGTTGCGAAAGAAACAACGCAGATAATTGTCTTTAACACAACAACGTGCGTGTTGCACATTTCTCTGATTTTTATATACAAAACATTTTGTAAAATGAATAATAACTAATCGTAACCGACTTTACATGTCGCAGATACACTCCAGTAATGTTTCTCTAATTTTACTGTCACGATTTTCCCTGTAAGCCCTGAATATCTTATGTATCCAGAATCATATTACGTAGTTTGTTTCTTTCACCCCGTGGTTAAATTGAGAGGTTGCAGAAATCCTCATAATTTCATATGCTTATTCGAATTATTTATGCAGTTGACAATGAAAAATTGTCGAGAATGTGAGCATATTAATAGAAATTTCTGTCTTGAGTTGTTCCTTGAAAATCTATAGTCACTGTTTTAATTCACTGCTGCAGATGTATTCTTTACCAGACGTTTCAGAAAGAAAAATTTCTAGATTGGTTGAGAGTGACAAAGATTAATTACCTAGTTTTCAGATACGTAATACATTTTTGTGCCTGGACGAAAGCTCTATCCAAAATTTCATGTTGTACGCTGAACAAATAATCAGCTGCATACTATTTAAATTAACGGCTATAGAACGCGGGCTCCTATGGCAATTTCCCCATATGCCCATTTTTTCCCTTTCTTGATCCCGCCTATTTTGCCCTCTAAGAATATTAATTTTAAATTATTTGAGCGGTTTTAGTAAATTATTCATCACTTGCCTTGCCCTGACGCCTCTGTGCCTGAAAT
The DNA here is from genome assembly GCA_031002005.1 of Vandiemenella viatica. Taxonomy (NCBI): domain Eukaryota; kingdom Metazoa; phylum Arthropoda; class Insecta; order Orthoptera; family Morabidae; genus Vandiemenella; species Vandiemenella viatica. Next base: position 197,655,565 of record JARYHS010011408.1, read on the forward strand.
TGAGTGCCAGCTTGTGATGATGGTTATCTCTTCCATTTTAATTCTTCCACTAATATCTTTACACGCCTCGTCAGTAATATACGCCATTTACACTACCATGATTCTCTTCACCTTCCTCCTGTCTTCCAATGAATCCCATCCAATCTCCTTTATCATATCGGTTCCTGATTGTGTTCTGCGGTAATTTCCAGAAAAAAATAATCTTACAGCTCTTCTTTGAAACACCTCCAACACTTGAACTTAATACCAAAGATGTGGCTCCCATCCTACACCACAATATTCAAGCAATGCTCTGACCAAAGATTTGTAACACAATTCCTTCAGATTTCTGGCACATCCCCTCATCACTCTTTCCTACAAGTGAAGGATTATGAAATGTTTTCTTACCACCAGCGCAATGTGTCCTGTCCCGTTGAGTTTATTACGAAATGTTATGCCAAGATATTTACACTTGAGTTACAAAACTTCGGTCGAAATATTGTCTAGGTGTAGACACTCTGAGTCACTCTAGCGATAATTTGTAGGAGGAGCGGGTTGAAAGTAAGTCGCTTGTTGAGACCAAAGTTATTACGTTAATCTTTATTTTAGTGGGATAAAAGTTCAACGAATTAGTTAGAGAAGCTCGTGAGAGGAACATAAATAGTTTTTTTTTTTGCTTGACTTGCTTTGTTCATGTGTTGCAGGTGGTGGACCATTACACGGACGACGAGTGGCCCATCCAGTACTACATGCTGATCATGGCCCCAGTTTTAGTTTTCATCAACTGGGTGCGCAACCTCAAGTACCTCTCTCCCTTCTCCATGATCGCAAACGTGCTGATCAGCGTGGGACTGGGCATCACCTTCTACTACATCTTCAGGGACCTGCCGTCCATCACGCAGAGCGGCCTGCCCAGCATGGCCGAGTGGCACCAGCTGCCCCTCTTCTTCGGGACGGCCATCTTCGCCCTCGAAGGCATTGGCGTGGTGGGTATCTCTCCTCGCTCTCAACTACGTATCGTATTTAGCCCAGGTACAATGTCAAACAAAGTTGAAGTGTTCTTCCCGCGAATGTAAAACAACTACAGCGCGTTCAGTTAATAGAGGCGGTTCAAGGTCAGTCCGCTCTATCCCCACTCCGCTCTCCTTACCGCTACATGCGAAGCGAAAATTTAACACCCGCGTGCCTGGACACAGTGGTCAGCTCGGAGATGTAGGATGGGAGGAGTTGGTGAGGTGAGGAACTAGACCAGGGGAACATGACCTTGACGTCTGCTTCGTTCAGAAAAACACTTTCAAAAATATGTTTACATTTTGTGAACACTTCTATTGAGAGAAAGCGTAATTACATTTCTTTATAGGGGAGCGTGCACAAGCTACGTTGCTGGGCTTAGGTTGGAGGGGGAGGGGGGTTGGCTGGAAGGCTAGGCTGGGTTACGTGAGGGGAGGGGGTTCCGAGCCAGGCCCCGTAGCTTTCCTTTCATAACATTTTTCACAGTTAAAAGGAGGAACAGAACTCACAACGGCATGTGAATATTTATTTCCCTCAGTTAATTATCTCCGCATGTAATTTACAATCGTCTGACCAGAGAAAACGGTAAAAAATGGCTTCTGGAATCACAAGGGAATATAGTAACGTGCTACGTAGGGGGGGGGGGGGAGAGACAAAAGCCACGTAGGGCTACGTGAGTTGAGGGAGGGGGGGGGGGTTCACAGGAGGCCAAAATGGAGCTACGAGGTTTATGCACGCTCCCTAGCATCAAATTCATTGTATCAAAAAGGCTGTTTCTTGAGGTTATATGCCCCTCCACATCCAGTATAATTCGTTTGATATTTTTTTCCATTCTATATCTTTTTTACCTGTCACGTTCTTAGAAACTCCCTAAATCGCAGATATCTTGCGGCATTTTGTATCCATAAAATCGGCTACAAAGAAGAAAGATGTTAATTTGGGTCTCATATATAAAAATTTCCCATTGATCTATCACCTTACTCGTTTCGATTAAAATTTTTAGCTACCACAATCAAATCTTCAACACATTCTGATTTTTGAAAGAAAAGTCTTCAATTACTTCTAAAATTAGAAACCTAGGGGACGAGAAATATTTGAAAAGCAATGCCTAAATACCTCATAAGAACCAAAACTTCTTTTTCTTATTTTTGTTACACATACACAGACGGAAAAAAAAATCCCAACACCAAGAAAGACTTGTGTTAGATAAACGAAATTTGGTAGGCGTGTTTATACATCTGAAAGATGACATCGATTCAAATTTCGCGCTTCGCGCATAAGTGTGGCGCTAGTAGCGCTACTCAGAGCTTGCAAATCAGGTTTGCTTTAAATACGCGCTGTAAAGTTTGTGAACGTTATTTACCGCTGAGATTTGACATAGTGAGTTGATGTTAGCCAAGAATGCCTTTAAGAAGACGAAGAAGCCATTATCAACAGCTCACCGAGTTTGAACGAGGTCGTGTAATAGGGCTACGAGAAGGTGGATTTTCTTTTCGCGATATTGCAGAAAGACTTGGCCGGAATGTATCCACTGTGCATGATTGTTGGGTGCAGTGGTCAAGGGATGGTACTGCCTCAAGAAGACCGGGTTCCGGGAGGCCACGTGGCACTACTGAGAGGGAAGACCGCCGTATTCGGCGTACAGCTGTGGCGCATCGTACTGCGTCTGCGGCAGAAATTCGAGCTGCAGTTGGTACCACAGTGACACAACGAACTGTTAGAAATTGGTTACTTCAAGGACAGCTCCGAGCCAGGCGCCCTGTAGCGTGCATTCCACTGACTACAAGCCATCGCCGTTTGCGACTCCAGTGGTGTCAAGCCAGAGCTCATTGGAGGACGGAGTGGAGATCTGTTGTGTTTTCTGATGAAAGCAGGTTCTGCCTTGGTGCCAGTGATGGCCGAGTGTTGGTCAGGAGGCCAGGGGAACGCCTGCAACCAAACTGTCTGCGGCCTAGACACACTGGACCTACACCTGGAGTCATGGTCTGGGGAGCAATTTCCTATGACAGCAGGAGCACTCTTGTGGTTATACCAAACACACTGACTGCAAATTTGTACGTCAGTCTGGTAATTCAACCTGTAGTGCTGCCATTCATGAACAGCATTCAAGGGGGAGTTTTTCAACAGGATAACGCTCGCCCTCATACCGCTGTTGTCTCGCAACGTGCTCTACAGAGTGTCGACATGTTACCTTGGCCTGCGAGATCACCAGATCTGTCTCCAATTGAACACGTATGGGATATCATTGGACGACAACTCCAGCATCATCCACAGCCAGCACTGACCGTCCCAGTATTGACAGCACAAGTACAACAAGCATGGAACTCCATACCACAAAGTGACATTCGAAACCTGTATGACACAATGCATTCACGTTTACAGGCTTGCATTCAAAATTCTGGAGGTTACACCGGCTATTAATTTAACAGTATTTCACATTTGAAATGCATTTTCTTGAGCTTAAATTAACCTGTGATCTTGAAAATTTAATCAATTAAACATGTTAACTTGACAAATGCATTGTCCAAATTTCATTACTCTACAATAATTTTTTCTTGGTGTTGGGATTTTTTTTTCCGTCTGTGTAACTGGTTTCACCAAGTATCCGAAAAATCTGTCCACTGGCTTCGAAAAATAATATAAACGTGATCTATGAAATATTAATTTGTATTAGACCCTCTAGCATAAGTAAATTCACTTCATAAATATTTACGGCGTTAGTAGTCTGAAATGTCATTTGAGAACTAAAATTATAGTTTCAATTTACCGCGCGATTCACATCTGTGGTTGCCACCTAACATAGTGCAGTTGGTTTTGCCGGATTAAGACAGATTAAGGAATAGCGGCAACATAGATGTGTAATACTAGCGGTTCAGACGGCGATTATAAGCGAGGAACTTTCGACACCTAGTCTGATACGCTAAGCACGCAACCACCAGACCGCTCTTCCAGATTAGATAAGGTTCCATGAGATGCCCAACTGACGAAACAACTATAAGACAATACAGCTGTGCCAAGCAAACGGTACGCTCTTTCTTTCTAACAATATCCATTTACTGTTCACATATCTGTAAAAGCTCTGTAAAAGCAACGGATTCTAAGCTTCACAAAACATTTCTTCGTGTAAAATACATTAGTAAATGATGTAGTTAGAGCCTCCAGCATCATATATATTATTTCTATAAGGTATTTTTTTTGTCACAAGCCTGTATCTTCCTTCATACTTCACCGAAATCAATGAATGAGGTGTCATTTTAAAGCTTATGGTCTTCCCTTTGGTCACATCATATTTTAAGAAATGAAGTTTTTGAAATTCGGCCCTTAAAGGGCGAAAATGTAAATATTTCTAAAATGCTGTTTTATGTATTATGAGTCAAATATCTCCCTGGATACCTATCTGAGATCGTTTAATGAAGTATCATTTTAAAGACTAAGATATCCGCTTTAGTGACGTCATATATTAAGACAGAAATTTTTCGGAATTCAACCCTTAAAGGGCAAAAGTATCAATCAATATTTTTGCAATTCGTTTTTGTGTCACGAGCCATTTGTCTCCCTTAATATCTAACCGATATAGATAAATAAGGTATCATATTAAATATTAAGGTCTCCGCCGTGGTAACATTATATTTTAACAAAGGAATTTTTGGTCATTCGACCCTTAAAGGGCAAAAATGTCAATTTTTCTAAAATGGGTTTTTTGTATCTTGAGCCAAATATCTCCCAGGATATCTAACCAAAAAGAATAAATGAGGTAGGATTATGAGGAGTATTGTCTCAGCTCTGTGACATCATATTTTAAGAAAGAATGTTTTTGGAATTCATCCCTTAAAGGAAAAAAGTATAAATTTTTCTATAACCGATTTTTGTGTCACGAGCGATTTATCTCTCTTGATATCTAACCGATATAGATAAATGAGGTATCATATTAAAGAATAAGGTCTCCGCCGTGGTAACATTATATTTTAAGAAAGGAATTTTTCGTAATTCGACCCATAAAAGGCAAAAAAGTCAATTTTTCTAAAATGCGTTTTTTGTGTCTCGAGCCACTTATCTCCCTTGATATCTATACAAAATTGATAAATCAAGTACGATTGTGAGGAATAATGTCTCAGCCTTGCTGACATCATATTTTAAGAAAGAAGTGTTTGGAATTCAACTATTAAAGGGAAAAAGCATAAATTGTTCTACAACGTATTTTTGTGTCACGAGCCTTATATTTCCCTTGATATCTAATCGATATAGATAAATGACATATCGTATTAAAGACTAAGGTTTCCGCCGTGGTAACATTATATTCTAAGAAAGGAATTTTTCGTAATTCGACCCATAAAGCGCAAAAATGTCAATATTTCTAAAATACGTTTTTTGTGTTTCGAGCCATTTATCTTCCTGGATTTCTAACCACAATCGATAAATGAAGTAGGAGTATGAAGAGTAATGACTGAACTTGGTGACATTATATTCAACCCTACTATTCATCGCATTTTATTCGCGAAATTTTCGCACGGGTCGTCTAGTATCTTCTTACTGGTTGTTTCCTGTGAACAGTTTTCTACTTGCTGTTGTACGTCACATTAAACTCCACTGGTCCTCTTCTAGGTGATGCCCCTGGAGAACAGCATGAAGACCCCCAACCACTTCATCGGTTGCCCGGGAGTGCTGAACCTGGGAATGTCCATCGTGGTAGCGTTGTACACAGCCGTCGGATTCTTCGGGTACCTCAAGTACGGCGACCAGACGGAGGGCAGCATCACGCTCAACCTGCCCACGCAAGAAGTGTGAGTATCACTTCCATGGCGGCCTCTTGGGTTTCTTTCCCTCTACCTGCTCACCAGCTTGCTTTCTCTTAAAACTAGCGTGATTTCTTTCACATACGAAGGTGGCTTGATAAGTAACTTGGTTTGACATTAAAGAGATTAAATCAAGTCCTTAAACATATTTTATTTTTCGATATAGTTCCCACTTGCTCCAATTCTTCTGCTCTTGACAATGGGTTCCTTCAAGGACCCCAGGATACTAGTTTACCTTCTGTACGACCTCTTGATTTGACCGTAATTTAGAAAGTTTTGAGTTTCGGGAATAGATCATATTTCGATGCTACGAGATTGGGTGAATAAGATGAATACTGAAGTTTTTTTAAACCGTTTGTCACTCAACTTTTCCCGAGCTACGCGGATTGAATGCACCGATTCCTTGTCATGGTGAAGCAACACCAGTATTTGGCCATTCCAGGAAGTATTTTCCGCAATCTCTATCTTCTGTTTCTTCAGACGCATTGCGTAGTATTTTGCAGTAATGGTTTTTACCTTATCCAAGCAGTCAATAGAGAGTATTCCTTATGCGTCCCAAAATATTGAATCCATCGCCTTGCTTGATGGACCGCATTCGTCTTTGTGCGGAACAGATTCGACTCATGGAGTTAACTTTTCTAACTGCTGTTTCATTTCTGGTGCGTAGTGATTAATCCACATTTTGTCCATAGTTTCAATACGCAGCTGGATTATCCTTAAACATCTCTAGTCTGGCGATGTTCGCGTGCGATTTAGCTTTTGTTTCGGAGAGAGAAGTCGTGGCACCCATCTTCCACAAAGATTATTCATGTGTAATTCAATATGGAAAAAAAATCAACCCACTTAGTTGAGATGCCTGTGACCTATGCTAACTTCTTCACTTTCACTCCTCTGTTAAAACAATATCCTCGATTTTATCGATGATTTCCTGCCTCACAACTGATCTTGGATCTCCATGACGTGATGCATTCTTGAGGCTTTTTTTGTCACTTTTAAATTCATTTATCCAAAGTTGAACAATGTAATAGGTAATATCCTGTGATGAATTTCCTTCGGTGTTTTCCCTTCCAGAAAAAAAGAATTTCTCAAACTACAAATCCAAATTTTATCCATTTTTTCACTGCCAGTCAACACGCTTTTGTTTGAGCAACTGTAAAATAAAAACTACGCATCGACAATAATCTTTGACCAGAGATAATAGATACATACAAACCAAAGATTATGACTAAATAGACAGTTGGCGCTACCACTGTCTACTAGAATGCGAACCAAGTTACTTGTCAAACAACCCTAGTTTATTTTTAATTCAGCTAATGTCATAGTAACCTACTTAAAGCATGCAGTGTTTTTACTTCATTTCTGTGCCGGAATGTAGTGACTAAACGCCAGTAGAACCCACTATAGAGGTCCATCTTTAGTGCGGTTTTGTTACAGCCCCGCTCAGTCAGTTAAGGTGATGATCGCGGTCGCCATATTCTTCACGTACGCGCTGCAGTTCTACGTGCCCTTCGAGATCATCTGGAAGGCCTGCAAGCACCGCTTCGGCTCGCACAAGGCGGTCGCCGAGTACGTCATCAGGACGCTCCTCGTCATCGGCACAGGTGAGAATTTCAACTGTCAACAAGTGGATTTTACTTTAAACCTTTTTTCCCCCACGGCTTGCATCATTTCTTACAAACTTTCGAAACAAAGACTTTTCTTATCTCCATATAAACAACTAGAATTAAGATGTCACATTTGTGAGATGTTTCGAAGTCGTCAATCTCAGCCCTCATTTTCAATGATAAACTTCGATGTTACATAATTAGAGGTTTATTAAAAGAGTGTAAATATTCGCAGTAATACGAGGCTTATTGTTAACGTTTAACTATAACCATTAAATTTTTCACTAATTCGACCAGAACAATAATTGATTCTATGACTATTATACTATGATTTACAGCTGTTACAATTTGTTTTATTTCTGAAGCCGGTATTACCTACAATATACGAACTTAGTTTTCTCTGTCAGTCACGCTAAAGATAACTCCACTAACTTTTTTAAATAAAAAAATGTACTGAGACGTAAGAATCTTAAGAATTCACAGAGATACGCAGTATCACGTACACAGGTGTTAAATACTCCAGATGTAATTTCACTAACTTCATGGCAAAAAATATTCCCAACGGTATTTCATTATTTCCTTTCTGACACCTTATTGACAGGGATTTTTTTTATTAGATATCCACTGTGTCTTTTAGAATGATAATAAACATTCATCTTCATTGTTTATCGTTTCCACTAGGTGTTGTTTTATACGTCACCTTCCTTTTCTATCTCTCTCTCTCGAAGAATATTTATCAATTTTTTTTTTATCGAGGTAACTCCTTTACCTCTATTTCCTTCTATACTTGTCCATAGACTTCATTTTAACATTAGCTTCGGTATTTTTCTCTATTACCATCATACGTTATAAACGTTAATGTCTTTCATAATTTCGTCTCATAACTCTACATTTAATGTTTCCTTTCTCCTTAAGACACTTGCTCAGCACTCTCATATTCCGTTTTTCGGCACCAGATGTCAATGCAGGATTATTATAAATCACTGTAGCGATTTCACATTTTTAGTGTAACTATATTGTTTGACATATTGTCACAAAAAGTTAGAGTCATATACAAAAATTTAAAAAGCTTTGCAGCCTCAGACGCCGAGAAAACTTATGTTGTGCTTTCATTCACATAAGTCTTTCGTAATAGTCGAAAATCTGTTGTTGTTGTTGTTGTTGTTGATGATGATGATGCTGATGAAGATGATGATGATGATGATGATGATGATGATGATGATGATGATGATGATGATGATGATGATGTTGAGGATGATGATAAGGATGATTTTGATGTTGATGTTGATGTTGATTTTTTTTCTTGCGGTTATGTTAAATTTTCACTGTTATTGCATCAATAGTTCTTTTGAACAGACTGATAAGAATATGCTGCACCGTGAGTGGCAAGAACTTTGATATCTGCAATATCAGTGGAAATACTCATGTACAGCGCTTGTAATATGTTTAAAAAATAACACTTTTGAGTTTTCCTATATGAGAGTAAAAGTTTTGTGACAGTAAGCCACATAATATAGTTACAGTGAAATCACAAAAGTCAATTATAATAATACTGTGCAGTTAGGTAGTATACTTCATACAACACGGTATTGGTTTTATTCCAATTACATGATTATACCCTCCGTGACGTTGAAGATTGTCCACAGTTCACAGATCATCACCGCCGTTCCCTCGATTTCTTCTCTGTTGTTTATTGCACTGAAATGTCCCAGCCTTTCAAGTGTCTTTACCACACTATTCAGAAGCGAGAATATCAGATATAGAGAGCGCTGTTGTGTTGCAGTTGGCATCGCGGCGGCAGTGCCGAACCTGGGCCCGATCATCTCTCTGGTGGGGGCGGTCTGCCTGTCCACGCTGGGCCTCATGTTCCCGTCCATCATAGAGCTGGCCACATACTGGGAGTCGCCGGGGCTCGGGAGACTCAACTGGCGCCTCTGGAAGAACGCGCTCATCATCATGTTCGGCCTGCTCGGCTTCGTCACCGGCACCTGGACCAGCATACAGGAGATCGTGGAGGAGATGTGAGGCCTCTGTCGGGTGGCAGCATTCCTTACGGGCCGGTGCCTCGGGAGAGACGACGGCCACTAACTCGGCCGCCTCCCAGGCGGGGATAGAGCTTCACTAGCTGTAGCAGACAGTGCCTATAGTCGCGGGGTGGCACGCCGCCCCTGCTGTTAACAAACTGGCCTAGCCTTTGCCACATAGAGCACAAAATGTTTTACGCCTAAAATATTTTTTATTGCCACCATTTTTATAAGAAAATATGTTGACAATCAATTGGTTATTGGCCATTCTTCCGCAGTCATTTGTTAATGATTTGTAAATGAAAATACCGTCTCTTAACAACTGTTGTTTTATTCCTAAACGCTCAGACGCGTTTCGGCCTTGTGGACTGGAGCATCATCAGTCACTGCAAATGTACATTCATTGTTTTGTTCAGGAATTGGCATTATTTGAATAAATATTAATAAAGTACACTCTACTTACGATTTTTGATAGATACAATCATATTTTGGTCAGGAAATAGCTCTAGTTGTGCTTTTTGGTAGGGCACAACCACTAAAAAAGGAGCAAAGCACAATTTTAGCAAGGTGTTCTTTTACAAAAAAGCGCTTCTAGAGCTATTTCCTGACCAACATGTGATTGTTTCTATAAACAATCGTAAGTAGAGTGCACTTCATTAATATTTATTCATGTATACAAATTTTTGAACAACACATTTACAGTCACTATAATAACAATAATTCCGTGTGGTCGTAATGACCTGGTGACAGGGTTTCTATTGGCTGCGCATTCCGCCCCTGTATTAGCCGTGTTATCCTAATCCGGTAGTGCTACCAGGTACACGGGACCTACGGTTTAAAGTAGAATCCGAACCACGGAAGCGTTCTAGCGTACTTTACATTATACAGGGAGCTGTGCAAGAGTTGAAGATCGGTTTAAGTGCCTATAAATATCCCAACCGAGACAGGGATTCGAACCGGAAACCTGTCGCCTTAACCACTGACTGATGATGCCCCATTCCACAAGGGCGAAACGCTTCTGAGCGTTTACGAATAAAAATAACAGTTATTAATAGACGGTATTTTTATTTACAAAATGTTTTACAAACTATGCCCGTCGACATTTTCCATTTTGGAAACAGTACATTTACAGGACGACTGCGTATTTTGTAGTTGTTCCTAGCACTTTTTTTTTTTGATTTTGCACATTTTGCCACTTTTAACTGTTAGGAACAGTTAATATTTTAGTGTGGCAGAGGAATGCTTTTCACTCGAGTTATCACCACCCAGACACTAACTGGATGTTGCAGAGTTGATTTTTTTGTAAATATAGTTAGCGAGAAGTGAGACGGAAGGTGCTATCTCTGTTTTTCTACTAGGGAAGCCTCAGTGTAAGGTAGTTTGTAGACATTTTAGACGAGAGTCACAAATTCTTTTTACCAGGAAGGGACACCTATTGTGCCCTTCCGAAGCTCAGTATTTCTTTAAATTATAGAACGTAAACGTACTATTTTTACACTTAATTATCGCACAGGGGAGGTTGGGTGTAAAAGCCGAAACACTTTCACGTACACTTTCGCGTCAGCTTCCTTAGTGTGGTTGCTTGGGGAGTTGAGGCAGTGTACCTATCTGTTAGTAATCTTCAACATACTTTCAGCCCTTTTGCCTACGACCGGTTCCTTTGCGAAAACACTCCTGTCGCAACAGTGATGTTTTGTGATATTATCTGGCTTAAGAAAACAACGCGCTCTATAACCAATGTTTTTTATATATATATATATATAAAGAATCACAGAATATAGTATTGCTGTTAAAAAATAACTTGCATTTTTTGCAAGCTTGCCTTATTTAAATGCCGTACTTCATTGTTGTAAGAATGATAAAAGTATTTAAAGCAGTTACTACGAACGAAGGCCAACCGTTAAAAACGGAAGCTAACTGTGATAAAAAGTACAAGATAAGTGATTCAGATATTTTGAATAGAAGTAGTTGTATAAAAAGCATTAATATATTATTAGATATATTTTTGTAATCGCAACGCTTTTAGTGAAAATGTCAAAATTAACAGGATGTTAAGCGGTGCCTCTGTTAAATTTTTTTCTACTGTTCTGTACAAAGTTATTTTTTAGTTATTGTCCAGAGCCCATCAACTGAATTTTCGCAACCATTATATTACGCCGATGTTGTTGCAACTGCAGATGTAGATACTACAAAAACTCATTGCAATTCATGCTGGTTTCTGCGATAGGAATTTCGATTAACTGAAGACCTCTGACTTTTTACGTACGCTAACGGTTGTCCACGGAATGTTAAGAAACGTTCACGTAGATGGCCTAAGAAATGTTTTGGTGATTCAGAAAAACCAGGAGGGAAAATCTTAATGTTCCTTGTGTGTAAGTTTGATTTTCTTTCCTGTAGGTGGTACGTGAATCAGTACAATGTAATGCGAATAAGGTGAGAGATGCTGATCGTGTTATAGAATCAACAACACAACTGTTTCATGTGTTTAACTTTTTGGACTTTATAATTAACACTTGAATTGAATACTTTTTACATTTTCATATTTTTAAAGTAAAAAACAAATATTGAAAGCTTTATCAAGCAAGTATTTTGAATTTTTCTGATTGAACGATTGCCTTACTGAACACAAGAACATAAAAGTTACAGTAATTGAATATTTTCTGTATTTACGTAATAAAGTGGTTATAATGTTATATTTGTTATTTATATAAAGTTTGTTAAATTTGTAAGTAATCAGTTGATAAGCCATACATTGTGACCTGAAATTCAAATTTAATTTCTATTTTGTCGTTTAAAACTGTGCTAGAAACGGACATGGGTGCCGGGAGGGGCGTGCAAGGGGGTACTAGTGCACCCCCTGCTATGAAGAAAATACACACAAAAAGATTAAGAAACAAAATTTTTATTATTAAATTCATAGTTTGAATAATAACTTAATGCTTCTAAGATGTTGTCCAAATTTTTTCAACAACTTGTGAATAAATTCAGTATCCTTAGTTAATAATTATTATATATAATGTATAAAAAAGATACAGATGCACCTCCTTTAAAATAATCCTGCCGGCGCCCATGGAAACGGAAACTACGAAATATTTGAAAAAATTAAATTCAGCCTCGGTTAAAAATGGTTCTGTAAAAGTGAGACAGAAAAGTTTCCTTGGTAGTCTAGTCCGATATAATGTATTTTACAACCTGTACATACGTTGAATGTTCCTTACAATTTTTGAGCACTCAGGTGTGTGTTTTAGGTTGTATTAAATGTGATGTAAGATTCTGTACAATTCTTGTTAAGCCTTATTCATGTTTGTGAAGAAGTTACGTAAAAGTTGTGAGATTCCAGAGGAGTGTGTTGTCGTAAATTATGCATAAACGGTAATGGCAGACATGTTTTGCCTTATATAAATAGTTCTGTCATACAGAACGTAATTTATTTAAAAATAATTTTATTTGTTGCGTACAAGTGCTTGTTTTTGTTAAATTAGCATCAAGATTAAACGATCACAGTGAAAATTACCCATCAGCGGCTCAAGTATTTGATTCAATGAGCAGTTGATACTACACAATTTCAACTGGAAGTAATACTGTTGTTTTGGTCTGTTTTCCGTAGATTTTTGTTTCAAACTTCCGATGTATGTACATGTAATATTATTAATAATAATAATTTTTCACAAAAGTAGTTTTATTGGAATCATTTATTCTTTACACCAATTCCCGTTACGATTTTTCCGAATAACATTTGACATACTTTGCACAGAATGAAAAATTATCAACAATGAAATTGTTTTGTTTACCTTATATCTTTTTTCCTATTAATACAAAACAACTAATTCAAAAATAACTTTCTTGACCTTAGCCAGACTAAATCCATTCAGTCATTTTATAACAGGAAACAATATGTACCTATAGTACCATGGAGCATACTGAATACAGTACTTAGTCTCATAAATAAATTACCATGGTAGATTCTGGAACAAAATATTTATTATTCTTTGCGAATTCTTTTTTCGTTAACATTCTATTGCACTATTACATCATTCCTTTGTTATTTTTTTCTCACATGCGAGGTTACATGCAAAATAATCAGAGATCATTATGGCAAAAATTAAACGGGCTGTGAAATCTCTTTAAACGGAAAAGTTACTAATTATCTAATTAGTTATTACTATAGTGTCCGTATAAGACTTATAACCTTAGAATAAATGTTTTGCTTTCACTGACATCAATCAACAGACACTTTGCATTTATAATTGTGGGCATTTAATTCAGACTTGGGGCGATTAGTAATCCAACAGTGAATCTGGCCTTATTTGGAAGAGAATTTGAGCCTAATACTTATTAGTAATGGGAAAATCGATATACAGCATACTTCTGCCATGAAGTGAGCGTAAATATTAATTTCTAAAAACTCAAAATCAATTCTTTAGCCAAGCATCGCCTCTCCTTATTTCCAAGCAAGCTGGAACAGGAGAAACAAATGTAACGTGACTGAGATAGTCAAATGTACAGAAATCACAATGTATCATTCACAAAAGGATGCTATTCATCTTACGTACAAAACTATCGAAAAGGAATATCCAATAATACCTTAGAAATATACAAGTAATTGAAGGAAAAGAAACTTTTAAAGAATTGAATCAGCGTGAAAAACAGCCTGAAATATGGCGGCTATTTTTTGACGGTCTGACTTTACCGCAATACAATTTATAGAAGGTTTTGCAGATATTTTTTAACAAACCTGTACCATCTACCTTTTATAATACTATTATCTCCACTGTTTTAGTGAAGAAACCTTAACCAAGAAGCGTCTCTGAAAAACCTTTGAACTGTGGATGGAGCAATTCATTCCACCAAATGTTCAACAATATATATATATATGTTTCAAGCTGAAAGCAATCAATATATACAAGCACGTTCGGCTTTCTCAACATCTGAAATACGATTAAATCAGTTATGTGAACATAACGAAATCTACTTACCAATAACCATAAACTCAGATTCAACAAGAAGGTTTTTTATAAATTTATAAATAGGCTTGTTGTTTATAATTTTTAAGCACAAAAAATTAATCATTTGGTAACACGTTAATACGTCGGAACCTACAAAAATTGTCCTATTAATTTAAATTTCAAAAATGATTCATACTTTAAAGCAATATTAGAATATATGAACGGGTACTTTCTCCTTAGGAAGACGGCGGACCTAGCCGTCCAAACATTTTGATTTCACAACATATTCTGGCGGTACACAGTGAAATATTCATTACCATATTAGAATCATTATTACTGAAAATTACTTTATTGGTTGTACAGCTTACCTTTCCTATAGTTTACGTTCAAGACAACCAAACAATCTCACACATTGCTTTTAATAAATTAAATTGTTCATTCCACCGATATTTCGTTTCATCAGTCCCGCTTTTATCTTTCAATTCAAAACTTTATATCACTATAATTTTTAATAAACATAATAATCTGTTATGCATTCATTCTCGAGCTTCACGATAGAAATCAAGTAATCATATCTTGCTTCCTGTGATATTCTTCCCCGTCAACTACTTTATCCAGGGATAATCCTCTGCAGCGAACTTTGTTCCAGAGATAGATTTTTAACACTGATGAAATATACGCGAACAAAAATTTAGATTGATGTATAAATAACTTTAGTTATCTCACACAGTACATCCAAAGTAATTCTGAAGGCCAATTTTCAAGTTTCTACTTTGATTGTAACACACACATAACCAGAAGATATCAGAATTAATGTGGTAAACTTGAAGGAGCATAAGTTAATTACTGTTCTAAAAATGACTGCACCTCTTGATAGTAAAATGAAGGTAACTTGATATTCAGACATGTGATTGGTTGTTTATATGAAAACCTTTGGTATTAGATTTTGTTTTCGCTATGGAACTGTCAGATAGAGAAAACCTGTCTCTTTTATAATTTTATATAGATACAAAATGAAAAAGGAGACATTTACAAGACGTTCCGACGTCACAATTGGTGATTTGAATGTTTGATTGAAAGATGTCCTGAGGCAAAACCGTCTGGTACAGTACATGCGCCTCAAACGGCAACAGGGCAGAATTCAGCGCAGTCTCCTACGGATGCAGAAAAATATTTCCCTTGAGTTGCATACGACTCAGAACTCTATAACTCGTATTATCGATGGAGACCTAGGTCCTGTGGCCTTCACACAACGTAAGGGACAGTTGTTGACTGAGGATCTTAAACAAAGTACGAGAAAATAGCGCTTGGCAACGTACGGGGAAAAAAAAAAAATACTTTTACTGATGATAACCTCTCCACCAATAAAAATTCAATGATAGGATTTAAACATCCAATGAAACCCCAGAATTAATTCAATGAGTCGAAAACGGTCACCACCGAGCTTCAGTTAAGCTTTGTTTGCGTGTTTCTTATTATCACGGACTTGTATTGTGAAGGTACTCAACCGGTATCTGTTTCAGTCAGTAATGTACTTTCTAGAAAATTCTATTCCAATCCATGAGTCCATAGCCCCTCAGACTCCGAAACATTTTGTCTGAGTTTTTTCAAGCTTACACTCCAGACCTTAACTCTGCAGATTAAAACTAGTTTTAGAAGACATGATATGCCATAAAAAAAAACATAAAAAAAACACAGAAAATATTGACAGAACAACGGGCGGGATGCGTTGGATGCAGGGGTGGCATTATTAAATCATTGTGATTAAAATCATGATTTAAATCAAATGATTTTTAATAAAAATCAGCGATTTAATCAAATTGTCATTTACTGGACTAATCAAAGTATATACCTGATCAATGTTTGAATTGTAATACTGAAACGAATCTTCTTGCATTCTCTGTCACCAAACTTTTTCATAAATTAGGCTGAACAAGTCCGAAGTGGAGAGTATTCTTTCCACCTAGTTGCTTGAAAACTCATTTGAAGCGTTTAGATTGTATCTTTAATTTTATAATTACAGGCAGTAAACCTGAACCATTGTATTGAATTCTAGCTTCCTCCAGACCTTTCTTCCTCTTCTTCGGTCACCCTGAATTCAGTTTGAGTTGGACTAACAAATACGCCAAAAAGTGGCTGGGCGTCATAGCTTGGTTTTATCTCTTCTTAAATTTAGATATATGGCTAATGTTAGTTTCAATCGAATTTCGCTTCAAATCTTTTATAAGGCCTTTACAACATCTGACAGAGTCCCATTACTTCTTTGTAACGTATGCGGTATGATTGATAAAGGTTTCAATATCTTCAGATATTCTTCAGCAGATCTCTTTATTACCATGTTTTAGACTTTCTGCTGGATTACAATGTCTATTATATTTCTATTCTCTGCACAAATCTTAATTAACTTTTGCCGCTCAGAAATGTATACTTCAAAACAATCAGCCAGTGTTCCAACGAACATCTTGTGGCATCACGAAAGCTTTTCCACCTTCTTTTAAAAAAAATTGAAGCGTGATTCTTTCGGAAATATTTGATGATTTGTAGGTACAAGATATTCATTTGTATCGGCCATTTCAAATTCCAAATCCTTTGATAGTAAGTTCAGCAAATGTTCCGAACAACCATATGTTATATAGTATTTTCAGTATGGATGTCCTCATTTTAGCCATATTGGAAGCGTTATTTGATAGGAAACTTGCACTCCTACAATTATACCTAGATTTCAGAAGATCTATTAAACCGAGTTTAGTAAGATATTAAGAAGTATGTGGCTTTCCGGATGTGTTTATCGTGTCAAACAGAAATACTTCGTAATAACTATAATAAATACATTTTTCCAGAGTTAGTTGTCAAGACAAAGTGAGGGGAATCCTCTTTTCCTGCAGTCTGCAGATGCGTTTCGTCTTGCACAGATAATAGTTTAAGTACAACGTTTAAAAAAAAAAAAAAAAAAAAAAAAAAAAAAAAAAAAAAAAAAAAAAAGTATGAAAAAATTGAGATTAATTTGATTTTTTTTTAAACAATTTTTTTTAATTTTATGAAAAAATCATGGTTGGAGGGGATGGGCAATAGCGGGAGAGCCAATGCTATAAAAGAGGGATGCGAAACTATAGAAGACTCATTAGCTATCGGTCAGATCTGCAAATTAGTTCACAACTTGAAGAAGACGGCTGAGCTAGAGACCGAAACATCTTTTACACCCATGAACATTTCATTGCCAGCATACGCAGGGAAAGTCTCCGTTCAATTAGTTTACAGAGAAATAATTAAAACATTTTTTAAATGGAGGAAAATACTGCGAGGTTTAACTGTATTTCTAAAAATACCAAAGAAATAGTCTTCCCCCTATACACATGCATCGAGGAGTTGAAATGCGTCGTACCATCTCTCAGTGAAGTCAATGAATGACAGCGGCTTAACTATTTACCTAGGGTCATTTGACGCAGATTTCTCAGATGTCATTTCTTGAAGCGGGCTGCTTTGGGAAGAAATCACTAGTGTGCTTGGTCGTCCGAGCTGTGCACTCAATGGGTTAGCTGTAGAAAGTCAACCGTCAGATCTCCCGATGATTTTTACTCTACGAGACCTCACAGCAAAAATATTTTTAGGCTGTCATATCGGCCACCTTTGGGTCCGGCTGCCACACCTGAAGAAACGCTATCTACGACTCAAACCAGTTGACGAAATAATTTCGACCATTGAGTCCGAGAGAAAGTCTTCCAGTGCCTCCAGCTACACGTAACGCAGCAAGATCAACGGTGGAAACAACAGTCTGGTAAAGTTGCAGACATTACGGTGCCAAGGACAACATGTTCTCTATACCTTTACACCCAGATGTTTCCATTATGCTGCAAAATGTTGTTGGTGTTAAATATAAATTTTTTTACCGTCTGTACATTACACACAACGTATGAGTAAATTAAATAAATTTCGATTGTTTCCTTGCAGATCAGTTTTTATTCTGTCAATAAATGCAATTTTTTGTAAACAGCAGATTTTTCATTCAGAATCCAGGTAGTTTTCCTTCAGCGTATGATTTTTAAAATCGTATTTTAAGGCCCGGTCAAACAGAACGCGGGCAGTCCGCGCGGACTCTGTGGTACATAGTATTGCATCACCCCAGACAAACAGAGCGCGGCGGAAGCACAGTCCGCGGCGGGCAGCGGGCAGGTTGTGAATTCCACAGAGTCCGCGGCGGGCAATGGCGGACGACACAGAAAATCTTATTCAGTGCGTCCGTGAATTTTCATTTTTATATGACACTCGGCTTTCCGAATACAAAAATATCGTCAAGAAAGCAAAAACGTGGAATGAAATATCTGAAAAGCTCAACCAGACAAGAAAGTATACATTTATTTTATACGGCATCTTTTATTTTCCATAACCCATAGATGCAATAATATATTAGTATAATTATGATAAAATAAATTTTCGTTGTTGAAGTAATTTAGAAAATGGTTCCGTACCGCATAGGCAGCATCAGTTGATCTTTCTCTCAATCGACTTGCGGTTGAGAAAGCATTGGCATGTTGATCTGTTATTATTGTGTCACCTTATAGTTCAATTTCAGTGAACTGTTTTGTGTAACTTCTTACGAAATAGTGAAGGCAACATGTAGCTTTGACAGCTTCGACTGCGCTATCTACATCCAATTCTTTAGGACAAAAAAAAAAAAAAAAAATGTACGCCACGTCTGAGCTAAACTTCTAACGGTATACTACACGTCGTACCCCACAAAGATGTTGAATATTTTCCCCCTTCTTCATTTACAACTGTAGTTTTTGCAAAAGAGCGCATTAAATAAGTTTGTAGTTTGAATCTTCCATCGCCTAAAAATACGTGAGGAATGGGCTTGTCTGTATCAGGTAATGGTTTAGGCGGCAGGAAGTATAAACTGACTTTATCGCCGTGAACTATTTAAAGCGAGCAGAAGAAGCAATTCTTCTTCGTCAGATGAACTGCTGGACACGTTAATAAGGAGAGGGCAGACACAAATAATAATAATAAAAATATGAACTACCCCTTCCTTCGTCCACAATTGCTTCAACACTGGTCCGCCCCTCAGCTGCCCGCGCTCTGTTCGTCCACTACAACTTCGGCGGACTGCCGTCTGACCGCGCGGGCAGTCCGCGCTCTGTTTGACTGGGCCTTTAAAGTTTATCCATTTACTGGAGATAATAGTGCTTGCTCAATAAAGGAAGTGAAAGAAAGATTTGAATGTGGCAAAAGTGTTCAAGGAGGAAAAATCAATATGCTACGACTGGCTGATAACATTGTCTTGTTAGCAGAACAGGTTGACGATATTGAGAAGTTACTTAATATCCCGAAAAAATTCTGAAGGAAGATTTTGTACCAAATATAAACCAAAAGGATGATATGTAGCAGAAATGGTACTAATAACAGTAGATTAAATATAAAGATAGGGTCAGATGCAATAGGAGGACTTTGTGAATTTTGCTACTTAGGAAGTAAAATTAACAACTGATGGCCGAAACAGGAATGATGTTAAAAGCAGAATAGCACTAGTAAAAAAGCCTTCATTAAAAAGAGAAATCTTTTAGTGTCAAATATTAATCTAGGGCTCAGAAAGAACTTTTTAAAACTCTATGTGTGGAAAACAGCACTCTATGGCTGCGAAGCATGGACTTTAGGAATACCAGAAAGAATGAAAATTGAAGCATTTGAAATGTGATGCTATGGAAGCATGCTGAAAATTAAGTCGACGGATAAAACAAGAAACGAACGAGTTTTGGAAATGGTGGGCGAGGAAGGGTGTTTGTCGAAGAGTTTTACAGAAAGAAGAGACAGGATGGTAGGTGATATTTTGAGACATGCATGATTGGTTAACTTGTTATTGGAGGGAACAGTCGGAGGTAAGAACTACATAGGAAGACAGAGATTAGAAAATATGAAGCAGCTAATTGATTACGTGGGTTGTAAGGGGTATACTGAGATAAAAAGTTTAGTGCAAGGAAGGGATGGAGGAAAAGCATCAAAGGTCGAAAGACTGATGCCGAGCAGATATACGAGAATTTTCAATTAATTAAACACCTCCGTCTCTGCTTTACATACTCTTCCGTGCATGGCTTAATATCATTCGTTACTTTTTGTTTATTTCATAAGCCCATTTCAGCAGATCAGGCAGCATGCTCCGAGGGAACATTTTTGTACTCTCAGCTTTCCGGAAAACTTTGTGTCTTTTTTTTTCTTTCTTTCTTTCTTTCGCCTGAAAGAAATCGATGAACGCTTTATTTACGCTTCATGTTTAGTTGTGCAGTGTTCCTCTCCGACGAGCAATTTCAGCAGTTTGAGTGGATAGTAGTGGTTGTGGTGATGTTGCAGCTCTTCGGGCGATGAAGGCATTCGTGGCATTATACAATCAGAATCGCTATCTTCAAATTGATCAATTTATTCCTGTTGTGATTGATGGGGCAGATTTCCTGAAGCCATACCTAATGTAAGGCAGAGTAAATTGCATAGCTTCTGAAAAATAGTACACGTTCTTTGCCTTTGTTCCAGAGTCACTCTAGAAGGCTTTTATGTGTCGAGTAAAAACAGCATATAGATTTTTCCATTCTTCTTTCCATTCAGCCACTGAAACAAATGAATATCTTTAAAACCTCAAATAAATCTTCAAATAATTCACATCTCTACTCATAATATTAGTTACCTGTCATATTCACTGCTTTTCCACCATGCCTTAGTCGTTAAATCTTTATATGAATATCCAGCAAGCAAGAAATTGTATAAAACTGAATGTTTCCATCTTCCACCACGAATAAAATATTCAGTTGTTGTTCGTTTACACCGTGAAATCATTATGCAGCTTGGAACTGAAAACATATAGCTATCAACATGCAAAGTCACCTGGAACTGATTACTAACTGTTTGGTAACTGGTTAGTAACTAGTTACACCGTCTGTGGCTCTCCATTCAATAAGTGACTGGTTGGTAACTGGAGTTACTAACCAGTTTCTCTTTAGTTGCTCCGTGTTAAGATGGCCTATAACTTCTGAACATGCATAAATTTGCGTAATGTTATAATCACGTTTTTAGTTTTACTGTTCCCCTCGCGCAGAAGATAAGATATTGTTGCTTAACGTAAACAATCAGTATTCCAGTGTTCGTGTATATGAAAAACCAGTCGACTAAGATGTGTATTTGAAGTATCACAGTGGGCTGTTGAGCTTTTGTGTTGACCTCTCTCACAAAGCTTGTCACTGTCTGTAGAAGTTGCACGCTTATGATATATGGACAAAGGCGCTACTGTCAAGTGGCAAGAAAAGGCCGTGAAAGAACTGTCATTCTAACGCGAAGAAAGTTTCTCTAACTTTGAAGTACTTCCGCTTCAAATATTTTTACGATACAAGATGTTGTCAACAGAAAAACCTCGAATGTGCCAGAATACAGTATAATTATTTTGTAAACACCTGCAGTTGGACGATACAAAGCTGTAGTATTTATCTGAAAAATATGGAAAAGAAACAGTTTTGAGTCTCATCGCTATATTTATCAGATTAACATTTTCACGTGACCCACAGTGAACACAGAAGGTTATATAATGGTCTATAGTTATAAGCTTCATCTGACTGAGGGTTAGAAGAAGCTTTATGCAGAAACTACCTCACGTTTTTGATGGGGTTTCCACAGTTTAGAAGCATATGGTGCAGCTTAGACCGTGCGATATGTCTCATGAGTCTACTTGGTCTGGGAACAGAGCAAGCGATTATAGTTCGTTTGTACAGTGAACAGATAGGTACCACAGATTAAACTGCATCTCATATGAACCATGGAGGAAGGGAAAGAGTGGAGGGGAAATAGCGCTAAATCTGTGAAGCTTCCTGTAAACATTCGGCTGCTACAGCGCATGCGTGGCGGCCATAATAGATTTCCCAAAACTTTGCGCTGTTTGCACTGTATTTGCTGCTGTGAATATTTCATTTTCTAATATTTCAAAGTTTTTTATAATACCAGCTTGTGCTGCATATGATTGCACAAACATGCCAGATAGGAAACAACCTGGAATATCGTTTCATAAGTTAGTCACATTTTAATTATTGTTCTTCAAGTGTTTAATAGGTATCTGCAAGAGTAGGGCCTATTATTAAAGATTTATTCATCGCTCTCTATAGGAAGACGTTGTTCACAAAAATTTGTTGGTATAGTATAGATAGTCAGCATAGCTTACTACCTTGCACATAATAGGCTAGCCTTATTGTAAACGAGTTTTGAAAGTCTGTAGTTCGCAGTGAATTTTATGTTTTAAGGTGGGCAGCACTATCATAACCGTGGCGATGCAATTTGATGATTCATTCTCATGTAAATCTATGACACTAATCTAAAATCAGAAGTAAAACTTTATTTCTATCTCCCTTATTTCTCGAGATAACGACTATCAAAAATTAGTTAAAGGTATAATTCCTTGCGGCTTTGGTGACGTTTTTATTCTGGTCCAGGCTGCGTTTCAACCTAAGTAAAGGGGTAGTAAAAAAATAAAATTCCCACTCTGTTTGTCCAGCGTGTAGTTCGTAGTGGCTTTGACAAAAAAAAATTTTGGTCCAGGCCACATCCCAACCTAACCACCTCAATTTGGAGACATTATATCTCGAGAACTAAGCGAGGTATCGAAAAAAAATATTCTTTACTTTCGATTTGCTTCTCGTGTTACATAAAAATCTATAATTAAATTTGACTTTTGGGAAATTTTTCTTCTGAATTTCAACCCAAAATACCTCACTTTTCCAGAACTAAGCAGGATTCTTTATTTTTTTATTTGTCTCGTCGAGTTACATAATAATCCAACATCAAATTGTGGCTCAACGGTTCTCGTGGAAGCCCCTGGAAGTGTTTGCGGATGTTTCAAGGGAAATCCAATATAGCGACTGCCCATCCCACGTCTCTCTACCCGACTTCACTCCAGTGCACGGTGAAGGTCCCTTGCGTCGTCTCCACTTTTTGCCTTCCCCCAAGATATGAACGCTCCTTTACGAGATAAGAAACAGAAGAAAGAGTGTTTATATACAGAAGACTGGTTCAACAGAAATCACCCGCGAGTGATAGTAAAGAATTAAACTGCGAGCATATCATATTTAAGCGGTTATTCGTTTCTGTATCTGGCTCATTACTACACGATTGCCTTCGCGACGTCCTGCGTAATGGATTATTGAAAGTAATACTAGTTTGAGATGACGTTTGCTTCCCATGACTGGAGACGTAATTATAGCTGTGGCCAAAAACATTGGCGGACGGCTTCGAATGCGCCGTAACCAAATTGTGCATTTAACAGTTCACTTATTAGCTTGCAGTAGTAGTTTGTGCATTGACACTCGTAGCAGGCAACACAGGACGCTCAGCGTTGCCATTTTCTGTTTTTAGAGAGAGAGTTCTACGCGAGAATGTTCAGAAATGTGGCAATACCGTACTCGCACTTACCCGCCAATTTCCCCGTCCACAACTATAATAGACTGATCAACCAAACATTATTAGTGTGTTGGTCCAACATCGGAGCGTGATTCGACTTGGCATGGATTGTAAAAGTCCTTGTTAAGTTTCCGCAGTTGTCTGGCACTAGATGTGTACGCATAGGTCACGCAATTTTCTTAAATTATGGGTCGGCGGTTTGTGATCGTGGCACCTGGGAACGAGCATCTAACAAATGGCGGGGCTGGTAAACTGTTCGCGTATTACTGTAGTGAGCATCTACACAGATTGGTTGAAGGATGGTGAAACCACGACTGGGCGACAAGGTCGTGGACGTCCATGCCTCATCACAGAACGTGGAGGTCCGAGGCTTGCCTGCTCTGTAAAGCGAGATAGGCGGCGATTTGTGGCAAATCTGACATCAGAGTGTGCTCCGAAACACTTGTGCCTGCACCATCATTGTACTCTGCTATCAGATCTGCCACAGATCGCCGCCTATCCCACTTTACAGAGAGGGCAAGCCTCCGACCACCACGTTCTGTGATTAGGGGGTGGACGTCCACCACCTTGTCGCCCAGTCGTGGTTTAACCGTTCTTCAACCATTCTGCATAGATGCTCACTACAGTAGTAAGCAAACAACCAACCAGCCTCACCGTTTCCGAGAAGCTCGTTCCTAGAAACCACGCCCACAAACCAATCTTACACTAGCTAGACTGTGGTTAAGGCGTCTGGCTGACGATACAAAGATACTCCGAATCCCTATCAAGTCGGTGATTTTGGAAAGCCCTTACAATGGCATGCATCTCCGGCTCAGCTTGTGGTGTAATGTGAAGTACGCTTTTCTGGATCGGATTTCACGGTAAGCTGCAGGTCCCCTGAACCCAGTTGATTTACAGAATTAGGTTAAGGTAGCCGCTACAGAGGCGCATGTACGGGAAATGGGAATTCCGTTATTCGACGGCCGAACACTTCAGGGAAGTCCAGTGCAACGATGCCATACGCATTACAGTAGAAGCTCAGTAAGTCGAACCTCTACAAGTAGAAAATATCTACAACTCGAAACAAACCTTTGTTCCCTTCCCTTCAAGCCCCAGAATCTCCATTACTCGAAATCTGACCTCGTTAAGTCGAAATAATCATTATTTCCCTACAAGGTATTTCAGTGCATATTTTCCCTCTATAACTCTAAGTATATATATATATATATATATATATTTACCTCTGTATCTCGAATATATCAATGATTGATTGTACTAGCTCAACATCTAGATGATTTTAATTTAATAACCTCTATGGTTCGAAGAGAAAATAAGTAAGGAACCGACTTCAAAAATGTTGCCTAAAATACTTTCTTAGAAGCAATTTTTAGGGGTGAGAAATAAATAGAGTTTCATGCTAATTTTTTCCAAAAAATTATGACCGATTTTTATGACTGACATCAACACATGTTTATCAGGCGTCCCTTTGTTTCATTTTGTGTATTTATTGTTATGTATTGTTGCAGCTTTAGTTTGAGCTCTGCCGAAGCTAATCAGTTTGGTTTTACCGGCATACACTATTACTGAATAATGAGTGCTGTGAAATGTGAATTGAAAACTTGGAGCCTCTCTGAAATGTTAGAAGTGCTCGAAGCTGTAAGGAACTGTAAAAAGAAGAAAGATGTTGCTGATCAATTAGGCTTGCCGGTGAGTACTCTGTCATCAATAATAAAAAATGAATCAGAAATATGGACAAAATTGCATTTGATCAAAATTTGTTCTGCAAATGAGGGCAAATTGCAGTATTTCCGAATTTGGAAGAATGTTTGCTTAAATGGTTTAAGCAGAGTCGAAACTAAAACATTAGTGTTATTTGACCACTATTACAAGAAAAGGCATGCAATCGTAGGCATCCGCGGCCAGAATCAGTCTATTCTTGGCTGTACGGGTGACGACGCGTCATGCTTTGTGTAGTTCCGCACTGGAAGAAGACCACAGAAGGATGGTCGAAACGTCGGCTGCACAAATCATGACGCAGCGTCACCCGGACAGCCAAGAATCAAGACAAGGCATCTTATCTTACCTGTGATTTTTTTTTATGTTTTTACATACCTACAAATTCATAAGTTGAGAATTATCATTACTTCTGTAACACGAATTTTTATTTATTTCGCCTGTGTAACTCAAAACTAAGTATGTTAGAATTTAAACCTCTGAAAGTTGAACATGTACCTACAAAAACCTTTCTAAGTCTAAACCCTTTAAAAGTCTAAACCTCTATAACTCGATTTTTTTGCGTCTCCCTTGATGCTCGACTTACCGAGGTTCCACTGTATTATTATTTTTTTTAAATAGATGACCCGTACGAAAATTTCGCGAATACAATCATTTGTAAGTTTGGTGGTTTGTAACAGGATGAAAGAAGTACCGCCTCATTTGTATCAATTGTTTATTTGTTTAGTGTAATAGGTACGTAACAAATGTCGACGCAGTTTATTAATATCTCAGTGACATGTACTAGTGCTATCTAGTGGCTAGGCTGTGAACTGTCTCATACGCGCAACTTTCACAGTTATTACTTTTGCCCTTTAAGGGTCAAATTTTTTAAAAAAATTCGTTGTTAAGAAATGATGTGACAAAAGCGGAGGATTTACTCTTTAATATGATAGCTCATTTATCTATTTCGGTTAGATATCAAGTGAAATAAATGGCTCATGATAAAAAATAAGTTACGGAAATAATGAAATGTTGTCTTTTAAGGGTCGTATTCCGAATAGTTCCTTTCTGAAAATACGATTTGCCCAAAACGGTAATCTTAATCTCAAAAAATAATAGCTTATTTCTCTATTCCGATTAGACAGCAAGGTAGATAAATAGCTCCTGCCAAAAAAAAAAAGTATGTTATGGAAATAATGATAATTTTGCCCTTTAAGGGTCGAATTCCGGAAAATTCCTTTTTTAAAATATGATGTAACTACGGCGGAGACCTTAATCTTGAAAATTATACCTCATTTATCCATATCTGTTGGATATCAAGGGAGATAAATGGTTCGTGACACAGAAACGCGTTGCAAAAATATCGATACTTTTGCCCTTTAAGAATTGAATTCCGAAAAATTCCTTTATTAATATATGATGCCAGCAAAGAGTAGGTCTTATGCCTTAAAGTGATACTTCATTTATCTATTTCAGTTAGGAATGCAGGGAGATAAATAGTTCGTAGTACAAAAAAAAACTCATTTTAGAAATATTGACATTTTTGCCCTTTAAAGATTGAATTAAAAAAAATACCTTCTTAATATATGATGTGATAAAAGTTTAGACCTTAAGCTTTAAAATGATACCTCATTCGTATATTTTGGCTCTTTATCAACGGAGATGATGGCTTGTGACAAAATAAAAAAGTAAATTAAAAAAACTTATAGAAATAATATATATTATTATGAATTGTTTATTTTCAATGCGTGATCATTGCTCAACCAGTCTTAGCCTCAAATGTTACGCAATAGTAGCAGATCGTGTCTGAGGAGAGGCTTGAGCGTTTCGGGTCGCGTGGAGCATCTGGTGTGTTGTTTATGCGGAGGCTGGGTCGGCCTTTGACCACTCGCTCGCGCCGCGGGTTGCTCACTTGTCAATAGACTCTGGGACGGCAGAGATATGCTGTCCCTGGGACTGCTCGTCTGTGCGCTGCTGTTGTTGCTGGCTCTATGGCTGTGTCGAGAGCTAGAGAGGCCAACTGGATTTCCACCAGGTACGTAAACTCCACGAACATTCTATATACTGAGATGGGGTGCTCAGTTCCTTTCCTGATTGTCTCTAGAGCTTTATTTGTGTAAATTACTACTACGTCTGTGTTAGTGTGTTATTTGTTTCGTGCACTGGAGAGGAAGCAAGCTCTACAGGCCTACTCTTAGAAAGGAAAAAGAAAAGAAAGGGAAAGAAAAGAAGAAAAAAACATTCAGCCAGTCAAGTTCAATGACCCCGTCTAACAGATGAGTCACAATTAATAATGTTGTCAGCCCTCACCTCATGTTAAGCGCTTAAGCCAAGTCTTTGGTATGCAGTTTGATAACTAATAATTTTGCTTTACAACCTATCCTTTCTTTAGACCAATCACCTCTTGATACTAAAAATTTCTTCGGGCATAGAACCACGTAACCTCCAGTTTGTTTCTTCATTCTTCTCTCTTCCCAACTTTCCTGTTCAGTTTCTGTTATGAATTGTATTTCACGTGTTTTATTAGTTCATTCATTCATATAACCCAAGAGAGTGTTTGGAATTTATAAGGCCCATGTTGTTGATGGGGGTTAGAAGGGTATTGGTGGAAGAATTAAGAGAAGTGCATGGAAGGGAAAAGATTATACTCTTTTTCAGGCACAAGTGAGTGGGAAAATTTTCTTTCTTAGATAAGGGAGTCGTGGGTTGGAATAGACTACAGAAGGAAGCAACGAATAATACACCAAAGACACTGAAGCAATAATTCGTAAATTGTAAAAGCATATGGTGGAGGTATTTACTCTTAAACATATAAGATCATAATATAATAAAATAAGAAGAAGAAAAGGTTAAATAGATTATTAGGGAAATTTCCACTGGAGCGTGCGATCCATCGCAGTTAAATTCAGTTTTCATTTCTGTGTTCTCTTCAGTAATTTTCTACGTTTGCCCATCGTGCTCTGAGTACATGTCCGTTTATCTGTTCTATTATCCGATTTGGGTTTTCCATGGATTCCCAAATCACTCCAGGCAATTGCCGGAATGTTTCCTTAAAAAGGCCATGGCCGAATTCCTTTCCCGTCTCTAAAGACCTCGATGTTGAGAGACGTAAAGCAGTTAAAAAAAATGTTCTATTGTGCCATTTAGTAGCTGGGAGTAGTACCTGTTCTTCATTCCTTAATTTAGCATCTCTATTCACACTTCAGAAATTCCTCTTGGAACCTTTAGTTTGTTTATTACAACTTGAGTAAATTCTTGCATGAAAAGTTTTTTTTAGGCAATAAGGACATTATTTAATTAAATTTGTGTTACTACAGCGGTAATTACTGTTCTGAACAAGGCATTTATCACGTTTATCGCATTTTCCACCAGTATTTTTGGAAATGAAGTTTTGTGTAAACCACGAAAATTTAAAGTGAAATAATTTTTTGCTTTTCGGGTTCAATTTTAGAAAGAGAGGGAAAATCAGAATTGGAAATTAATAAAAGAATTATTAATGACTGGAAAGTATTCGGGATGCTCAATTCTATGGAGCACGAATGTTATGAATAGAACAAAAATAATTGTATTTATGAGGGGATATACGAGAGAAGTAAAGAAATTGGGTTACAAAACTTTAGTCAGGCTTGAAAAAGGTAGTGTAGTATGGGACACACAAATACAGGAGTATCAAATACAGGAGTTGGAGAAGTGCAAAGAAGAGCTGCTAGATTTGTTTCTGGAAATTATCGCAGAACGCAATCAGTAACAGATACGATAAAAGAGCTGGAATGGGACTCATTGGAAGACAGAAGTAGGCGTGGAAAGATATTGGTGTAAGAATTGAAAGCAATGGATGGAAGGGAAGGGATGACCATGACCACAAGCTGGCACTCGATTTCAGGCACAAGGGTTTAGGAAGATTCTCTTTTTTAGGTAAGGGTGTCAGGGATTGTAATAAGTTACCAAGACAAATGATGAATAATTTTCCAAAAACGTTGAAAGAATTTAAAGTTAAAATTTGTAAAGGGTAAATGTAGGTGGATGCAGAAAAGGGGGAAAATGGGTGTTTAGGGAAATTGCCACCAGAGAATGCGTTCCATTGCAATTTAATTTTAATTTAATTTAATTTAAGTCATTATTGGAAAGTATAGTTTTAAATGTATCAGAGACCGGATAATCAACCAAAATCATATTAAGAAGTTGAAAGCCTTAGAAATGGGGTTTCTGGAGAAGATCAGCAAGAATTTTAAGAAATGAAGAAGTAAGGAGTACCGAAATAATAAGATTAATAGAAGTGAAGAAATTTATAAAGTTATGGAACGAAAAAGATTGGAATGGTATAGACATGTAAGAAGGATGGAAGATACTCGGATACCAAAACTTGCACAGGAATAGGAACTTGACTCCAAAGTGTACAAAGATTTGGTACAGAAGAGGAAGATACCAAGACCGAAGTATCCCGAGAAATGTTTTGGGATGATAAGATCAGTTTTCTGTTTTCCGAGTTTTTATTGTTTTGCTGGAGTAAAACTTTGTAGTGAGGAAAATCTGTTAATAATAGGGTCTAACCACAAAAATCGCATTTTTATAAAGTATTGTTAGGAAGAATGAAGTCTGAATAAAGCAAGAAAATTTTTAAATTAAATACAAATATCAGATTGGGATTTAGTAAACAGTTCATACAAAACAGACTTATACAAAAAAATAAAAAAAATAATACTGCCTGTTATTTATGACCTGGAGATAGTGATCCAGACAGGAGTGGATTCCATCTCTGTTGACCCTGCCACTAATCATGGAGGGCATAGGGCACCGGGAAACGTTACTGGCGTCTTTTTATACACAAAGAGATCATTGTCAGATCATGAGCCAGTAAAATTTTCGCGAGTGTAGATATTCAAACCAGAGATCTTTGCTCTCACTGACTATCGTTGTTACCAAGGCGATAGTCCATTCGTTGCATTTGTAATGAATTCAGTACGTCTCAATCATTACGGTGTTAATAACCCACAGTGGAATAAAAGTGTGTTTCGTTGGCTGTATGTGTCGAATAGTTCGTCGTAAATTTAGTCCATTTATTATTCTCAGTGCTTAACATTTTTAATTCTAGCTTGCAGTTCTCATAGCTTTTAGATCTACCATTCAGGTACTGATGGGATTCCGCACGATTTATCGACTGCCAACAAAAACCACAATCCTCAAAAATAGCAGCCGTTAGTAAAACACTTTGCTGCGTTCCCTATGGCAAAATTTTGATGATTACATAATTAATTCAATTACAAGCTAAACCCCATGTCAATGCCTGGAAGTTTAAAAACACTACCAGTTTGTCATGCTGAAATATTTTTTTCATAATTCTTATTTAGGTAGAATCCAAATTGTTTCTCATTACGGTGTCTTTTTTTAAAATATATATTTATACATATATACATATGAAAGGAAATTGTTTGCTTTGCCAGAAAGCAACAGGGTATACTCCAGCTCACGTCAATATGTGTGTTTTTCTTCTTCTTTCCGATGAGGCCTTTTAAGACCACGTATAAATTTCAGTTCTTCATCCTCTGTTGTTGTCTTTTTATTCCATTTAATCCAAAATTCCTTCATCATTTCATCGCGTTTCTTCCTTCTCTCCTTAGACCACTACGAACCGGATTTCTTTCCACTTCTGCCTTGTAATTCTTCCAAACTTAATACCTTCTTTCTAAAGATTTCTCTTTCCATAATTTACTTTTCCCTCATCTTATTTCTCTCCAAATCTTGAATCCAGCTGTTGTTGACTTTTTTCCTGAAAGGTAACTGAATATCTTTTCCTGTTAATATGTTATTATCCATCCCATAGATATATCAAATAAAAAACAGCAATCTACTTTTCCTTGTTGATGCTATTATATTTTCTATGTTCTGGTATATTTCCTTATTTCTTCTTAATTTCCATAGTTCTGTTGTTTTAAATGGACTCATGATTCTCGTTTTTAGTAATTCCAATTTATCCAGTCTATAATTCAACACTAGGCATTCACTATCATATAGAAATTGTAGTTTCACTATCGAGTTGTAGTGTCTTATTTTAAGACTTTTAGACTAGCACTTTTTGTTATAAACATTTTTAATGATACTACACGCTCTTTCCATCCTGTGCATGCTTTCTTCTATGACGGATTTAACTAATCCTTTTTCTTGAAATATTTCGCCGAATTACTGTCGTTAAAAAGTTTGGAGAATTTTTAAAGTTAATAATCAATTTACAATCTTCACAAATTCTCAAACATGTTTTGTTGGTTATTCCTTCCAAGAGATTGATTTGTGCTGTCACATTTGTAATATTCTCTGAAAGTATAGCGAAATGCCAGGCAATTAATTTCAACGCCTTTGTTTCCCCCTCTTCCCCAAAGTTATTGGTGATATTTTGTGTTCCTCCAATTTATTATTCCAAATTTTTCTTAGACACAGTTGAACAAAATGAGTGACAGACCATCACTTTGTGGAACATTTGCATCTATCTTGATACCTTTTGAGATTTCGCCCATAAATTTTACCTTTGAAACTGTGTCTGTAAGTGTTTCAAGTATAAGGTTTGTCAATTCTCACCAAAATCACGAATTGTTTCATCCAAGGCTTCCCTATCAACAGAGCCAAAAGCCTTTTTTAAAAAAATCTCGTAATATTACTATTATGTCCTTGGAATAGTACTTGAATTATTGAATTTAGTTTGAATATTTGTACTGAGGAAGATCTTCCTTTCGAAATCCACCCTGATATTCGTCCAACTGCATGTCACGTGTTGTCTCTACTCTGTTGAGCAAGAATTTTGAGAATATTTTGCAAGCAATTTGCAATAGGGATATTGTTTATTAATTTATTTACATGTTTGTGTTTGTTCACAGTGATTGGGCTACAAGTGAAAACAGGCAACATGTGTCCTTCAAATAATTTCAAATCTGTGTGCACCACTATTAACAAATATTACGGAATGCAGAATTAGATTTTTGTAGCAATTGTATCGTAAAACTATAAGAAGGGAATAAAGATTTTTTTTAAAAAAAAAAAATCACTCAATTCCTTCATAAAGGAACCCAAACAGGTAACCGTCAGCATGTAAAGCAAACGTGTTAGGCCCTATGGTGCTGGGTCCTGCATTTCAGTACTGCTCGGTTCGAATCCTCGTCCGGGCATCCTGATTTGGGTTTTCCATGGTTTCCCCAAATCACTCTTGGCGAATGCCGGGATGCTTCCTACGCAAGGCCATTGCCGAATTCCTTCCCGTTTCTTGTTGACGAGGCGTAAAGCCATGAGAAAAAAAAAAAAAGTACTGCTACAAAGCGAGGATCGCTCTGGCCTCACCTTCGGGAGGACACGGGTTCAAATATACCTCCCCTTTCCTGGATATTTTCTTCAAAAGGTCATTGTCGAATACCTTCCTATTAATTGGCTTCAGGTCCCCCCCCCCCTAATGGGCTCGATGTAGATGAGGCGAAAGCCTGAATTAAAAAGATCGATGTTCTTTGTTTTCAGCAATCACGGTTGTAGTAATTTATACTTGAAATACACAAGTTTCGGTCCTCTGTCACTCCATGATGTCACTTCATGACGTCACGCTTTTCGCCTCCACCGTCCAACAAACAACGGATGGAGAAGTTTGAGATTAACCGCGTTATTTTATAACAGTTCTACATAGCTACGCATCCGCGAAAAATTAATTGTCAGAACGCTGAAAGAAAAGTGCGTATTCCGTTTGAATTCGACATATTAATTATTACTTCCTTTTTCTTAGTTAAAATTCCTTCGATGTAGATTTTTCTTATACACTCTGGGCAGCGAAACCGTTGTTACAGTAAGCTAAGAAATATCTACATTGCATCATTTTCAAGATAATGAACGTTATTTGATGAAAATTGTACTTAGCGAAGAAACGAATTGCTAAAATACTGCTTTCAACAGGTCGTTTTTGATGGGTTTACAAGTTATTTATATCCCATGTAGATATTTTAAGTCACTGTTATAATTTGCTGGAACGAATGATTTGCCTAAACTCTTAAATAAAGTTACGTTCTTCGTTTAAAATAATATATGAATTATTAGTTGCTTTTATTACTGATGTCGCTATATCAGACACACGTAAATATTTCCAGTAGGTCAAATTTAGATCGCAATACAGTGAATGTATTCCTACGCGGGTAACAGAAGCTATGAATTTTGAACAGCAATGTTAGTAGAAGTTGTGGTTATGTCGAAATGCAGACAGGACTAGAATGACAACTGACACACTTTTTTACAAAATAATTCACAATGAATATAGTTTTATAAATAATTTAAACTGCTTTCATAAGTTCCGTGTTACTGAAGTTATTTTTATACGGATGGTAGAAGTTCCGTATTTATCGTTCAGAATGAGACCTGGACCAGGAATAAAACAAATATCAAGCGCTTTAGAAAAGGGTTTTGGGATTCCTAATTTATTTTTAATTTAATTGGTTCCCTATTTCTGACATCATCCATTCAGTAGAAGTTCCATGTATATTGCTGTGTAAACTAAAACCGAAATAAGTACAAATTACAAAATAAGGTTATGAGCGTTACATAAAAACTCTACTTATTTATTCAACTGCAGAGAAATGAATTGTCAGAACACCTCCGTTAAACCCGTCATTTTTGACGTGGTTTGAGGATTGTTATATACTAAATTAAAAATTAATACGTATAGTATTCGTTAACCGAGAGGCCCTTCGAAGGGTAGTGAGGCAGCCGACTGAGAGAGCTTCTCTTTGCGTCTGTCGTGTCTTCACCCACACTTTAACTTGACATACGAAACACAGAGCGCCCTATTCTTTATCACATGAACAAAGCAAAGTCCGTAAAAATTCCTGGCCGTCCAGGGACTTGAATCCTGGGCTGTGAATAAGTGCAGTAATCATTGAGCTACGGGAACGGTCGTCGATTATCTGTAAAGTCTTAACAAGCAACAAAATTATTTACAAGAGACTGACCTCCTATTTCTAATCGGTCTAACGTTTATCTGACAGTTATGTTGTACATCGCATACACGTCGTACATGCACCGAGGACAATAAAGTTACTGATGTCATCCTCCTTGTGCGATAAGTATATGCATACGGCTAGAGAGTTGTGTTAAGAGAAATATTAATTTCATCAATCCATGTTTGATCAGAAACGAGAAAAAGTTTCAGAGTATGAATGGTAAGTGTTGAGGATTGTGTCCACCTGTGTGTTGGCGGATGCTAAATGTCGCTTGGGCCTCAGCCAGACTCACCTGCTCTCTCAAGACAGCGGTCATCACGTGCTGCTTTATTTGAGGCGTGCTGCCGGCATCACAGGAGTGACGACCAGGCACGTGAATGGGCTTGTGACTTACCTTGTCAATACGGAAGCGTCCGTAAAATACGTGAGTCGGGCTAGGGGGTATGGGGGTTGGGAAGAAAGAGCTACTCTGGGCTACGTGGGTTTGGTGGGGGGGGGGGGGGGGAGGAGGGGTTCCGAGCCAATCCACGTAGCTATTCATTTATATTATTTGGCACAGTTAAAATAAGGTACAGAACACACAACCGAATGTGAATATTTGTTTCCGTCGTTTAATTATCTCCATATGTTATTTAAGATAGTCTGTCAAGAGAAAACAGTACAAAATTTCTTCTGTATTCAATAGGGAAAAAAGCTACGTGCCACGCGGGAGGGGAGGTGGAGTGGGGGCGTTGGAGCCGAAAGCAACGTCAGGCTACGTGTGGGTGGGAGGGTGGGGGGGGGGGAGAGAGGCAGTTAACAGGAGCCAAAATGGTGCTACGTAGTTTATGGACGCTCCTTAGTGCAGGCACGATATCAAGATTTCTTCGTCAGTACCAACAAAAAACTCATTGGTTAATGAAACTAGAAACAAACAATATTGCTGTTAGAATTGGTGAGTGCTTGCCACCTCAATTAAAGATGAACTAAAAGCTCTTATAGTGCGCGTCACGAACGAAGGCGGGTGGCGCAGAGAGAGACAGAAATAGGGTCACAGGGTATACGACGTTGCTGCATTTCCAGCAGGAGACGAACGACGTAGAGAGAGGAAGAAAGTATAGTAATTACGCTAGTTGTACTAATATTACTGCTGTGTAGTGATAATAAAAATAATAATATGTGTTTTAGAAGCACTTTATGTGCTAATACTATTAAGAGAGACAGGAATGTCAGCCACAGCAAACAAACAACACTCGTGTAACCACGACAAGCGCTGGATTGTTACTGAATCCGATTGGCTACTGACAGAGCGATGACGTCCTACGTAGAGCCTCGCTTAACTGGACCGCCTTCGTTCGTGACGCGCACTATAGAGCAATAATAAACAATCATTATCTTTGATTGTTGACAAAAGTTAACGTTAACTATCAAACATTCTATGTCGCCGAGTACCTATATTTAATGTAATGAGGATGTGTACATGTGAGTTTCTGTCGTATCGTGTTTTAAGAAGCCTTCAAAAACGAAACACTCTGAAAGCTTTACTAACGTCCAGCAGAAACTGACACAAGCACTTCTCACATCGAAAAATGTAATAATAATGCGTTTTAAAATGAGAATTACTTCTCGAAACGCGTCACGCACAGCTTAAATTAAAACATCAGCAAAAGTAACTGTGTTGCAGTATAATTATTCGCTTACCAGTCAATTGAAACAGTTACAGACTTTCATAAATCCATTTGTTATGGATAAAGTTAAGATAATCCAATTCTGTGTAGTGTTTGTTATCTAACGTGGTAAGAGACGAGGATGCAGATTGTTCTGTCACAAATTTTCCACAGGAACAGACAATCACTGCTACGATCACGGTAATTGCAGTGAAAGCTTCAATGGTGTTGCGGGCATTAGGGACATGGAAACTCAGTATATTAATGTCAACAGAAAACGCAAAGATGGTGGTATTGAATGTGGTCAGAAGCGCCAGCAAATAGAAACATGCTCGAGTAAATTTGATGATAGACAGACAGAGGTGCGACAGCGTAATAGCTATGGGGTTTGCAAAAAGTGATTCAGACAATACATCTTAATTAAAAAGCAATTCAGTAAGTAGACTTTACAGAAATGTAGATAATATACATGGAAAGCAATTTTGTAACTGTCGATCGAACGATCGAATTCATCCCATGGCAATAGGAAACAAATATAAACGTAACCCAAGTAGGCAAGGTAAAAGTAAAAGCATAAATAATTAGTTCAGTCCAACATACTGCCTATCAAGAATTTTGGAACTTATATCCAGTCACACATAGTGTTTAAACATCGTGTTATCCAGAAGGGAGGGGGGGGGGTTTCCTCTCAGATCATAAATAATGGAAGAGACACTTCAAACAATCAGCGTAGTTTGGGTAAAGAAAGTACCAACAAATTGGCGCAGAATGACGAAGTCATGGTAGCCAAAATCCAAACGCGCATCAAATCTCTTGATCACAAAATATACCCACACGGAACAACATGTGAGGTGACACTATACATGCCGGTAGTCGAACAATGTTTTTGGTAGATAAAACTCTCTAGGTTTACTAGCCGAGTGTGTTGCCCCAGAGAATTTTATCTATACACAGTTTGGATAAAACCTCCAGTCTTACAATGCTTTAATTGCCTGCGATACGGACACTTCACAAGGCAATACCATAGCCTTCCTCGCTGTTGCAGATGTGGAGAGCCTTTCCTGCATGACTAATGTACAGCTACTAACGTGCAGTGCGTCCACGGTGGAGAGCAGCAATCAGGAACTACTCAGAATTTCAGCGCATGAAAAAGATATAGAAAAAAAGCAACCACAAACAACCTGACATACAAAGCAGCAAAAAGCAATACATGGAAGAATTCAAAGATCAGATGATAAGGTAGGCAGAACGTTTATTGGAGACAGACTACAACGTACCCCCAACATTAACAATCATGAAGGCTACCCTTCATTTCCTCTCACAGAACTACCAACGGAATCAAAATCACTAACTTGGGAGGACTGTCATGGAAACAATATCTCAACGTCGAGCAACAACGAGACTCCCCTAATTGGATCTATTATGAAACTCGTTTTATTGAACCTCAAACTTAACTTAGACATTGTCCATGTACCAGTTAAAGTCGTACGGAAAATCCACCACATCCAGAGCGGAGTTCTGACGGTGGCCACCAACACAGACCACAATACCAATGGAATGGCGTAACTTTCACCTAGTGCTAATACACCACTTAGGTATATAAACAAAGTCTATAACCAGCCAAAGCCATAGCACCAGTTAATCAACTCAGGCTACTTAAAATTACCCTCATTAAAAAAAAACTAATTTACCTGGTATTCCCAAAACAACACAATGAGACTCAGGTCGCACTACCACCATAATTGATCGCAAGATCCATCCATCCATCCATACTCTGCAAATCACAAACATTGTGGGTGGCGGAGGGTGCTAAGCACCAATCCTAAACCCGCCCATTCCAATCCCGAATAGTGCGAGGAAAGAAGGAATACATATAAGTATCAGTACGGCATCTTATTTCTCTTATCTTATCCCTCCGGTCATTGCGACCTAAATAGGTTGGCGGAAGAAGTATTTCATTGCACTCGAAAATTAAATTTTTTCGCATATTCTCCAATAAATTCGAACGCAAGCTACGTCGTCTGTCTTCCAAACTATCCCAGCCTAATCTATGTATCAATTCTGTGACGCTTTCATAAGGGCTGCAACAACAAGTCACGAATCTAGCGGCTCTCCTCTGCACCCTCTCAACTGAGTCAATCAGAACCTTGCGATACGGATCCCAAACCCCACAACAGTAATCCAGATGCGGACGCACTAGTGTTTTATACGCTATCTCCTTTGTTTGAGCATTACAATTCCTCAAAATACGACCTATGAATCGTAATTTAGAATTAGCCTTGTCTACGACGGAAGTTATGTGCATGTCCCATTTCATGTTGCTTTGTACTATTACCCCCAGATACTTCAAGGAATCAACCGTGTCAACAGCTGAATTGTTTATTTTGTACTCATGAACAAACTGATTCTTCTTGTTACTTATCCGCATTGCCTTGCACTTTTTGCAATTAAGTGTAAGCTGCCATTTACGGCACCAATCGAAAATAGCATCCAAATCACGCTGAATTTCTAAGCAATCGTCGGAGCACCTTATTTCCCTATAGATAACCGCATCGTCGGCAAACAATCGCAACCAGCATTGGACGTTGTCACCTAGATCGTTTATAAATATTAAGAAAAGAAGTGGACCTATTACACTTCCTTGAGGAACGCCGAAGTAACATTTATCTTAGAAGAGGCTTCCCCGTCAACAACGACATACTGTGATCGACCAGTTAGAAAATCACGTATCCACTCGCAAATCTGAGCCGTAATACCGTAAGCTCGAATCTTCGCTAAAAGTCGGTTGTGTGGCACAGAATCAAAAGCTTTCTGAAAATCCAAAAAAACTGCATCAACTTGCGAACCTGCATCGATAACTTTCATTATGTCGTGGTAAAATAGGGCCAATTGTGTTTCACACGATCTCTTCTTCCGAAATCCGTGTTGACATGGTGTAAGTAACTCGTTCTCATCTAGAAACTTCATTATGTTCGAGCATATGACATGTTCCAGAATTCTGCTGCAGTCCGATGTTAGAGATATTGGTCGATAATTCCTAGGATCACTCCGATCTCCTTTCTTAAAAACGGGAATTACCTGGGCTATTTTCCAGCTAGAAGGTACTTTTCTCTCTTCTAGTGATTTACGGAATATATCTGACAGAATATCCTCCGCGTATTCAGAAAATACTCTTACCGGTATACCATCGGGACCCGGCGCTTTACCCCACTTCAGGAGTTTTAATTGCTTTACAATTCCTACGCTATCAATTTCTATCGAATCCATCTCTAACTCCACACGATGTGGTAAAGTGGGGATGTTTTCCATGTTTTCTTGCGTGAATGAATTTTTGAATTCGGTGTTAAATACGGTAGCCTTGTCGCGGCTGTCTTCAACTTCCCGTCCGTCTTTTATGAGAACTGGCTTATTGTTCCCACTCCAACTAACTTTTTTTTACATACGACCAAAATTTCTTAGGGTTTTCAGTGAGGCTCTTAGAGAGAGAATTTTCACGAAAGTTATTAAAGGCCTCACGCATTGCATTCTTAACACGTCCCCTTATCTCCTCTAACTTATCTAAATCAGTCCGATGCATCGTCCTTTTTGATCGTGCATGTATCTTCCTTTGCTTCTTGAGTAACCTTTTAACCTCCCGTGTGTACCATGGGGGATCGTTCTCTTCCCTGATTGTCCGTTTCGGTATATGCAAGTTCATACCTTCCCCGAGTATATGTAGGAATCGATGCCACCTCTCTTCAACGGTGCCTCCTGCTACTAAGAAGGTGTAGTAATTATACCTCAAATACGCTCTAAAACACTCTTTTGAAGCCTTTTAGAATCTGTAAACGATCCTCTCTTTTCTCTTTCCGCGCGTGGTTGTTAGTTTCACTGTAGCAATTACAGCTTTGTGATCACTTATTCCTGCGGTGGTAGAAATATCCGTGAATAGTTCAGGCCTATTTGTAACAACTATATCTAAAATATTTTCTTTGATGAAACTAATCGCACAAATAGTGGAACAAGCAGAAATATTGGGTCGATATTCTGATACCTACACTTCATGAAATTAAATATCAAGAGTAGGAGCTACATTTACTTTCACTGAAATTATTATATTTATTCCAATTTAATATATGAGAAAGCATTATTTCAAACCGATCATTAATATGTAATATTAATTTGTCTAACTCTAATGAGTAAAACCGAAGCCATTCACCAGCCAGCATAGCTATTCTGAATTTACTATCTCAACCTGTATATCGCACAAGAGAGTGTTGTAAAACTCATAGTAACATCTTTACTTGTAACCGAAAAACTCATTTTCTGCAATGAACATGTGTTTATTACGAGGAAATAAACATACTGAGGGGTAAAGAGAAACTGTCATAGTAATAAGACAAGATATAGTATATGACATAGTACAGCTAAACGCCAGAGGACTGCTGATTAAAGCCTGTGCCATTTCGGTAGCAGAACAGAAAAATCATCAACCCCTACACTTTTAAAGACGTAACTATTTATCTACCTTTTTTGGAAATAAGAGCAAAAAATTTAAGAAGATTCTAACAATTTAACGAAAAACAGTGTAAACTCAATAATACCATCAGCTGTTCGCAATTTTTGTATTATTGTTATAATAAAAATTAGAACTGTAAAACAAACAATATATAAAATGATGTTTCCAAGAAATGTCAAAGGATACATCAGAAATAAGAAGCGAATAATCTTTAAATATCTGTCACATGAGACTGAGGATTTATACATATACAGAATGAGTGAAATAATATTTTTTTTTTTTTTTAATTTATTTGGTTTTTGGTCACGAAATAATATTTACACAGAATAGAGGTGGTGGTTCACTATTCCTAATCACCAGATTGTGCACCAACGTTCGTGGTTAAATCCCATACCTGTCCGTAGTGAGTATGGAGTAAGGGCATACTACACTGGTTAGGGGGATTCATCCGTCAGATGGGGACATTAAGGCTGGTGGCCGCCCAGAATCTTTTCCCCGGCATTGTGTTGTGAACAAGTATTCTCAGGCTAAAGGACACTTAGTAACTTTACATCCTTCAATCCCGCTTATTTCAACTCACTCCGGCTCTATCTAAACCTTTTAGTATGCTCTATACGATAAATTAAAGTACAACTACGTGATACGCACGTACACAGGGGCCAATTAGAGCGCTGTTCTCACCACCCCTGCCGCTACCTAGTAGAGCCCTTGAAGCTGGTCACCGAGCTGTATAGACTCCACGAAGACGGCACAGCTACTTTTCTGGGGAATTAATATGTACTTGCTAGTTTATTCCTACGTGCTCTCAGTCGGCTTAGAAAGGGAATCCAAGTTAGTTAGACGTCATTAAGCATTCATTTGACTGTTTTCTTCTAATGGTATCTCTCTCTGATCACTGTTTTTGCGAGCGAAAGCTGTCACGTGACACCGTTCTCCAGCCAATAGCTATCGAGGTGAGTAAATGAGTGAGATTAAGTATAAATTATATTGTGGCACGCATCTCGTCCCGACAAGGCGAAAACTGAAACTAAAGATATGTTTAACAAATTTGTTTCAACGTAAACGTGATGTTTGACAAACAAATTTATCAATCACATTTGATCGTACCTTTATAAGTCAAGACCTCTCTCTATGTCACTCTGCAGGTCCGCGGTGGCTGCCTGTGGTGGGCAGCTACCTGCACCTGAAGCAGCTGGTTCGTGAGCACGGCTCGCAGCACGCCGCCTTCCAGTGGCTCTCTCTTCAGCACGGCTCCGATGTGGTGGGCCTCCGTCTGGGAGGAAGGTTCACCGCCGTGGTGTGCGGCGCCCAGCTCGTCCGGGCGGTGCTCACCAGACAGGAGTTCGAGGGCCGACCAGACACCTTCTTCATGAGGCTGCGCTGCATGGGCTCCAGGAAAGGTAGCTCAAATACCTTCTGCTACTCGAATTAGGTTACAAAACTTTGGTTGAATATGGTGGTGTAGTTTGGCACCCACATTCTGGGTATCAAATACAGGAGTTCGAGGGCGTGCAAGATCAGCTAGATTTGTCTGCGGAAATTATCGCAGCACCCTGTCAATGTGCAAGATTTGATTCTAGAACACTATCAGAATTCGGATTACTAACAATAGACTCGAATTTTAGCCATTATCTTTTATTTCTTCTTCTTCTTCTTCTGAGCATTTATCCCGCATTGCAGGTTCTGCTTCACCTTTATATATATATTGCTACCAATGTTTCATTTTCATCTGAGTTTTGTTCTAAATCATAAACTTGAAGATAACTCAGTAACCCAATAGTAAGAAACTTAACTTACATCCTAAATGTGGGCTGAATTTCACACACAGGCATTGTTGGATTGCCTTAACAAGAACTTTACCAAGTGAAAAACTTCAAACGTCATCTTAATTATTACCTAATATGTTTATAATTTTACCAAACTGTGATTTCAGTGGATCATTTTCACTAAACAAAACAAACATGTAACACAATTGCGATGGAGACCAGACAGGCAATTTCCCCAAATATCCATTTTACCTCTACCTTCTACACTGCCTACATTATTCCACTTACTGATTTTAGTATTATCTGCATTTTCTATGAATGTCGCGTTATTTATAGTCCAAGATTCGGCTGCATGATTTCTTAGTCCATCTTTTATTTTACTGAAATGCAATTTTTATCTGTAATTATTAATACCAGAATATCAGTCTTCCAGGTTACCTATAGAAGTATGACCACAAGTATTTTTAATGTATTTTTTTTTTAAATCGCTCACTTTTTTTAATAAATTATAACTCATTTCAAAGATAGACATATAAAGAACATTAAAGATTTTGGTTGCCTATGCAAAAGTGGCCGCAAGTAGGAATTTCCAGCTGTTAAAGACTGCGCACCACAGCGTTTGACAGACGTTGTGGTGCGCTAGCTTTCTCCGGCTCTTACAAATCTTACCAGCTGGTAATCCCTACTTGCGTCCACTTTTGCATAGGCAATACAAACTTTTTATGCACTTTACATGTGTCTTTTTTGCGATTAATTATAATTTCTTCACTTTTCTCACAGATTCAATTTATTATGCGGGTTGTAATTAATGTCAACTAATCTTTAATAGGTAACAGTGCGTATAGTATTATATATTAAGTTTATGTTTGCTGTCGTATCAATAAAATTACAAAATTACTTAACATATTGCATGATATTTCGAACAAAATATCGTCAATTTATAAAGATTATTTCCGGCGTAGTTCATTTCATCTAGTTTATATAAGGCCACTAATAAGTCCACTAGTTTACTCGAATTTAGCTGTAAATTGTTTCATCCGCCCTTTCGAATTAATTTTTTTGTGTCCCGTTTCCAAGCAATTACTTTTCTCTTAACAGCCAAGTATATTTTCAAGATAAACATAAATAGCTTATGCGGTATAAGATTAAAATGAATTAAACAAAATAGACCTTGTCGCCAATGATAGGATGTGAGAATGGAAATTTTTCCGATCTAGGGCCTAAACAAAGAAATTTAGTTTATTTTCTGAATTAAAAAGTAAATAAATATGTATAAAAGAATTATTGATCTATTATATTTTGTTATATTCACTTATATCAAGAAGAAATGGAATATGTTGCGGGGTACAACAAAGAACTGGCGACAGAGCCGCGCGAATCTGTTTTCAGAGGACGGGGTGTCTTCGCGCAAACTCAGTCCGCGTATTCGCGCGAACATTTTTCGCGAAAATATGCCTCCACTGGACGGCCAGCCTTAGATAGGCAAATAAATAACGCAGTATTCCCGGAAAATACAGATCTTATTGAACGAAGTTATTGGTGTCATGTATAACATCGATTTTCTCCTGGATGCATCGATTACGGAACGAGTGACATGGTGTGTCTTCATTGAGGAATTTCCGCACTGCCTAACTAATAGAAATTATACAGGGCATGATACGGAGGCAATGGAAGGCATTTCCTTTTCTCCGTGTGTCTAATTGTAGTTGTATGTGACTGTAATGACTGTTGTTAAGTATTGTTTGTACGCATATGAAAGAAGGGAAATAGTGAAACTGGTGCCGGCCTATATGGACATGCTCTTCTAAGAAACACCAACGCCTAGTCTAATTTTCCACCTTCAATCGTGTCGTTAAGCTTCACTTCACAAACTACGTGCAAAATTATTGGATTTAATCCAGTAATTTCTGTTTATCTTTTTTTTTTCGTTGAGGAATTGAACTACTTCTTTTTTCGTGAAAGAAGACTGTAATGTTTTTTAGATAAAAGTTTAATTAGACAAAGTAAAATTCTGGATTTGTATAGTGCTTCACCAGATGA
Source organism: Vandiemenella viatica (assembly GCA_031002005.1). Classification (NCBI taxonomy): domain Eukaryota; kingdom Metazoa; phylum Arthropoda; class Insecta; order Orthoptera; family Morabidae; genus Vandiemenella; species Vandiemenella viatica. The sequence goes on from JARYHS010011408.1 coordinate 197,699,944, forward strand.
CAGCAGCATCTTGCACCTATTGCAGTTTAAGACCAATACAGAGTAGTGAATCGTTCAATGATCCCTGTAGATTGACGTGGATCTTGTTATTTTGCAGGAGTGACAGGTGTGGACGGCCCGTTGTGGCTGGAGCAGCGCGCCTTTGTGAGTCGCCAGCTCAGGTCGCTGGGCCTGTCGGGAGGCACGGCGCACCAGCTGGTGGCGGAGGAGACCAGACACCTGTTGAGCAGGTTGAGGGACGCCGCTGACAGCGGGCAGCCCACTCAGCTCAAGCCTCTGCTCGCTCCAGCCGTGCTCAACGTCCTCTGGAGCTTCACCGCCGGTCAGTAGAGGCGCTGCCTCAGAACTTAAAACTACCATCCTTAAATTAATTCAGTGGAATACTGGTTAACGTGCACTGATTTATATTGCCTCTGCTGAAACTTAAATAAAATAAGTGTATATTACGAGCCAAATGTTAACAAATTAGACATAAACATTAAAACTATTTTGCATTTAACTAATTTCCTACCGGTTTTCACCAGCGCACCAGATTCACGCATGTTGCTCGGTTTTTCTCATTATTACATTACGTCATATATTTCGTACGTCAGATAGTCTATCAAAAGTTGCTTTCGTGAGCCGAGCGTATTGGGAGACCTATTTCGTACCTCATCATCATCTGGCAGCTGAGAATGTGGCCAGGCTCGATTGCATTGGGCAACTGTATTTTCTTGTTGTGCTCATCTCATTATCAAAGGAATTCCGTCATATATATACGGATGCCGCTTCCAGTTTCATGCACAAAACGAACCACTTTTGCAGGATCTTTGGATCCACACGCCAATTCCGTAAGGAACACCACACTCGTACATTCCTACACATTGCCATCTGTACATTCAAATGGAGCAAATTAATATTCAACTCTTATTGTAATGTCTGGTGGTTATATTAATGTCACGATTAATTTACATTGAGCGGGTGATTATCGGAAGATCAATTACAAATTTAGTGCACCACTACACAGATATACAGCCATTGCACCTAGAACAGCGCTGATTTCTTCTCCCCATCTAAAGCGGCAAAGGTTAGTTTATTGCGTATCTTATGCAGTTTAGTTTTAATGAAGACATACATTGGCGGAAATTAAACGTGCAACACCAGACAGTAAAAGTGGAATTTTAGGAAAGTTTGTAGATATGTACAGTGTCATACCCAGAAGAAATGATAACAAATTGAAATGGATCAGGCTACGTTTATTAGATTTAGATTCAGTTATCGGTAAGAAGTGCACCCACCTTGAGCACCTATTCATTCCTGGATCAGTAGCGGAGTTGATTCAAAGGTCGGGCCACACTAGACCGCACCGACACCGCGCCGCATCCGAGCCAACACTCGGCCGTGTGTCGGCTCGCCTCCCTCACGTCCACACTGGTCCGTAGCACGGCCGTGTAACGGACGGGTTCCTTCGCGGCCTTCAGTCTCCTTTAACGTATACACGTGGTTGTTTCACCGAATTAATGTTAAAAAATTACCTTAAGAGTGATTTGGGGATCGTAGCTGCGGCTACCACCCATACTTTATTATAGAGTACTGTACTTTATAATCTACGAAAGTAATAAAGTACGTTAAAATACTTTTTTTTGTCTCACTCCTGTTATCTCCTAATTGTTTGAACTCTTATGCACAAAAATAGTATTCCAAAGCTGTTTTAACAAATGATCGTCACACTGTATTGAAAGATTTTGGTGTAAACAATATTTAGTCGTAAAGGACCGGAATTTTCCGAACTCTTTCTATACAGTTCTCCATATCGACCAGCCCACAGCCGCACCGTCAAAATATAAACCAAATTTATCCGGGCCAACACACGGCCGAGTGTCGGCCGACACGCGGTGTCGTTTGAGCTCACTTCAATCGAGTGAGCGACAACAATTAGAAAAGTGATGGTGCGGTGCCGGCCGGGTGCTATACGGTCTAGTGTGGCCCGACCTTAGCCGTTTCTCCACTATGGCTGCATACATGTTTTCGATTATCATTTTGCCACAAACAGACTGAGCCTCGTCTCTAAACCTAAATGTAGCCTATTTACGTGTCTATTTGCGTATTGCATTACACCAGGTTAGATGATGCTCGCAATGGCATTAGAATAATGGAAACATTGCATAGGTGTCAGAGAGTATAACCCAGATTCAAGAAATTGTAAAATCAATCGTCCGGGGGTGGGGGAATCTCTCTGTAACCACTGCTTGGATCTGGCCTGCAGTCACCCGTCTGCCAACATCAGTCACACATACACTTTGGCGATCTTCACGTGTTGTTGTCCATCTGTATGGATCTGTGCCGCCTCTAGGAGTATTAGAGCCTTCTTTCGTCCACTGTGTAACAAGTCTGTATACTGACATTGCATTACGGACAAGCCTTCAGGAGATTTCACGATATGATGTGCCCGTTTCAAGCACCTCAATTCTACGATCTCTCTCACAGTTAGACATTTGGATGTGGAGGGTGGTCACTCTTCGTCTCTGTATACTTGGTCAACAAGAACTTGTGGACAAAAACGTGTCATGTTACACCACACTGTTCAACACTTATACGTTAAAAAAACATAGCAATTTTTGCATAGTAAATAGCCCCCTAATTCTCATACTATTGCTTGTAAAACTTTCAGTTTTTAATCATTTAATACTTTTTATATATGGATTCTTGGGGCAAATTTTTATTCATTTATCACAACTCCATCTGGGTGTTGCAATTTTAATTTCTGCCAGTGTATGTTCATCAGTTACGGACATAAATCTTAAAGTATTGTTTAAGTACAATCATTTTCAAATCCTATAAAAGCAGATCAACGTACTTATTTTACTGCCGAGGATAAGACTAATGATTCGTTAGGCTTCGGCTCATGTTATTCAGTTTAGCAGTATCGTGGAGTTTTTGTAGGTGAGCGATTCCCCGATGGCGACCCCCGACTCCAGCGGCTGCTGTCTCTTCTGGAGCAGCGCTCCAGAGCCTTCGACATGGCTGGAGGGCTGCTGGGAGCTCTGCCTTGGATCCGCTTCCTGCGTCCTGACTCCTCAGGCTACACGCTCGTCAGGCAACTCAACAGCAGTCTGCGCGCATTCTTCACAGTAAGTACAGTCTCCACTCCTACCCCTACTACTCATTAATGGCAATAATCTATCTTCAAAGAGACCGCTACAATTAGTGACGCTCAAAGACTATTCAGTAAGTGTTTCCGTGAAAGGGGTCAATCCCTCACACTAATTTTAGCCCTAAAACAGGCGTAGACGTGATGAGAGACTGGAGGATTTCTTGTTATATAAATTGTATAAAAAATTTCTGGCTTCCCACTTGTGGAACACGTTCTTAAATTCCCCTATCATTTTGTAAATAACATATTTTATTTCCAAATTTAAATTTTTATTTTCCATAGCAGGGATGTATTTCTAAATTTTGCGCCCTGGGTAAATATGACCAGCCACCAGGGGCGTACCAACCGGACATGGCGCCTAGGGCAAGCATCGAAGTTGCGCCCTTTCGTAAATTATCTAAATATAAAACAGATACACTAAATAAAATAATCATAAATCTTACATAATACTTTTATCTTCTGTTTTAGAACAAAATTAAGGAAATTATTTAATTATCTTAAACTTGCACCTTCCTTGCCTTGTACGATCCAAATAGATTAATAAATTTTTTGAAATCTGTTTCGCTCTATACTGAGCAAAGATAGGTCTCATAACATTTCTTGGCCCGTGGTATCCCTCAAATACGAAAGTATTACTTTTAGCTTACTGAAACATAGCTCGCAGTTTGCGATGCATATTGCAATCGTAAGCATAATCTGAACTGAAATGCGCAAGTCCGAAAAAAAAAAAAAAGTTCTCATCTCCGTACTGAATTATGAATTCAAGAAGCTCTTCAGATCTTTTTATGGTTACTTTTTTTTTGTGGATAACACCATTCGAACATCCAATATTTCTTCGTTTAACTATTTAACCATATAAATCTCAAAAAAAATAAATTTCTTTTTAAATGATCACAACCGTTGTAACAGTTTTTTTTTAATATCTAGGAGAAATCCAAATCTGGCGTCGTTTTCCTGCAGACGATTGAACTTTTCCCTCATATCACACGCAATACAATCCAGCCATCCCTTCAGAACTCGTTCTGTTCCTTACATAGCAGTAAATCCAGCATCCATCAACCTCTGTTTCATAAGTAAAATGGGCTAGTAGGCTTTTACATCTAAGATAGCATCATGAAAATTCATGCTAGGATCCTGGATTCGCTTTTGAACACGGTAAATTTGAGCGAGCACATCATTCCAAAATCCTATCAAAGTCGGAAAATTGTAGGACAACAAGCGATTATACGTATATAGATGTCTTGCCTCACTTCTTGTTCCACTAGTTTGCCATCGTCTGTCATGTCTTGGAGAACTTTGAATATTTGTTAACTGGCTTAACTGCTTCCATCCTTGCACTCCAACTTTCAGACTCTGATTTTACAATCACAGGCAAAGGACGCTCTAAAGCGTAATCATTTCCTATCAACTTCTACGTCTGACATGTGCTCATGATGTGCATGGTCAGCAGTAGAGTCAAACATGAGACCATATTTTGATTTATGAATGTTTCACGATAAACTCTGGGGAACACTGGTCGCCATCAGATGAATGAACTCATTTTGAACACGAGGTGAAAAGTAAGATGTGGTTCCAGGACGATTTTTAACTTGAGCAAGATGTTTATTCATGAACGGGTCTAATATGACCAGGAGCGTTTTATCGGATTCTGACCCATCTCTTGTACTAAGTGACTCTCTGGGACCTCGTAACGCAAGAGTTTGAGTGGCTAGAAATTTGGTGCATTATGCCACTATTCTTTTTCTATCTTGATCTGGGTTTGAAGTTCAGCGTCAATAATCCCTTTATTTGCTGTAACATTTCTTTCTATTTCTTTCCACTGGGTGAAGTACTCACCATTATTCTTCGCATTTTCTTGGGAAGTGTGCTTTTCATGTGGTTTCTAAATCCATCTGTGTGCTCTACTTAAGATAGATTATCAAACTGTGTAACGACAACAGATGTAAAAACCAGATTACTCTTGCGACATGCTAACCACTTCTCCACCGCTATTTCCTAGATTCTTGTCAAACCAACTTTTGTTCATACGACGGTTATTTGTACGTAGAAAATATTGAAAATATTTTGAGCCCATTTTAATTATTTCTGCCTGCAAACCATCTGGTAGAACTGATTTACTAGTTATCTTATCAAAGTGTAGAAGCCAAATATCTTGCTGTTTAATTACTTCTGGTATGACAGTAATGGGGATTTCTACTCATCCACCAAATGACCCCCATCAACATTTTCTCATACTAAAATACTAATGTTTTCTTCAAATTCTTCAGCAGCCTCAGAACTCACAGCCTCACTTCTGAGCACCTAACGTATTGTAACACTGTTATTGGGCCTTTGTGCGGCCACTAGTTCGAAACTTGATATTGTTAAAAGACGGTGCCTTTATATCAAAATAACATCAAATTAAAAAAAAAATGTAAATTTTACATTTCGTGCTTACGGAATTAGATCGCTAAAAAATTTAAAATTCAAACAGTTGATTTTAAATATATAGGGGGAAAGGTCCAAAAAGAGCTACTATTTTCATTTTGGTATCTATTGATTTACCTGTTCACTTAAAATTGATAATTTTGGTGTCTCTTACTTTTAAAAACAATCCTGATGATGATATAAGGGTTTAAAATGTCAATAACCAGTTTGTTTTCCAAAATCATAAGGTCGAAAAAATATGGTAAAAAGACGGATAGTCCAAATCTTTATATATAAAGATGAATGTACGTTTGTTTGTTTGATCTTCATACAAATCCACAGTTTTCATCCGATCTCGATGAAACTTTGCACACTTATCCTTTGAATCAAGGAGAAAAATACTATCTACATTTGGTTGAAAAATTATCTGTATAAATAACACATATTGTCTCATAACTTCGAAATATGGCGATAGACAGACACGTTGGATATGAACGTCTCCGTACCGTGTTTCCGTGTCGTGGACTGACGGCTCAGTGGTTAAAGCGCTTGCTTTCGAACGTCGTGTTCTCCGGTTCAAATCTCCGAGGAGGCTAAGATTTTTAAAAATTGTTTTTCATCGTAAGAGTCAGGCCTGGGCCGTAGGTTATTCGGATTGAATGTTAAACTGTAGATATTAGAAAGTTAGGGGTGCAATGCGAGGCAAATCGTAGGTAGTCTTGCAATGTTTACGTTATAATGATCCCTCAGGTGTTGTTCGCAGTCAGTGTGTGAGTGTGAATCACAGTAATATTATTATAAATAAGGAAGTAAGTCTGTCTTTTTGTTACGTTTTGACGACTAAATGGCAATATCGTTGTGATGGAATTTTATAAGGATATCTGTATGAAGGGCACAGGATATTTTTTTCCAGTATGATTAACAGTTTCAGTCACAAAATTTTGAGACCTTATCGAATGGTGACAGAAATATGTTGGAAATTGATTTTCTTCAAGAGACAGGTTCGACGGTACAATGGTATAGTGATAGCTTTCCTGTCATATTATTCCTACTCGATATTGTTTGGGACCAATCCTTCGTTACCAACAACTTTCTATATTTAATTCTGGCAAAAAAATTCTTAATCCACGCGTACGAAGTCGCGGGTACGAGCTAGCACGGTATAATTGTATAAAAATGGAAACAATTCGTGACAACTCACGTGTGTTAAGAGTCAAGTTCATTTGCTCATTACTCTTCATCCACTACGTGATGTTCCTTTCGGTGCGATACTCGCAGCTGAGCACAACCTCCTTCTTCCACTTTCAAGTAGCTTGTATTTAGACCATAGCCTATTTTGGGACCATTTACTCTACGTGAGGTGGTTTGGTTGTTTAAAATAAATGCCGGATAGTCTTTGCTCAATGATTGCTGCCATCAAAACGCTGAAAATAAGTTGTCTCTTTCTCAGTGTAACCTGTTTTGTTATGCTATGAACCATTTGCCATCTTGAATTTCTTAGATTGAATAAGCCTGTTTTCACTGTTAAGAAATATATCGGGAATATAAATATTTCTTCTGCTTATTGCAAATGATGCTTTGAAAGAACAAAAACAAAAAATATTCTTACTATCACTTTGTATTATTTTTAAAAATATTACTTGTTTCTTCTAAATTACGATTCTCGATGTTACATTCTAAATTAATGAATTTTTATTGGTATAATATTTTATGAACATTGTTTATACCCTATTTTGATATTCTAGAAAATATTTTGCATTGGATGCAGCCTACGAGTTTAGGTACCTCATATGAGGAACCTAAAAATCCTAGTTTAGTTATGTTATTAATTATTATTCAAGTGAATTTCACTGTAAATAAACTCAGCTCGATTTGAAATCATGTCACTTACCAGTGTTTATGTCATGCCTGTTACCTACTATAGAAAACAGAATTTCAATAAATTAATGTATGTTGATACCCACCGTAAAAATGCCCAATATTTATATTCAAATCACTGTCGTACTGTTGGTTTATTTCGAGTTTTAAGTTTAATAATTTGCGAATTTTGCGCCCCCCTTTTAGTGGCGCCCAGGGCACGTGCCCTACCTGCCCCACCCTAGGTACGCCACTGCCAGCCACCCCATATAGAGCGGTGGCGCAGATTTAGGAATTTTCCGATCGAGGGAAAGAACTGTGCGACTGCTTCCCCTTCGAACTTATTTTGCCGCCCCGTTTGTCCCTCTCCCTTTCCCCCTTAACACCTGGTGGTAGTGGAGCTAAAAAAAGGGTCGCGACATTAAATGCCTGCCAGCGCCGGCGCTAGGATTTTGGGGCCCGGGGTAAGCGTTCTTACACGGCCAACTAAATATACAGGCCTGGGTGCTGGAAGCCATTTTGTTTGTGACGTCAGCAAAGTAGTTCTATGATCTGCCATGGTGGTTCTGTGGTGTGTTGTGAGCCTGGAAGTTCGTTTGCAAACGTGTTTCTGAGAGTATTTGACTTCTCCTCGACCAGTGGATTACCAGTTATTTTCATCTTCAGCTACTAAAGTGAAGTTCCTATAGTTGCAGTTCTATTTACAGTAAGTATTTCTTAAATATTAATATAATAAGCTATTAAGATTTCTTAACGAATTTTCATTTGAACTATCATGTGTTGTTTGCGAAGTTATGTTGAAAGTTATTTTATAAAGTAACTAAATATGTACAAATACTTTTGAAAATGTGTGTATATTTACATTGTAAATGAATATATTGAATGTCTTTTTTTTCAGGTACTAAAAATGCCAAGGTGAGTATGGTCTGCTGTAGAATTAATTATGTCTTAAAACGAAAAACTCAGCACATTTTCTTTAGACAGCGATGAAGAAATAAAGAAAAAGTGGCTTAGAAAAATTCCTACAGACTTCTGAAAGTTAAAGAAGCCTGTAATATGCATGAAACATTTTAGTGAAGACTGCATACTCAAAACAGAACAGTTTGCAGTAGATGGAGAAATAAAAACATTTGTAAGGAGTTATCCAAAGCTGAAACCATATGCAGTGCCATCAATTTTTCCAAATTTGCCAGGCTACTTGACATTAGCTGGATTCATATGCAGAAGATGATGTGATGCAGAAAGTGACAGTTTTCAAAAAGCTGTGGCAAGAAGCTTAGAAGACTACAGGAAATATGAAGAGCACAATGTCATTAACAATTTGGGAGACACATGTACTGTAAATATTTTTCAGGTGCTAAACAAGAAACAGTGGTTCTGTAGTCAGTGTGAACAAAAGGTAGTGTTGTGTTTTATTGATGTTAGTAACGAAATAACAAACATTCTTGCTTTTGTAACTGTTAAGACAGATTTAAGTGTGTTTGTTTCTGTTCAAAGCTACAAAATTCTCCAGCATAATGAATACATAGCAGTAAAGTCCAAACATGTGTTTGACAGTATGATTAAATATGTTGAGTCAATAGTGTCTAAAGAAGACCCCTTAAACAAGTAGTTGTTAAAAATATAGTGAATTTGCTACAGGATAATTTTACAGGCGAAAGATATTCACAACTACAAATGATAATTGAACAAATTCAGTTTCTATCTAAAAATGAAAGCAGGTCATATGTACAGTGGGAATATGTTATTACTGGCAGCTACTCTGTATGTTTATTCACCATCAGCATGTGCTACTTTGCATAAGATTGGTTTTCTATATTTGCCACTCCATGCAATATCAGAAAGCTGGTAGGTAAGTTTAATTGAAATAGTTTAAATGTAGATGGTAGTGTAGGGTATTTGAAGATTAAGAAGAAATTTTTGAAAGATCATGAACTTATAGTAAATGTGCTCTTGGATGAAATTTACATTGAACCTTGTTTGATCTTTAAGGGTGGTAGTCAGACTAACAGTAATGTTGCTAAAACAGCTCAGGTTTTCATGATATCCAGTGTCTTCAAAATTCAAAGATAGTGTTACTATCATACCTGTTAACACCAGTTAAAATAATGTTATTACATGTACTTAATGAAGTAGAAAAGTTGAAATATCCCTCCCAAATAACTTCATTATAGAATATGATTATGAAAAGCTGACAGTGCCCACTGGAACTGCTGTTCTAATGACAAAGTGCTTGGTTCATGTTGAAATGTATATTAGATATGTCTTCAAGTAATTTCATTGGTGATATGCATCAAATTTCTGCAGCCTAAAGCAGGAGAGCTGATCTTTCAGAGAGTGATAAATGTAAATGCAGCAGAACTTTGAGGGACATATTGCAAAACATTAATTTAAGATTCTGGAAGGTAATGATAAATAATCTCACCAAGAATGTGAATGACACTGTATCAAGTAATAAAACTGGGAGGCAATTAAAAAAACTGAAGGCAAGTTATAATATTTTGATGTAAGAATTTTTAAATTTGCAAATTCATTGTATAAATGGAGGAGTAATAAGTTTTAAAACAAGTACATGATATAAGCTTTACTTTTCTAGTGACTGAATTTGTGGCTTGTTAGACATGCAACCTGGGCCACAATGACAACTGAAAAATTATTAGTAATTTAAGCTGCTTTAATATGTGCCATTTAAGTCATGTCATGTATTGCAGTAAAATGATAATGCTGCAAAAAAGTAGAATATACTGTTTTACAAACTGATGGTTGTGTAATTTCTTCAGTAAATAAATATGTAAATACCATATTCAATGTTTTTTGTTTATTAACTCCCATTTTTCCTTAATGAAATTTTTTTAACTATGAAGAACCTTATAAACAATAAAATAATATAATGATGATGTTACCTTTAAGTTTGTAAGTGTAGGAGTAGTGCAGATTTTGAAGCATGTTAATTTAATATTTTGACATGTGCACTTGAATATCCATGTGTGTGTGTGTGTGTGAAAATTGGAGTGGTGAGACTAAATCTGAAGTACAATATTTGACAAAAACTAATGTAGTGAAACACAAAGCAATTATTTACGAGTATTTGAGTATTATGAAATTTACTGATGAGACTGAATTTGAAGTAGTTGACATAAAAAATCATGTAGTAAGT
>JARYHS010011408.1:197711496-197767758 GCA_031002005.1 Vandiemenella viatica
ACACGAGTAACTGACGAACGCGACGACTTTTAATCTGGAAATTTCTTTCATTTCATTACCTTTAACCACTTACTGTTAACTACTCGTACGATATACATAGCTGCAATATATGATTATTTTAGCCAAAGAAAATGCTTAAGGAGATATACTGCTGGCTCTGAAAGTACGTTTAATGACGAGCTAACCAACATTAGTTCATACCATTTAATCAAAAAAGAAGGAAGTAATGCCTAGTTTATATTGTTACGACATTATTTTACCAGCATCAGTGTTTAATATCGTTGGTCCTTAACTTGTCGAGAAAACGATAAAATTGGTCAATAAATTGTGGCCACCCTGAAAGTAATGATCCTACCTACCATCTACTTAGGTAAAAGCACAACACATTCAGCAAGAAATAAGTAATTTCATGAGGGCTTTATGTTCTAATGAAGGTTTCGTATTGGTTCCGTAACCATTGCTCTATTGTAGCTGTTAATCCTAATCAGGTAATCATACCTGTCATAGAGGACCTACCATTTAATATGGAATCCGGAAGAATGATGCGTTCTCCCGTACTTCGCATACACTAAGAGTAACATTGCCTTCGATAATCTCAGTCCGGACCGGATATTGAACCGGAGACCTTTCGATACCCAGTCATATACATTAACCGCAGCCACCAGCCCACTACCACTTTCAGAATATGCCTTAATCAAAATGGAACTAAGTCTGCAAGATTTAATGTTCTTGAATAAACAATTAATGTGAAGAACGTCCCATTGTCTCAGTTGGTTGCGTCACCATGATGGTGTCCGGCGCTGACACGTGGTTAGATGGTTCCAGACAATTACTAAACACCAGATTGTGCGCAAATTCTCAAACCTCTCCGCAGTGTGTACTGAGTGAGAGCAAACGGCATTTTTGCTTGTGATTCGTCTGTCGGATGGGGACGTTAAACCTGGCGGCCCCATTTTAGTATTTCGGGAGAGTAAGCCTGAGTGGGCCGGCACTGGGTTACATTCTCTTGCTTCGTCACCTCTCATTTCATTCAACTCAATCAACACACTATACTGAACATAAACAGTGTCACGGTTACACTGATCAGCCAAAACATTATGACCACATGCTTATTAGTGTGTAGTTCCATCTCTGAAGCAGCGATTCGGCGTGGCATGGATGCGAAAAGTCCTGGTTAGGTTTCCGGAGTTGTCTGGCACCAGATGTGTACGCAAAGGTAACGCAATTCCCTTAAATTACGAGCCGGTGGTTTGTGAGAGCGGCAGCTGGGAACGAAAATCTCGGAAACGGCGAGGCTGGTAGGCTGTTCGCATGATACTGTAGTGAGCATCCATGTACAGCAGTCGAAGTACGGTGGAACCACGACTGGGCGACAAGATGGAGGACGTCCACGCCTCATCACAGAACGTGGAGGTCGGAGGCTTCCCCGCTCTGTAAAACGGGATAGGTGGCGGTCTGTGGCAGGTCTGACAGCAGAGTACAATGCTGGTGTAGGCACAACTGTTTCGGAGCAGATCTGCCACAGATTACCGCCTATTCCGCTTTACAGAACGGGCAAGTCTCCAACCTCCGCGTTCTGTGATGAGGCGTGGACGTCCACCACCTTGTCGCCTAGTCGTGGTTTCACCGTCCTTCTACCACTCTGCTTAGATGCTCACTACAGTTACACGCGAACAGTCGACCAGCCTTGCCGTTTCCGAGATGCTTATGCCCAGGCGCCACGCCAACAAACCCCCGGCTCGTAATTTAAGGGAATTGGGTGACCTGTGCGTAGATATCTGGTTCCAGACAACTCCGGAAAACTAACAAGAACTTTTCGAATCTATGCCACGCCGAATCGTTGCCGTATTGTGCTCCGAAGACGGGCCAATACATTAATAAACAGGTGGTCTTAATGTTTCGGCTGACCAGTCTAAATTCGCATATAACAATACAGGCGAACACACACTGGGGAATGCTACAGGAAACCACCTTCCAAAGGGAGTTCTCACGGAGTGGTACAACCTCCACTGCAACCGACTACGGCCAGAATGTGTCATGTCATCATAAGAATTAATGTAATCAGCTCTTACTTCCTGATTCGCCCTTCAATACTATTTTCTTAGGAACTGTTCAATTGTTATTTTTGTTGGCACGTGTTTTGGAGCTGACCGCGTTCTCCTATGTTACAGAAAAGCAACCCCCGGCCTGTTGTGACGGAGTATGACAACAAGAAAAGGAGCTGCCGCACGGAACTCGCAGATCTCGTACTCAACAAGTGAGTAACCGCTTCTGTCCAACTACACAGCCAATGTAACTAAACACTTGTCAGTAAAAAAGTGATAACAGCTTGTTGCCCGAGTCTGCCTTGAAAATCGAGTGCCAACACAATACTGAAGGATTTAGAATCTACCCGCGCATTAGAAGCATAAGAAGTGAAACTTGCAACTATTACACGGTTTGGATTTCTAGGGTAAATCAGCGCAAACGTATTGATAGGGAGGGCAGCCATCTTGTGATATGATGCAATCACACAGCTAGAGAGGGAAGCCACAATCTTCCCAGTAGATGTAATTTAGTCGGATTCTTAGTTAGATTTATCTAGCCAATACTATCCGAATATGGCAAAAATCTGCTTCCTTAAACACTCACTGAAAATGGAAAATGACAGAAGGATTCCCCACGGTAGCTTATTTATCTCCAGTTACTGCATCACTGTATATAATATAAAAAAACTAAAATGGTACAAATACATGTTTATTACTCCACACTATTCTCAGTGAAACGCATCTTATGCTTGAATTTATAAAGTGAAACGCCAGTGTAAAATTTTAAAAAGATGCAGATCAATTGATTAGTGGTGTGTTTTTTATGACGACGCAATTTATTACACGTAAAAGGAGTGACCGAAAAATGAGAATTTCCTGTTAATCCCCTCTTGTTTCATATTCTTAGAAACTATTTTTAACACTCTATAATTAGCTTGATATATATGTATATATGAATGTGATGGAATCTTTCAATTCAATTTTCAACTGTTACAGATGTCCGAATTATCAGCAATTTGGCCTATGACTTTATTTTTAATTTAACCTTATTAAAAAAATTAAGTTATACTGAATTATAGAATATTTTATAGCTATTGAATGAAATAATTATATTTAAAGGAGTACTTTTAACTTTTCAGTTCACATTGTTATAAAGCGGTTTTTTTTTTAACAATAATTATTTGTAGTCAAGCCATGGTCAACGTTTTGGCCGAGATATTTGGAGCAGAGGAAAAGAAATGAAAATGGTTATAATTCAAATTTTCACTTGTCATCATAGGCAGAAGTCAGATTTTCCTTTAACAATAATGACATTTCAGTGCTGCTATAGTTTTAGTTACCCTTACCAGCAGGCCTATTAAAAAGTTTTTGGGACCTGCAGTGCTACATTAGAATTGCAGGGTCAGTATTCGGCACGCTGTTTTTGAATAAGGTGTAGAAAGCTTTGTCTGTGCCGTTGCAGGTACAAGTGCGAGATGAACGAGGTTCCGATCACTGTGGCTGCAGGATCGACCACGCCGCTGGTCGAGAAACCAGTCGACGACGAGGAGATCGGATACAACCCCTTCGAGCACCGCAACCACCCGCACGCCACCACGTGAGTATATTACAACTCTGCCAGATTCTTGAACCGTCCCTTTATAATCGCCTTACTAGTAACGGAAAAAATTTCCGAGCCTACAAGATCATGGAATTCTTACATAGCCTTCAAAGCTGCCACAAGTGTGTGCATATCTGATCGGGGTTGAAGGTCTCACTGGCATAGTAGGAAACATTATAAAAAATTACAATTACGTAAGGTATATATCGTCCTTTATTCCCAACGACTGATATAATAGCTACGATTAGGAATTATTCGATCAACGAATGGGGAAATATATATGGAAAAAACCAATAGAAACTAAGAATGGACATTACGGACTTCTGCAATCAATGCTACCAAGTAAATAGTGGCATCAAAGATTTTTTTAAACTGAAAACTTCCAAACGGCGTTACGAGATGTTTGGGTGGGGGTAAATCTATGAGTTCGCAAGAAGCCACCTGTTGCGCGCGTCAGATCACACAAAATGTTGCGCGTATAATATGCGCGCAGGGCGCTCTTCGCAAAATCGTTATACAAACACGCAGTTTTTATCCGATTTTGATACGATTTTGCATACATGTAGTTCAAAACAAATAGAAAACACTGTTGAGGTTTGATTTACAGAAACCTTGTCCCTCTCATCCTTTCCCCTCTCATTTTAATGTATGCCACAGCTGTTCAAACAAACACTCAATTTTTAGGAGCTGTAATTGATTATATTAGTTCAGCCGGGACGTTCCGTGGTGGGCCCCTGAAGAAAGGAATTAGCCTTCTTGCCTCTGACACAATAGCTTGGTACATCTCCTTCTGGAAGATTCTACGAACCGTTGGGTTGTGAACTAAATTAGATTTTTAGTTTTTGAAGTGAAAACTTCTTTAGGCGCGTTGGACAATATTTGGATGGGTTATATCTTATGAATTCACATTACCGACATGCTAATGTTAATAGTATATCTGTTGTGACTTGGTGGCTCGGTCGTTAAGGTGTCTGACTGGCGAACGAAAGGTCGCCAGTTCAAATCTCTGTCCCGATCTTCCTACCTGGTATAGCTTCCTGTGAAATGTAAAATACGCTTGAATGCTTCCGTGGTTTGGATTCCACATTAAACTGTAAGTCCTCTGTACCTGGTAGGACTACTGGGTTAGTTTAATGTGGCTAAGATAGTAGTGGAGTGCGCAGTCACTTGAAGTCCGGTCGCTAGTTCATTACAATCACACAGAATTATTTTTTATTATTTAGTATATCTGTAGCTGTAAGTATTACGTGTTGCTCGTATGATATTAATACTTTTAAGTTTTCACTTCTGTTGGTAGTTCCCAATGACTGCAATGGTTTTTTTTAATATTATAGTGGGAATAAAATTGATCGTGACAGCATTCGAAACCTCTTTATGAATTGCATTTAGTACCATCTCCCTTGTGTGGATTTGATGAGATTAGCGAGGGAGACGTATACCACATGCTATCCTCTTGCAAAAGTCATTATCAACAGTCTTCCAGGCCAATCATGCGCAAACTTACCAACAAACTTCGTGAGCCATGGACGACCAGCGGGTCTACATGCTACATACAAAAACTTCAAGTAGACAGTCAAATAAAGATCTAATCTAGGATCTAATATCAAGGACGATAGTTAAAAGTTCTCTACTCCTAGCAAGAATTATAATTATGGATGGATTTTATCAGTGCTAAAAAAAGAAATAAAAATATGTAAACTAATTTTGTTAACCTTGGATCGGTTGTAGGGTCTTGCACCGAACTGACGGGTATGTGCCACACCAATCGGGGGTAGTAAAAGGACTATTTTTACCTTCAGAGACTGCCGACAACGTACCATTAAACAGTGTGTCATGAGCATTGTGAATACCTTTCTTTAATGTCCTCTAGATTCATTTGGTGCAGTTCACTCTCGTCCTATCCTGAATTATTTCCTTATAGTCACACACTCTATACAAGCGCTCTCTTTAGCCACCTGCTTAATACAGTCAGAACTTTCCTTACTTCTCGGTTTTCCTTCACTAACAAACCAATCATTCACGCTTTACAAATGTGACCGTCCACTTCACCACTTCGTTTGTTAGATTCTTGTAACGACACTTATCTTTCAACCTAACCACGATCTCTATGACAAAACGAACCTGTTTGGGTTGATATGATCTCTGTATCGATAATTTTTGTGTAACAGTCGTATATTATTTCCTAAAGGTTTTTTTTTTTTGTAACAAGCCATCTTTCCCCCTCCATACTTAACGAAAATCTATAAATGAGTTTCCATTTTAAATATTAAATTCTCCGCCTTAGTAACAACATTGATTAAGAAAGGATATTAAGAAAAAAATCAACCCTTAAATGCACAATTACGAACAATCAAGGTCACGTGTATGCTTTAGTTCAGAGACAAGCTACTAGGCTCCGCTGGCGTCGATAAGGTAGATATCACTACCGCTAGATAGCTGCACGACACATCTCAGAGATATTTCTAAATTGTGTGTGTTTACGAGAGTAAGGAGCGTTTCGTATATTTTTATTTCTGTTTGGAAAATTTTTAATTAAAAGATTACATCTACATATATACTCTGCAATTCACAAAATTGTGGGTGGCAGAGGGTGCTGAGCACCAAAGCTAATCTCTTTGCTGTGCATTCCAATCCCTAATGGTACGAGGGAAAAAAGAATTCATATAAGAATCAGTGTGGCACTTTATTTCTCTAATTTTATCTTTCCTGTCATTCCGACTCAAATAGGATGGTGGACGAAGTATTTCGCTACACTTGTAAGTAAAAGTGGGAGTACACATGTTTACCAACAAGTTTATAGGAAACGTGCGTCGTCTATCTACCAGAGACTCCCAGCCTAGTCTACTAATCAGTTCTGTGAAGCTTTCATAAGAACTGTAGCAAGCGGTCACGAATCTAGCGGCTCTTCTCTGTACTTTCTCTATACCGTCGATCAACCCCTTACGAAACGGATCACAGTTGACTGATCATCATTTTCTTACTTCAGATATTATGTATTACAGAGTTTCGTGATGTAAATATCTTATAATTTAAATGTTTGATGAAAATATTTTCTAGTGCCACTTATATAAATATACTAGCTGACCTGGCAATGCTTCACTATTGCTGGACTTGAGTAGGCACATAGATTAAATGAAAAACTATTTACATATAAATTTTAAACTGCTGTTTCATTCATTTTTAGTTGGAGAGGGTGAGAGGGGATGCGCTTTGGAAAACATATGCAGGCAGTATTTTTCTGTTTGTTTCAAAGTATAAGTGTACAAATTCTTATCTAAATCGGATAAAAAATGTGGTTTGCCTAAATTATGGGGTAAAAACGTAATGGGGTTGGAAAGGGGGAGAGGGATGAATATTCGGAAACCATACGTAGGCAGTATTTTTCTGTTTGTTTTAAAGTATAAGTGTACAAATTCTTATCTAAATCGGATAAAAAATGTGGTTTGCCTAAATTATGGGGTGAAAAAATTATGGGGGTGGAAAGGGGGCGAGGGGATTAATTTTCGGAAACCGTATGTAATCAGTATTTTTATGTTTGTTTTAAAGTATAAATGTACAAATTCCTATCTAAATCGGATAAAAATGTGGTTTTGCCTAAATTATGGGGTGTTATGGGGAATAGTGGGTGACTTTTTGGAAATTTTTTTTCACAGAAACCTTTGCAGACGCACACTCGAAAACTCTCCAAAGTTTCATTGCAATCTGATAAATGGTATAGGAATGCATAGAGGACGAACAAACCCACAAACAAACATTGATTTTATATATAAGATATATATTGTGCTACCAATCAGTCAGTTCTTTCTTCATCCTAATGGAAACCACGAAACCCGCTATTTATTGTGTATCTTTGGCGAAATTTTCTCACAAGTCACCTATAATCTAAATAAATAGATCAACTCGATGTGAAACTACAGTACGTGATAATAGAAAACACTTTTTTTTATCTGCTTAGCGTCTGTCTAACAGCGAGGTCTTTAGAGACGGGAAAGCATGGGGAGCAAGGAATGGGAAGGAATTCAGACATGGCCTTTTGAAAGAAGCATCTCGGCATTTGTCTGGATTGATTTGGGAAAACATGGAAACCCCAAATCTGGATGCCCGGACGGGGATTGGAACCGCCGTCCTCCCGAATGCGAGGCCAGAACGCTAGCCGTTACACCACCACGCTCAGTGGTAGAACCACGCACCCTAAAATAGTAACTTAGAAAGATGAAACATAGAATTGCTAAAGTTTTTCATTAACAATACCAATACAATTTTGAAGGCAATGCCCAGACTTGTACAGTGTTTTACTACAGTGACACCTCTCTATATGCTGAAATTCTCCCCCGTGTGCAGGGACTTCGAGACGCTTATCCACCTGCTGAAGGGCAGCCTGGGTTCCGGCATTCTGGCCATGCCGCTCGCCTTCTACAATGCAGGCCTGGTCTTCGGACTCGTCGTCATTGGCTTCGTCTGCACTTACTGCGTCCACATACTGGTCAGTAGCCATAGCAATGCTTCGCATGTTAATCCAAAGTGTATGGGGTACGTCACAATCAGAAAATACAGTTTGAGTGACTAAAATAACCAACAACCGTGTATCAGACGATAATAAAACATATTAGTGTCAAAATAGTAGTTAGACGTTCCAAGAACAAACATTTCAGTTAAATATCATTGATTGTGAATGAATATTATTTGTTTTAGAAATAAATACTTGAGGCAAAATTACTTTAGTTACTGATACTGATCTCATGAACACATTTTATGATCTATTGTCTCCTAAGCCAGTCATAAACGACAAGTTAATCGCAGTGTCCGGCAATTTATTTCTTTTGCACTTGTTTAAATGAATAAAATTGTTATAAAACAATGTTCAAACCCTGATATTGTATATATTTTTGCTTCACCAAGTGCGAATTCATCTTTCCTTATTGGTTGCAAACATTCGTTTAAAGGGAAAAAATATTTAGCCACTACAAAAACATATCTGGCCAAGTTCCTTACTTTCTATAATAATCATATCTGTAGACAGAGGATATGATGAAACCATCTACGTCGGACGAATACAAATACAAAAAAGGAACTATTAACTAATGTGTAGATTTAAATTAAATACAAACTTTTCTTTGTAATTGGTCCGCAACTGAAATTTATCGAACCATCACAGAAAGCTAAACAAAAAATGTAACTTCTATAGACAGAGAGTATTAAACATCTCTGGTGCTGTTAGGCCACCAACGAAGGCTGGACGGGTGACGTCACCGCCCGAAAAACACAATGACCAAGCTGGCCTTTTATCAGTCTGTAATGTCCAAGCCTCTGCTGTTTTCAATATTTTGTCGCCTCTCAATATATTTCGCTCAGCCGGTTTTGTGAGACGGCGGAGTGTGGAATTCCAGCGAGGCGGCAGGTTGACAGCGTGGCTAAATCCTTTGTCAGTTGGACCCAGGTATAGAGGACCCCGCCCCCGGGAGCCGGGAGGGGGTGAGTGAGGCAGTAGCGAGAGACACTTCGGGTTAAGATCCCGCATTGTACGCACGTGTGTTGTATACTGGATTACCGGGTGGATCCCGGAAGACCACGCACGTCTGGTGTGTGCGTGTGGACAACAACGTGGACGCCACGTTTTGTCACGGCATAGTGCTGTCGTGATTGTTTTTCTACGTGTGGGAAACGTTCCAAGGAACGTCTGTTTCGAAGGAGACCGCTCCAGTTTGTAGCATGCAGCCACCGTCTCGACGAAACTGATAAGTCACAATTTAATTTGAGTCTTTTAGCCCCATTTTCTTGGCAGTGAAACACTATTGAACTGATCGACGCTAGCCGGGAACAATTTAAGAATTAAAAGCATTACATTTGCTGGCTGAGTCCATTTTTTTGATGTAATGTTAAACAACTTGTATTTTTTTGTGTTTTAGTTTATGAATGTAACATTTCCCTTTTTGTAATTAGAGGGTGTCATTTAAATTTTAGCATGTTTTTTTTTGCAATTAAAAAAAATGTTAAAACAACTTTTTTTGTTAATAATTAAATCTTTCATCTCATGCCATTAAAAAAATGTTTTCTCGGCATAACGAACCCAGACATTTCAATGGCGCGCCACGTGGGACCGAGATTTTATAATTAGACATATTCGTAATTTGGGGATTAATTTTTCAAAATTATTTGTGATACAAAAATTCTAAAGTTTACGTTTTTTTTTTCGCCATGGCTAGCCAGTTTTCAATATATCAGTAATGCAAGTTACTTTAAATAATTTAACAGTAGTGCACAAAACTATTAATTTTTTATGCTATTAATATATGCTAATGATTCCATTGCAGTTTTTTTTTGATGCAGTGCAGATTCGCATTTGTTTGTAGTTGTTGATTTACTTTTTTTTCAGATCATTTGTTAAAATGTTGTTGCTAGTTTTTTTTGGGTTGCCTGTTGTTTGTATGTTCAAACTATCTTTGCTTTGTTTTAAAATGTGGTAACATAGGTTTTGAGTTTTTCTTTTTCTGAAATGTTGCTGGATACTCTGACATCTAATGTCGTGATATGTTCAAGTAATGTTTCCCTTTTTCGAAGTGATTCCTGTGGCATGTGTATCTAATGGTTTGATTTTCGCCGTTGTTGGTTTGTGAGTAAATTGTTAAATATCAGTTCTGTCCTGACAATAATTTTTGGAAAAGCATAATAAGGGGATTTTAACTGCTGAAAATTTTATGAAACTTCGCTCTGGTAAACTAACAAGTGAAATGGATCCAACAAAATCCGCGAATGTTGTTAGTGAGTCCACGTCGAAGCTGGAATGTGTAGCGGTAGCACCACGCTCAGAAACGGGCGCGGATCAGCAGGACGGGGCAGCTAGCCTATTGTTACCTACTCAAGCGTCAGCTGAGAGGGAAACAGGTAGTCGGGATGTCACACAGGACAGTCTGGTTCTTTTTTTGACACAAATACAGGACAGCATAATAAATTCTCAAAGTCGGACCGAACAGATATTAGCAGAAATGAAACATGACTTTCGCGAGGGAATTGCGTCAGTTACTGAAAGAGTTTCCGGAGTCGAAGCAAGGGTCATTGAGTTAGAAACATTTCGTAATGAATCAGCAGAAAGAATCCGGGAAACACAAGAGTCGGTCTGCGAATTGAGGGCTACAAATGATAGAAAATGTAAGGAGAATGAGGAAATGATCCAGGTGATGGAGGAAAAATTTAAGACAAAATTACAAGAAGTAAACCAATCGACGGAGTCTATAAAACAAAGGATTGATGCGGTCGAAGAAGAACAGTCATTAATCTCGCAGAGGCAGACGACGTTCGAAGAGCAGACCAAGGGAAAACTTGCTAATTTGGATACAGACATAAATTACATTAGGAAAAGAATCAGTGATGAGGTACCTAGTAGCGCATCTGGGACGCGGGGCAGAATTGATCACGGATTGCCTGTCGGTTCAATCGACATTCAAATGCCGATTTTTTCCAATAATAATAACGAGACACATCCTAAACAATTTTTGAAAGATTTGGAAAACTATCTGGAGATCAAGAATATTCCGGACAGATTTCGAATGCGTGTGGTCCAGCAGGCACTGGTAGGGCATGTTCGCATATGGATGCAGGTGTCATTACCGGACGATTGTGAGTACGACCGTTTCAAATCTGAATTTTTAGAAACCTACTGGGGACCCGACGCACAGGCAGAGTGTAGACAATGTATTTTTCGGGGACATATCCGGAAAATTCTGGCTTGAGTAGAGAAGATTATGCATTTGAGGTAGCCTTGAACGCACGGTTTCTCGAACCACCAATGAGTGATCAGGAAATCTGTGGAGCCATAGCAGGACACTTCAAGCCGTATATTAGAAGGGTTTTGACTCCCAGCAATAGAAAAATTTTACTGAATTCATTCAGACCCTGCGGATGTTAGATACTATCGATTCACAAGGTAACCGTTCTGGACCCGCAAGCCCGCAAGAACACAAAGGAAGCCGGGGTGGCAGACATGAAGTGGCAGGTAGACAGAGAGGGGGGCAGAACGGTTCACACGGTGGAAATTCTAGAAATTCGTTCCAGAGGGGACAACAACACAGGAACGACCGAGGATTCCAAGCTCGCCCGCAGGTCGATGAATGGTCTAAGACCGAACGACAAGAAACGTGGCAAGACAGCAAAATAAATGAACCGCGTGTGCCGACAGCGGGATGCAATGCCCTTTCGCCTCAAGATGGCGAAGTTAATACGGATTTATGAGATTGCACTGGGGCCTCTCCCAAGACGAATGTCTGCATAATGCAACCGGAAGACATGCATTTTTGGAGAGATGGTTTGAATTCCTTTGAAGAAAATGATTTAGAGCAAGAATTAGATAGGAAGGAAATTGGTAGATGCCCCATGGTTAAGTGTATGGTCAATGGAAGAGATTGCGTATTACTATTCGATAGTGGAAGTGCTATAAGCGCAATATCTGACAATTTTGTGAAACGAAGTATTGATAGCGGTGCCGAAATTAAAATAATACCAGTAAAAAAGAAATTTGGGTTGGTACCTGCTTTCGGTTCCAAGGTTAAAACGGTGACAGAACAAGCAATTCGCGTAGATTTTTGTACGGAGGCAATAGAAATGGCTATGGAGATGATAGAAATAACTGCAATAATAGTGCCTGGGCTTACAGTTGATTTGATCATTGGGTCGGACGTGCTAGAAGAAAAGAAGGCATGCATTAGCTGGAAAAATTTCACAGTGACTGGTTTGACGAAAGGGACAATTAAGTGGACTGAGAGCGGTAGAGGCTATAGCTTTAAGCAAATCGAGGTCATGGACGTAAAAACAGTGCCGAAATTGGATCCTATCTTAATGGATATCTGCGTAATTCTCGACGAAAGAAATGAGATACTAAGTGAGTTACGGAAACGCACAACCACAAATAGTGCATTAGATGACCCGCAAAAAGCCAAGTTGAATAAAATGCTAGAGAAAAATGTCTCAGTGTTTTCCTACCGCCCCGGAAGGATTGTTGGAATTAAACACAAATTCCGAATTTTGGACAGACAGCCTTTCAAATCACACAGTTATCCGATTCCTATGAATCATAGAGAAGCCGCGATGAAAGCACTGGAAATAATGCAACGGGAAGGCATAATTTCTAGGGCGCCATCACCATATGTTAACCCAATAACTGTTGTCGCTAAACGGGATGGGACAGCACGCATCTGTCTCGATGCAAGGAATTTGAATAAACGAATAGAAGGTGATGCTGAACGCCCAGAGTTGGTTACAGAACTAATAGGCCGATTCCATGGAAAAAGGTGGCTATCTACGGTAGATGTGACGTCCGGGTTCAACCAGATAGAACTCCACGAAGAGTGTAGACCGCTTACTGCTTTTTTATTCGGGGGCAAGCAATACATATTCAATAGAGTACCATTTGGAATACGGGACTCGTCGTGTGCTTTTATTAGAGCAATGAATGAAATATTGCCTGTCGAAGTAAAAGAATTCTGTGCCATTTATGTCGATGATATATTGGTTTTTTCAAATACTTTTGAGGAGCATCTCTCCCACCTTGAAACGCTATTCAAAGTCCTGGCAAGTAAAGGAGTCACGCTCCGACCCGACAAAGCAAATTTGTGTACGCGGGAGGTGATTTTTCTGGGTTTTAAAATAACGCCAGATGGGATTGAACCCTCACCCGCGAAAGTTGAAGAAATTCTGTCTTTTCAGACACCCACTAGCATCAGACAAGTAAGACAATTTTTAGGAATATGTGGATACTTTAAAAATGGGATTACAAATTTTGCTCACCTCAATCAACCTTTGTACCACCTCCTACGAAAGGGGACACGATGGAAATGGGGAAGTGAACAGCAAGAAGCATTTGAGACGATAAAGTGCATTTTTCGAGACAAAGTGTCCCTTGCCCATCCTAACTTCAGCAAACCATTCTTTTTAAATTGTGATGCCAGTGCAAAGGGTCTAGGGGCAGTTTTGCAGCAGCAGGCGGACGACGGAAGTTTGCAGATAGTGGCGACAGCCAGCCGATGTTTGCGGGGTCCGGAGCTAAATTACCATACGACAGAGATCGAGATGCTTGCTCTGGTATTTGGAGTGACCAAGTTCAGGCCATACTTGGTTGGAAATAAAACATTTCTTAGAACAGACCACCAGGCACTAACTTTCCTGGAAAAGGCAAAACTCACGTCGAATCGAGTCTCTCGTTGGGCTCTACAACTACAAGAATATGACATTGAGGTGTCATACTGCTCAGGCGCAGACAACAAAATGGCCGACTGGCTAAGTCGATATCCGAAAGATGTTGCCTCGTCGTTCGGACATACAAACAGGGCGCGTGAAGTGATTATTGCAACTGCGAAAAAAATTGCTGGAGTAGTTCCGAAAGATTTCTACCTCCAGCTAATTCGCGAGCAAGAACGTGACGAAAATATCAAGAAAATAAGAGAGTATCTCCTCTATGGGAAACATGGAGATGACTTACGTGTATGTAACACTGCTATGATGTGCAAGATATACAGGGATGTGTGTTTCCGCAGGAATAACAATACGGACTGCTGGCTTGCATGGCTTCCACCTTCCATGCTTGATAGTGTCATTACCATGTACCATGAACATTATGGGCATCAAGGCACAGAGAAAACTTATAGGATGTTAAGAGAAGAATGGTACGCGACAGCAATAAAATCATCGGCAGTGAAGATCATTCGAGCATGTGATTTGTGTCAACGGACAAAGCATTCTAGCACGAACTATGCTGGAGAATTGCACCCGATAACACCAGAAGCACCCAATAAGTTGGTCTGCATTGATTTTTTTGGCCCATTGCCTAGAGGACAATTTGGGAGGCAGTATGTCCTGGTGGTAGTAGATGCGTTTACGAAACTGGTGCGCCTCTACGCCACTAACAATACCACTACGAAACAGTGCCTTCGGATTATTCTTCGTAAATATGTACCGGAGTGTGGAAAGCCAGAACGATTGTTGAGCGATCATGCAACGATTTTTACGAGTAAGAAATGGACAGATGCTTTGTCCCAAGAGGGGATAAAACCTATTTTTTGTTCAATTAGGAACCCACAGAGCAATATAGTTGAGAGATATAATCGCCAGTTGGGAGCATATTTTCGCGCTTTGGTCGGGGAGAACCACAACTCGTGGGTGAAATACTTAAGCCAGATACAAGATTATTTCAATTTCACCATACACTGCAGCACCGGCTACCGACCAGTAGAACTCCATTTTGGTGCGAATGTGACCTCACTTGTTGACCAGCTGGTTGGACGCCCCGATCAGTTAGCTCATGTTGAACCTCAGTCAAAGCTGGCTCATGCTAAAGAATTCCTGCTGGAAAAAGGCAAAAACGACGACGGGAGAGGAAGGTTAACAGCAAGTTTCACAAAATTTAAAGTTGACGATATGGTCTTGATTCGCAACGCCCCACAATCGGATGCGCTGCGGAAAAAAAATCGCTAAGTTTTTTCATATTTACAAAGGTTCCATATCGCGTTGAAGAGGGTGGTAGGTCCCAACGCCTATTTGCTTACAGATGACATTGCAGAGGTCGGGGTGTACAACGCTCGGAGCTTAAGAAAATACTATATTGTTTAAAAATTTCTATTGGTGGAGGTATTTTTGATAGGATTCTTTTTATTGTTTTCTGCAACATGCAAATGTTTTTTTGAGTAGTTGATTGTGCATCGTTGATTCCTTCGTTTAAGTGTTTGTTTGGCAAACCTAATTTTTTTAATTCCATGAAAATCTGGCCAGTCACCAGGGTCGCTTGAATAATTCCTTTATTTAAAGATTTCACTGTAGTATAGTTCCTATAGTTTTCATGTAAATGGGAATAGGTTTAGCAGAAAAGTTTCGTTTGTTTCAAACGGTGGGAATTAACGTAAAATCATGTTTTTTCTCGCATGAGATGAAGATTTTATTTGTTTTGTCAATACTTTTAAAAAAAAAATAATAATAATATTTTTGATCATCAAAGTTCTCTAGCACGGGTGCAAATTTAGATAGCACACTCTAAAGGTTTGCGAGAATTTGTTGTGTAATTTTACTTTTTTAAATAATAATAATAACAATTGGATGGTTGTAATTGATTAGTTCATAGACTCAGCCAGAGGTTAGTGTTGATAACAGAAATGTATGTTGTAATATATAAAATCATTAGATTAAGCAAAAGATTTGTTTTTAAAAACCGTTAACTGAGAACTGAAGTGCAATTTTTTGGGACATTAAAACCACGGACTTTCAGTTTTCTTCGTCAAGAAAGACTTCAGCCAGGGTTTGGGGCTATGTAAATGTCCGAGCCTCTGCTGTTTTCAAATATTTGTCGCCTCTCAATATATTTCGCTCAGCCGGTTTTGTGAGACGGCGGAGAGTGAATTCCAGCGAGGCGGCAGGTTGACAGCGTGGCTAAATCCTTTGTCCAGTTGGACCCAGGTATAGAGGACCCCCGCCCCCGGGAGACGGGAGGGGGTGAGTGAGGCAGTAGCGAGAGACACTTCGGGTTAAGATCCCGCATTGTACGCACGTGTGTTGTATACTGGATTACCGGGTGGATCCCGGAAGACCACGCACGTCTGGTGTGTGCGTGTGGAACAACAACGTGGACGCCACGTTTTGTCACGGCATAGTGCTGTCGTGATTGTTTTTTCTACGTGTGGGAAACGTTCCAAGGAACGTCTGTTTCGAAGGAGACCGCTCAGTTTGTAGCATGCAGCCACCGTCTCGACGAAACTGATAAGTCACAATTTAATTTGAGTCTTTTAGCCCCATTTTTCTGGCAGTGAAACACTATTGAACTGATCGACGCTAGCCGGGAACAATTTAAGAATTAAAAGCATTACATTTGCTGGCTGAGTCCATTTTTTTGATCTAATGTTAAACAACTTGTATTTTTTTGTGTTTTTAGTTTATGAATGTAACATTTCCATTTTTGTAATTAGAGGGTGTCATTTAAATTTTTAGCATGTTTTTTTTTTGCAATTAAAAAAATGTTAAAACAACTTTTTTTTGTTTAATAATTAAATCTTTCATCTCATGCCATTAAAAAAATGTTTTCTCGGCATAACGAACCCAGACATTTCAAGTCTTTCTCACCAAAAAGAAAATAATAAAAACACAATTCTATAATCTATACATTTTTCATGCGATACTCGTGTCTATTATACCCAGAAAAAGTTTGATTTCGAATTTTTATTTATTTTTTAGGGTGAAATGTGCTCATATTCTTTGTCGGAGATCTAAAGTTCCTTCACTGGGATTTTCGGAAGTCGCAGAAGCTGCGTTTCTAACTGGTCCTCCGGTGCTGCAAAAGTTTTCAGGATTTGCCGGGTAAGACACTCTATAATTCCTACACATATACTGATTAATGTTAAAATGGTTGAAATATTTCATGCAGATGTTCCAAATTGTTTTTATATATCTAGTGATTCTCGATTGCGAGACAGTAATTCTTAATTTTATCCCTTTTTGTTGCAGTGGCTGTATCAACACGTTCCTAGTGATCGATCTCTTGGGATGTTGCTGTGTGTATATAGTCTTTGTTGCCAGGAATATTAAACAGGTGAGAGCATAATCCAATAGGATTTAATTACTTACTTTACATAACTCCCTCTTCATGGATAGGTTAAAAGCGTGGTACCGAATCCACATTTCTGACCATCTCATCATGGTTGTACCAACATCCCTTCTTCCCACAGGATGTATGCTGCAGGGCAAGCCATGGAAATCTGTGACTACCCATCCTTAGAACCCCGGTACCTCCAGTATGCCCTTTTATTGGGAAAATCTGTCATTCAAACTGGAAATTTTCTGTTGTCGCATGATTTCTTCATTTAGTTTTCTGTCTTTCGGGAAATTATCCTTGTAATGATCTTAGAAAACTCCATTCCAGATGATTGCATTTTATTTTTGTATAGTATTTTATTTAGCCACATTTCACTGTCATACAGGAAAGTCTGTTTCGCCATTGTTTTATAAAATATAAGTTGAGTCTCCTTTTGGGCTTTATATTTCGTCAATTTTTCCATATATGTACTGAAATCGGTGAAGTTTCTTCTTCACTTCGTTACCTCCATTAAAGTATACTTCACAATCAAGGTAGATAAAACTGGATACTTTTTATATTTGTTTATTGTCAAGATTAAATTCTAGATTCCAATGTACTGCCATCGCACCAGCAAATAAAATCTCTCATTAGCATTTTTTTGCAACTTTTTCATGTTATTGCTGCCAGTGTTTCTATAGCAACATCTAGTAGTGCAGAAACAGATAAAAATGTACAACTTATTTTTAACTTCATTGCCGACGTTACTCTGTTGTAAATAACGTTGTGTCAGGATGTTCTGGTGACAATGAGTAGCTACATCCATGTAATCTCACAGATGAAAACGGCTTAGAAAAGTTAGTTACGAAAGAAACAACGCAGATAATTGTCTTTAACACAACAACGTGCGTGTTGCACATTACTCTGATTTTTATGTACAAAACATATTGTAAAATGAATAATAACTAATCGTAACCGACTTTACATGTCACAGATACACTTCAGTAATGTTTCTCTAATCTTAGTGTCACGATTTTCCCTGTAAGCTCTCTATATCTTCTGTATCCAGAATCATATTGTTTCTTTAACCCCGTGGTTAAATTTAAGAGGATGCAGAAATTCACATAATTTCATATGCATATTCGAATTATTTATGCAGTTGATAGTGAAAAATTGTCGAGAATGCGAGCATATTAACAGAAATTTCTGTCTTGAGTTGTTCCTTGAAAATCTATAGTCGCTGTTTCAATTCATTGGCGCAGTTGTATTCTTTACCAAGCGTTTTTGAAAGAAACATTTCTTGATAGGTTGAGAGTTGTCGAAGATTAATTACCTAGTTTTCAGATACGTAATACATTTTTGTGCCTGGACGAAAGCTCTATCCAAAATTTCATGTTGTAATCTGAACAAATAATCAGCTGCATACTATTTAAATTATGGCTATAGAACGCGGGCTCCTATGGCAATTTTCCCCATATGCCCCATTTTTTCCCTTTCTTGATCCCGCCTATTTTGTCCTCTAAGAACATTAATTTTAAATTCTTTGAGCGGTTTTAGTAAATTATTCGTCACTTGCCTTGCCCTGACGCCTCTGTGCCTGAAATCAAGTGCCAGCTTGTGATGATGGTCATTTCTTCCATTGTAATTCTTCCACTAATATACGCCATTTACATTACCATGATTCTCTTCACCTTCCTCCTGTCTTCCAATGAATCCCATTCCATCTCCTTTATCATATCGGTTCCTGATTGTGTTCTGCGGTAATTTCCAGAAAAAAATAATCTTACAGCTCTTCTTTGAAACACCTCCAACACTTGAACTTAATACCAAAGATGTTGCTCCCATCCTACACCACAATATTCAAGCAATGCTCTGACCAAAGATTTGTAACACAATCCCCTCATCACTCTTTCCTACAAGTGAAGGATTATGAAATGTTTTCTTACCACCAGCCCAATGTGTCCTGTCCTGTTGAGTTTATTACCAAATGTTATGCCAAGATATTTACACTTCAGTTACAAAACTTCGGTCGAAATATTGTGTAGGTGTAGACACTCTGAGTCACTCTAGCGATAATTTGTAGGAGGAGCGGGTGGAAAGTAAGTCGCTTGTTGAGGCCAAAGTTATTACGTTAATCTTTATTTTAGTGGAATAAAAGTTCAACGAATTAGTTAGTTTTTCTTTAACTCAAATTGCTTTGTTCATGTGTTGCAGGTGGTTGACCATTACACGGACGACGAGTGGCCCATCCAGTACTACATGCTGATCATGGCCCCAGTTCTGGTTTTCATCAACTGGGTGCGCAACCTCAAGTACCTGTCCCCCTTCTCCATGATCGCAAACGTGCTGATCAGCGTGGGACTGGGTATCACCTTCTACTACATCTTCAGGGACCTGCCGTCCATCACGCAGAGCGGCCTGCCCAGCATGGCCGAGTGGCACCAGCTGCCCCTCTTCTTCGGGACGGCCATCTTCGCCCTCGAAGGCATAGGCGTGGTGGGTATCTCTCCCCGCTTTCAACTACGTATCGTACTTAGACAAGGTACAATGACAGAAAAGTTGAAGTGTCCTTCCCGCGAATGTAAAACAACTACAGCGCATGCAGTTAATAGAGGCGGTTCAAGGTCAGTCCCACTCCGCTCTCCTTACCGCTACATGCGAAGCGGAAATATAACACCCGCGTGCCTGGACACAGTGGTCAGCTCGGAGATGTAGGATGGGAGGAGTTGGTGAGGTGAGGAACTAGACCAGGGGAACATGACCTTGACGTCTGCTTTGTTCAGAAAAACACTTTCAAAAATATGTTTACATTTTGTGAACACTTCTATTGAGAGAAAGCGTAATTACATTTCTTTATAGGGGAGCGTGCACAAGCTACGTTGCTCGGTTTAGGGGGAGGGGGAGGGGGGGGGTCTGGAAGGCTAGGCTGGGCTACGTGAGGGGAGGGGGGTTCCGAGCCAGGCCCCGTAGCTTTCCTTTCATAACATTTTTCACAGTTAAAAGGAGGAACAGAACTCACAACGGCATGTGAATATTTATTTCCCTCAGTTAATTATCTCCGCATGTAATTTACAATCGTCTGACAAGAGAAAACGGTAAAAAATGTCTTTTGGAATCAAAAGGGAAAAGAACAATGTGCTACGTAGGGGAGGAGGGGGGGGGTAGAGACAAAAGAAGCCACGTAGGGCTACGTGGGTTGAGGGGGGGGGGGGTCACAGGAGGCCAAAATGGAGCTACGAGGTTTATGCACGCTCCCTAGCATCAAGTTCATTGTATTAAAAAGGCTGTTTCTTGAGGTTATATGCCCCTCCACATCCAGTATAATTCGTTTGATATTTTTTCCATTCTATATCTTTCTGTCACGTTCTTAGAAACTCCCTAAATCGCAGATATCTTGCGGCATTTTGTATCCATAAAATCGGCTACAAAGAAGAAAGATGTTAATTTGGGTCTTATATATAAAAATTTCCCATTGATCTATCACCTTACTCGTTTCGATTAAAATTTTTAGCTACCACAATCAAATCTTCAACACATTTTGATTTTTGAAAGAAAAGTCTTCAATTACTTCTAAAATTAGAAACCTAGGGGACGAGAAATATTTGAAAAGCAATGCCTAAATACCTCATAAGAACCAAAACTTCTTTTTCTTATTTTTGTTACACATAACTGGTTTCACCAAGTATCCGAAAAATCTAACCACTGGCTTCGAAAAATAATATAAACGTTATCTATGAAATATTAATTTGTATTAGACCCTTTATCATAAGTAAATTCACTTCATAAATATTTACGGTGTTAGTAGTCTGAAATGTCATTTGAGAGCTAAAATTATAGTTTCAATTTACCGCGCGATTCACATCTGTGGTTGCCACCTAACATAGTGCAGTTGGTTTTGCCGGATTAAGACAGATTAAGGAATAGCGGCAACATAGATGTGTAATACTAGCGGTTCAGACGGCGATTATAAGCGAGGAACTTTCGACACCTAGTCTGATACGCTAAGCACGCAACCGCCAGACCGCTCTTCCAGATTAGATAAGGTTCCATGAGATTCCCAACTGACGAAACAACTATAAGACAATACAGCTGTGCCAAGCAAACGGTACGCTCTTTCTTTCTAACAATATCCATTTACTGTTCACATATCTGTAAAAGCTCTGTAAAAGCAACGGATTCTAAGCTTCACAAAACATTTCTTCGTGTAAAATACATTAGTAAATGATGTAGTTAGAGCCTCCAGCATCATATATATTATTTCTATAAGGTATTTTTTTTGTCACAAGCCTGTATCTTCCTTCATACTTCACCGAAATCAATGAATGAGGTGTCATTTTAAAGCTTATGGTCTTCCCTTTGGTCACATCATATTTTAAGAAATGAAGTTTTCGAAATTCGGCCCTTAAAGGGCGAAAATGTAAATATTTCTAAAATGCTGTTTTATGTATTATGAGTCAAATATCTCCCTGGATACCTATCTGAGATCGTTTAATGAAGTATCATTTTAAAGACTAAGATATCCGCTTTAGTGACGTCATATATTAAGACAGAAATTTTTCGGAATTCAACCCTTAAAGGGCAAAAGTATCAATCAATATTTTTGCAATTCGTTTTTGTGTCACGAGCCATTTGTCTCCCTTAATATCTAACCAATATAGATAAATAAGGTATCATATTAAATATTAAGGTCTCCGCCGTGGTAACATTATATTTTAACAAAGGAATTTTTCGTAATTCGACCCATAAAAGGCAAAAAAGTCAATTTTTTCTAAAATGCGTTTTTTGTGTCTCGAGCCACTTATCTCCCTTGATATCTACACAAAATTGATAAATCAAGTACGATTGTGAGGAATAATGTCTCAGCTTTGCTGACATCATATTTTAAGAAAGAAGTGTTTGGAATTCAACTATTAAAGGGAAAAAGCATAAATTGTTCTACAACGTATTTTTGTGTCACGAGCCTTATATTTCCCTTGATATCTAATCGATATAGATAAATGACATATCGTATTAAAGACTAAGGTTTCCGCCGTGGTAACATTATATTCTAAGAAAGGAATTTTTCGTAATTCGACCCATAAAGCGCAAAAATGTCAATATTTCTAAAATACGTTTTTTGTGTTTCGAGCCATTTATCTTCCTGGATTTCTAACCACAATCGATAAATGAAGTAGGAGTATGAAGAGTAATGACTGAACTTGGTGACATTATATTCAACCCTACTATTCATCGCATTTTATTCGCGAAATTTTCGCACGGGTCGTCTAGTATCTTCTTACTGGTTGTTTCCTGTGAACAGTTTTCTACTTGCTGTTGTACGTCACATTAAACTCCACTGGTCCTCTTCTAGGTGATGCCCCTGGAGAACAGCATGAAGACACCCAACCACTTCATCGGTTGCCCGGGAGTGCTGAACCTGGGAATGTCCATCGTGGTAGCGCTGTACACAGCCGTCGGATTCTTCGGGTACCTCAAGTACGGCGACCAGACGGAGGGCAGCATCACGCTCAACCTGCCCACGCAAGAAGTGTGAGTATCACTTCCATGGCGGCCTCTTGGGTTTCTTTCCCTCTACCTGCTCACCAGCTTGCTTTCTCTTAAAACTAGAGTGATTTCTTTCACATACGAAGGTGGCTTGATAAGTAACTTGGTTTTGACATTAAAGAGATTAAATCACGTCCTTAAACATATTTTATTTTTCGGTATAGTTCCCACTTGCTCCAATTCTTCTGCTCTTGACAATGGGTTCCTTCAAGGACCCCAGGATACTAGTTTAACTTCTGTACGACCTCTTGATTTGACCGTAATTTAGAAAGTTTTGAGTTTCGGGAATAGATCATATTTCGATGCTACGAGATTGGGTGAATAAGATAATACTGAAGGATTTTAAACCGTTTTTCACACAATTTTTCCGGAGCTACGTGGCTTGAATCCACCGGTTCCTTGCCATGGTGAAGCAACACCTGTATTTTGCCATTCAAGGAAGTTTTTTCCCCAATCGCTATCTTCTGTTTCTTCAGACGCATTGCGTAGTATTTTCCAGTAATGGTTTTTACCGTATCCAAGCAGTCAATAGAGAGTATTCCTTATGCGTCCAAAAATATTGAATCCATCGCCTTGCTTGATGGACCGCATTTATCTTTGTGCGGAGCAGATTCGACTTTTCTAACTGCTGTTTCATTTCTGGTGCGTAGTAATTAATCCACATTTTGTCCATAGTTTCAATACGCAGCTGGATTATCCTTAAACATCTCTAGTCTGGCGATGTTCGCGTGCGATTTAGCTTTTGTTTCGGAGAAAGAAGTCGTGGCACCCATCTTCCACAAAGATTATTCATGTGTAATTCAATATGGAAAAAAAAATCAACCCACTTAGTTGAGATGCCTGTGACCTATGCTAACTGCTTCACTTTCACTCCTCTGTTAAAACAATATCCTCGATTTTATCGATGATTTCCTGCCTCACAACTGATCTTGGATCTCCATGACGTGATGCATTCTTGAGACTTTTTTGTCACTTTTAAATTCATTTATCCAAAGTTGAACAATGTAATAGGAAATATCCTGTGATGAATTTCCTTCGGTGTTTTCCCTTCCAGAAAAAAAAGAATTTCTCAAACTACAAATCCAAATTTTATCCATTTTTTCACTGCCAGTCAACACGCTTTTGTTTGAGTGGCTGTAAAATAAAAACTACGCATCGACAATAATCTTTGACCAGAGATAATAGATACATACAAACCAAAGATTATGACTAAATAGACAGTTGGTGCTACCACTGTCTACTAGAATACGAACCAAGTTACTTGTCAAACAACTCTCGTATATTTTTAATTCAGCTAATGTCATAGTAACCTACTTAAAGCATGCAGTGTTTTACTTCATTTCTGTGCCGGAATGTAGTGACTAAACGCCAGTAGAACCCACTATAGAGGTCCATCTTTAGTGCGGTTTTGTTACAGCCCCGCTCAGTCAGTTAAGGTGATGATCGCGGTCGCCATATTCTTCACGTACGCGCTGCAGTTCTACGTGCCCTTCGAGATCATCTGGAAGGCCTGCAAGCACCGCTTCGGCTCGCACAAGGCGGTCGCCGAGTACGTCATCAGGACGCTCCTCGTCATCGGTACAGGTGAGAATTTCAACTGTCAACAAGTGGATTTTACTTTAAACCTTTTTTCGCCCACGGCTTGCATCATTTCTTACAAACTTTCGAACCAAAGACTTTTCTTATCTCAACAATTAGAGCTAGGATGTCACACTTGTGGGACGTTTCGAAGGCGTCTACCTCAGCCCTCATTTTCAATCAAATGTCAATGATAAACATCGATGTTACATAGCTAGAGGTTTATTAAACGAGTGTAAATGTTCCAGTAAGATGAGGCTTATTGTTAACGTTTAACTATAAACATTAAATTTTTCACTAATTTGACCAGAATAATAATTGATTCTATGTCTATTATACTATCATTTACAGCTGTTATAATGTGTTTTATTTCTGAAGCCGGTATTACCTACAATATACGAACTTAGTTTTCTCTGTCAGTCACGCTAAAGATAACTCCACTAACTTTTTTAAATAAAAAAATGTACTGAGACGTAAGAATCTTAAGAATTCACAGAGATACGCAGTATCACGTACACAGGTGTTAAATACTCCAGATGTAATTTCACTAACTTCATGGCAAAAAATATTCCCAACGGTATTTCATTATTTCCTTTCTGACACCTTATTGACAGGGATTTTTTATTAGATATCCACTGTGTCTTTTAGAATGATAATAAACATTCATCTTCATTGTTTATCGTTCCACTAGGTGTTGTTTTATACGTCACCTTCCTTTTCTATCTCTCTCTCTCGAAGAATATTTATCAATTTTTTATCGAGGTAACTCCTTTACCTCTTTTCCTTCTATACTTGTCCATAGACTTCATTTTAACATTAGCTTCGGTATTTTTCTCCATTACCATCATACGTCATAAACGTTAATGTCTTTCATAATTTCGTCTCATAACTCTACATTTAATGTTTTCTTTCTCCTTAAGACACTTGCTCAGAACTCTCATATTCCGTTTTTCGGCACCAGATGACAATGCAGGATTATTATAAATCACTGTAGCGATTTCACATTTTTAGTGTAACTATATTGTTTGACATATTGTCACAAAAAGTTAGAGTCATATACAAAAATTTAAAAAGCTTTGCAGCCTCAGACGCCGAGAAAGCTTATGTTGTGTTTTCATTCACATCAGTCTTTCGTAATAGTCGAAAATCTGTTGTTGTTGTTGTTGTTGTTGATGATGATGATGCTGATGAAGATGATGATGATGATGATGATGATGATGATGATGATGATGATGATGATGATGATGATGATGTTGATGATGATGATAAGGATGATTTTGATGTTGATGTTGATGTTGATTTTTTTTCTTGCGGTTATGTTAAATTTTCACTGTTATTGCATCAATAGTTCTTTTGAACAGGCTGATAAGAATATGCTGCACCGAGAGTGGCAAGAACTTTGATTTCTGCAATATCAGTGGAAATACTCATGTACAGCACTTGTAATATGTTTAAAAAATAAAACTTTTGAGTTTTCCTATATGAGTGTAAAAGTTTTGTGACAATAAGCCACATAATATAGTTACAGTGAAATCGCAACAGTTAATTATAACAATACTGTGCAGTTAGGTAGTATACTTCATACAACACGGTATTGGTTTTATTCGAATTACATGATTATACCCTCCGTGACGTTGAAGATTGTCCACAGTTCACAGTTCATCACCGCCCTTCCCTCGATTTCTTCTTTGTTTATTGCACGAAATGTCTCAGTCTTTCAAGTGCCTTTACCACACTGTTCAGAAGCGAGAGTAGCAGATATAGAGAGCACTGTTGTGTTGCAGTTGGCATCGCGGCGGCAGTGCCCAACCTGGGCCCGATCATCTCGCTGGTGGGGGCGGTCTGCCTGTCCACGCTGGGCCTCATGTTCCCGTCCATCATAGAGCTGGCCACATACTGGGAGTCGCCGGGGCTCGGGAGACTCAACTGGCGTCTCTGGAAGAACGCGCTCATCATCATGTTCGGCCTGCTCGGCTTCGTCACCGGCACCTGGACCAGCATACAGGAGATCGTGGAGGAGATGTGAGGCCTCTGTCGGGTGGCAGCATTCCTTACGGGCCGGTGCCTCGGGAGAGACGGCGGCCGCCTCCCAGGCGGGGATAGAGCTTCACTAGCTGTAGCAGACAGTGCCTATAGTCGCGGGGTGGCACGCCGCCCCCGCGCATAGTTTTTTATAACTGCTGTTAACAAACTGGCCTAGCCTTTGCCACATAGAGCACAAAATGTTTGTACGCCTAAAATATTTTTTATTTCCTCCATGTTTATATGAAAACATGTTGACAATCAATTGGTTATTGGCCATTCCTCCGCAGTCATTTGTTAAAGATTTGTAAATGAAAATACCGTCTCTTAACAACTGTTGTTTTATTCCTAAATGCTCAGACGCGTTTCGGCCTTGTGGACTGGAGCATCATCAGTCACTGCAAATGTACACTCATTGTTTTGTTCAGGAATTGGCATTATTTGAATAAATATTAATAAAGTACACTCTACTTACGATTTTTGATAGATACAATCATATTTTTGTCAGGAAATAGCTCTAGTTGTGCTTTTTGGTAGAGCACAGCCACTAAAAATGGAGCAAAGCACAATTTTAGCAAGGTGTTCTTTTACGAAAAAGCGCAACTAGAGCTATTTCCTGACCAACATGTGATTTTTTCTCTAAACAATCGTAAGTAGAGTGCACTTCATTAATATTTATTCATGTATACAAATTTTTGAACGACACAATGTATGCACATTTACAGTCACTATAATAACAATAATTCCGTGTGGTCGTAATGACCTGGTGACAGGGTTTCTATTGGCTGCGCATTCCGCCCCTGTCTTAGCCGTGTTATCCTAATCCGGTAGTGCTACCAGGTACACGGGACCTACGGTTTAACGTGGAATCCGAACCACGGAAGCGTTCTAGCGTACTTTACATTATACAGGAAGCCGTGCCAGAGTTGAAGATGGGGTTAAGTGCCTATAAATATCCCAGCCGAGACAGGGATTTGAACCGGAAACCTTTCGATCTCCAGTCTGTCGCCTTAACCACTGACTGATGATGCCCCATTCCACAAGGGCGAAACGCTTCTGAGCGTTTGGGAATAAAAATAACAGTTATTAAGAGACGGTATTTTTATTTACAAAATGTTTTACAAACTATGCCCGTCGACATTTTCCATTTTGGAAACAGTACATTTACAGGACGACTGCGTATTTTGTAGTTGTTCCAGCACTTTTTTTTTTTGATTTTGCACATTTTGCCACTTTTAACTGTTAGGAACAGTTAATATCTTAGTGTGGCAGAGGAATGCTTTTCACTCGAGTTATCACCACCCAGACACTAACTGGATGTTGCAGAGTTGATTTTTTTGTAAATATAGTTAGCGAGAAGTGAGACGGAAGGTGCTATCTCTGTTTTTCTACTAGGGAAGCCTCAGTATAAGGTAGTTTGTAGACATTTAAGACGAGAGTCACAAATTCTTTTACCAGGAAGGGACACCTATTGTGCCCTTCCGAAGCTCAGTATTTCTTTAAATTATAGAACGAACTATCGTACTATTTTTACACGTAATTATCGCACAGGGGAGGTTGGGTGTAAAAGCCGAAACACTTTCACGTACACGTTCGCGTCAGCTTCCTTAGTGTGGTTGCTTGGGGAGTTGAGGCGGTGTACCTATCTGTTAGTAATCTTCAACATACTTTCAGCCCTTTTGCCTACGACCGGTTCCTTTGCGAAAACGCTCCTGTCGCAACAGTGATGTTTTGTGATATTATCTGGCTTAAGAAAACAACGCGCTCTATAACCAATGTTTTTTTTATATATATATATAAAGAATCACAGAATATAGTATTGCTGTTAAAAAAAAATAACTTGCATTTTTTGCAAGCTTGCCTTATTTAAATGCCATATTTCATTGTTATAAGAATGATAAAAGTATTTAAAGCAGTTACTACGAACGAAGGCCAACCGTTAAAACGGAAGCTAACTGTGATAAAAAGTACAAGATAAGTGATTCAGATATTTTGAATAGAAGTAGTTGTATAAAAAGCATTAATATTTTATTAGATATATTTTTGTAATCGCAACGCTTTTAGTGAAAATGTCAAAATTAACAGGATGTAAAGCGGTGCCTCTGTTAAATTTTTTTCTACTGTTCTGTACAAAGTTATTTTTTAGTTACTGTCCAGAGCCCATCAACTGAATTTTCGCAACCATTATATTACGCCGATGTTGTTGCAACTGCAGATGTAGATACTACAAAAACTCATTGCAATTCATGCTGGTTTCTGCGATAGGAATTTCGATTAACTGAAGACCTCTGACTTTTTACGTACGCTAACGGTTGTCCACGGAAAGTTAAGAAACGTTCTCGTAAATGGCCTAAGAAATGTTTTGGTGATTCGGAGAAACCAGGAGGGAAAATCTTAATGTTCCTCGTGTGTAAGTTTGATTTTCTTTCCTGTAGGTGGTACGTGAATCAGTACAAAGTAATGCGAATAAGGTGAGAGATGCTGATCGTGTTATAGAATCAACAACACAACTGTTTCATGTGTTTAACTTTACGGACTTTATAATTAACACTTGAATTGAATACTGTTTACATTTTCATATTTTTAAAGTAAAAAACAAATAGTGAAATCTTTATCAAGCAAGTATTTTGAATTTTTCTGTTTGAACGGTTGCCTTACTGAACACAACAACATAAAAGTTACAGTAATTGAATATTTTCTGTATTTACGTAATAAAGTGGTTATAATGTTATATTTGTTATTTATATAAAGTTTGTTAAATTTGTAAGTAATCAGTTGATAAGCCATACATTGTGACCTGAAATTCAAATTTAATTTCTATTTTGTCGTTTAAAACTATGCTAGAAACAGACATGGGTGCTGGGAGGGGTGTGCAAGGGGGTGCACTTGCACCCCCTGCTATGAAGAAAATACACATAAAAAGATTAAGAAACAAAAATTTTATTATTAAATTCATCGTTTGAATAATAACTTAATGCTCCTAGGATGTTGTCCAAATTGTTTCAACAACTTGTCAATAAATTCAGTATCCTTAGTTAATAATTATATATAATAATTATAAAAAGGATACAGATGCATCTCCCTTAAAATAATCCTGCCGGCGCCCATGGAAACGGAAACTACGAAATATTTGAAAAAATTAAATTCAGCCTCGATTAAAAATGGTTCTGTAAAAGTGAGACAGAAAAGTTTCCTTGGTAGTCTAGTCCGATATAATGTATTTTACAACCTGTACATACGTTGAATGTTCCTTACAATTTTTGAGCACTCAGGTGTGTGTTTTAGGTTGTATTAAATGTGATGTAAGATTCTGTACAATTCTTGTTAAGCCTTATTCATGTTTGTGAAGAAGTTACGTAAAAGTTGTGAGATTCCAGAGGAGTGTGTTGTCGTAAATTATGCATAAACGGTAATGGCAGACATGTTTTGCCTTATATAAATAGTTCTGTCATACAGAACGTAATTTATTTAAAAATAATTTTATTTGTTGCGTACAAGTGCTTGTTTTTGTTAAATTAGCATCAAGATTAAACGATCACAGTGAAAATTACCCATCAGCGGCTCAAGTATTTAATTCAATGAGCAGTTGATACTACACAATTTCAACTGGAAGTAATACTGTTGTTTTGGTCTGTTTTCCATAGATTTTTGTTTCAAACTTCCGATGTATGTACATGTAATATTAATAATAATAATAATTTTTCACAAACGTACTGTTTTATTGGAATCATTTATTCTCTACACTAATTCCCGTTATGATTTTTCCGAACAACATTTGACATACTTTGTACAGAATGAAAGCTTATCAACAATGAAATTGTTTTGTTTAACTTATATCTTTTTTCCTATTAATACAAAACAACTAATTCAAAAATAACTTCCATGACCTTAGCCAGACTGAATCCATTCAGTCATTTTATAACAGGAAATAATATGTCCTATAGTACCATGGAGCATACTGAATACAGTCCTTAGTATCATAAATAAATTAACATGGGAGATTCTGGAACAAAATATTTATTATTCTTTGCAAATTATATTTACGTTAACATTCTATTACACTATTACATCATTTCTTTGTTATTTTTTTCTCACATGCGAGGTTACATGCAAAATAATCAGAGATCATTATGGCAAAAATTAAACGGGCTGTGAAATCTCTTTAAACGAAAAGTAACTAACTATCTAATTAGTTATTACTATATTGTCCGTATAAGACTTATAACCTTATAATAGATGTTTTGCTTTCACTGACATCAATCGACAGACATTTTGCATTTATAATTGTGGGCATTTAATTCAGACTTGGGGCGATTAGTAATTCCACAGTGAATCTGGCCTTATTTGGAAGAGAATTTGAGCCTAATACTTATTAGTAATGGGAAAATCGATATACAGCATACTTCTGCCATGAAGTGAGCGTAAATATTAATTCCTAAAAACTCAAAATCAATTCTTTAGCCAAGCATCGCCTCTCCTTATTTCCAAGCAAGCTGGAACAGGAGAAACAAATGTAACGTGACTGAGATATTCAGATGTACAGAAATCACAATGTATCATTCACAAAAGGATGTTATTCATCTTACGTACAAAACTATCGAAAAGGAATATCCAATAATACCTTAGAAATATACAAGTAATTGAAGGAAAAGAAACTTTTAAAGAATTGAATCAGCGTGAAAAACAGCCTGAAATATGGCGGCTATTTTTTGACGGTCTGACTTTACCGCAATACAATTTGTAGAAGGTTTTGCAGATATTTTTTAACAAACCTGTACCATCTACCTTTTATATTACTATTATCCTCACTGGTTTAGTGAAGAAACCTTAACCAAGAAGCGTCTCTGAAAAACCTTTGAACTGCGGATGGAACAATTCATTCCACCAATCGTTCTTGAACAAATATATGTATGTATACATATATATATATATGTTTCAAGCTGAAAGTAATCAATATATACAAGCACATTGGGCTTTCTCATCATCTGAAACACGATTAAATCAGTTATGTGAACATAACGAAATCTACTTACCAATAACCATAAACTCAGATTCAACAAGAAGGTTTTTTATAAATTTATAAATAGGCTTGTTGTTTATAATTTTAAAGCACAAAAAATTAAACATTTGGTAACACGTTAATACGTCGGAACCTACAAAAATTGTCCTATTAATTTAAATTTTAAAAATGATTCACACTTTAAAGCAATATTAGTATATATGAACGGGTACTTTATCCTTAGGAAGACGGCGGACCTAGCAGTCCAAACATTTTGATTTCACAACATATTCTGGCGGTACACAGTGAAATCTTCATTACCATATTAGAATCATTATTACTGAAAATTACTTTATCGGTTGTACAGCTTACCTTTCCTATAGTTCACGTTCAAGACAACCAAACAATCTCACAGATTGCTTTTAATAAATTAAATTGTTCATTCCACCGATATTTCGTTTAATCAGTCCCACTTTTATCTTTCAATTCAAAACTTTATATCATTATAATTTTTAATAAACATAATAATCTGTTATGCATTCATTCTCGAGCTTCACCATAGAAATCAAAATATAATAATTTCTTCTTAAGTAATCATATCTTGCTTCCTGTGATATTCTTCCCCGTCAACTACTTTATCCAGGGATAATCCTCTGCAGCGAACTTTGTTCCAGAGAAAGATTTTTAACATTGATGAAATATACGCGAATAAAAATTTAGATTGATGTATAAATAACTTTTGTTATCTCACACAGTACATCCAATGTAACTCTGAAGGCAAATTTTAAAGTTTCTACTTTGATTGTAACACACACATTACCGGAAGATATCAGAATTGATGTGGTAAACTTGAAGAAGCATAAGTTAATTACTGTTCTAATAATGACTGCACCTCTTGATAGTAAAATGAAGGTAACCTTATATTCAGTCATGTGATTGGTTGTTTATATGAAAACCTTTGGTATTAGATTTTGTTTTCGCCATGGAACTGTCGGATAGAGAAAATCTGTCTCTTTTATAATTTTATATAGATACAAAATGAAAAGGGAGACATTTTCAAGACGTTCCGACTTCACAATTGGTGATTTGAATGTTTGATTGAAAGACGTCCAGAGGCAAAACCGTCTGGTACAGTACATGCGCCTCAAACGGCAACAGGGCAGAATTCAGCGCAGTCTCCTACGGATACAGAAAAATATTTCCCTTGAGTTGCATACGACTCAGAACTCTATAACTCGTATTATCGATGGAGACCTAGGTTTTTTGGCCTTCACAAAACGTAAGGGACAGTTGTTGAGTGAGGCTCTTAAACAAAGTACGAGAAAATAGCGCTTGGCAACGTACGGGAAAAAAAAAAAAAAACTTTTACTGATGATGACCTCTCCACCAAGAAAAATTCAATGATAGGATTTAAACATCCAATGAAACCCCAGAATTAATCCAATGAGTCGAAAACGGTCACCACCGAGCTTCAGTTAAGCTTTGTTTGCGTGTTTCTTATTATCACGGACTTGTATTTATCTTAAAAAGGCTTCAAAACATTAGTCAGAGGATATCAACAATCCGTGTTAAAAGCTGTTGTGAAGGTACTCAACCGGTATCTGTTTCAGTCAGTAATGTACTTTCTAGAAAATTCTATTCCAATCCATGATTCCATAGCCCCTCAGACTCAGAAACATTTTGTCTGAGTTTTTTCAAGCTTACACTCCAGACCTTAACTCTGCAGATTAAAACTAGTTTTAGAAGACATGATATGCCATAAAAAAAACATAAAAAAACACAGAAAATATTGACAGAACAACGGGCGGGATGTGTTGGATGCAGGGGTGGCATCATTAAATCATTGTGATTAAAATCATGATTTAAATCAAATGATTTTTAATAAAAATGAGTGATTTAATCAAATTGTCATTTACTGGACTAATCAAAGTATATACCTGATCAATGTTTGAATTGTAATACTTACGAAGAAACGCTAATCTTCTTGCATTCTCTGTCACCAAACTTTTTCATAAATTAGGCTGAACAAGTCCGAAGTGGAGAATATTCTTTCCACCTAGTTGCTTGAAAACTGGATATAAATTGGATTGGTCCTCTTCATTAATAATGTGTTTTTGCTTCCTTCAACACACCAAATGTGTGACATTTTTAAAATTTCTTCAGTAAACATCACTCATTTGAAGCGTTTAGATTTTGTCTTTAATTTTATAATTACAGGCAGTAAACCTGAACCATTGTATTGAATTCTAGCTTCCTCCAGACCGTTTTCTTCCTCTTCTTCTGTCACCCTGAATTCAGTTTGAGTTGGACTAACAAATACTTCAAAAAGTGGCTGGGCGTCATGGCTTGGTTTTATCTTTTCTTAAATTTAGATATATGGCTAATGTTAGTTTTAATCGAATTTCGCTTCAAAACTTTTATAAGGCTTTTTCTACATCTGACAGAGTTCCATTACTTCTTTGTAACGTATGCGGTATGATTGATAAAGGTTTCAATATCTTCAGATATTCTTCAGCAGATCTCTTTATTACCATGTTTTAGACTTTCTGCTGGATTAAAATGTCTATTATATTTCTATTCTCTGCACAAATCTTAATTAACTTTTGCCGCTCAGAAATTTATACTTCAAAACAATCAGCCAGTGTTCCAACGAACATCTTGTGGCAACACGAAAGCTTTTCAACCTTCTTTTTTTTTAAAAATTTGTAGCGTGATTCTTTCGGAAATATTTGATGATTTGTAGGTACAAGATATTCCTTTGTATCGCCCATTTCAAATTCCA
Source organism: Vandiemenella viatica (assembly GCA_031002005.1). Lineage (NCBI taxonomy): Eukaryota > Metazoa > Arthropoda > Insecta > Orthoptera > Morabidae > Vandiemenella > Vandiemenella viatica. Next base: position 197,745,589 of record JARYHS010011408.1, read on the forward strand.
AATCCTTTGATAATAAGTTCATCAAACATTCCGAACAACCATATGTTATATAGTATTTTCATTATGGAGGTCCTCATTTTAGCCATATTGAAAGCGTTATTTGATAGGAAACTTGCACTCCTACAATTACACCTAGATTTCAGAAGATCTATTAAACCGAGTTTAGTAAGATATTCAGAAGTATGTGGCTTTCCTGATGTGTTTATGGTGTCAAATAGAAATACTTCGTAATAACTATAATAAATAATTTTTTCCAGAGTTAGTTGTCAAGACAAAGTGAGGGGAATCCTCTTTTCCTGCAGTCTGCAGATGCGTTTCGTTTTGCACAGATAATAGTTAAAGTACAACGTTAAAAAAAATGAGATTAATTTGATTTTTCAAAAAAAAAATTTTTTTTAATTTTATGAAAAAATCGTGTTTGGAGGTGATGGGCAATAGCGGGAGAGCCAATGCTATAAAAGAAGGATGCAGAACTATAGAAGACTCATTAGCTATCGGTCAGTTCTGCAAATTAGTTCACAACTTGAAGAAGACGGCGGAGCTAGAGACCGAAACATCTTTTTACACCCATGAACATTTCATTGCCAGCATACGCTGGGAAAGTCTCCGTTCAATTAGTTTACAGAGAAATAATTAAAACATTTTTTTAAATGGAGGAAACTACTGCGAGGTTTAACTGTATCTCTAAAAATACCAAAGAAATAGTCTTCCCCCTATACACATGCACCGAAGAGTTGAAATGCGTCCGTCGTACCATCTCTCAGTGAAGTCAATGAATGACAGCGGCTTAACTATTTTACCTATGGTCATTTGACGCAGATTTCTCAGATGTTATTTCTTGAAGCTGGCTGCTTTGGGAAGAAATCACTAGTGTGCTTGGACGTCCGAGCGGTGCATTCAATGGGTTAGCTGTAGAAAGTCAACCGTCAGATCTCCCGATGATTTTTATTCTACGAGACCTCACAGCAAAAATATTTTTAGGCTGTCATATCGGCCACCTTTGTGCCCGGCTGCCACACCTGAAGAAACGCTGTCTACGACTCAAATCAGTTGACGAAACAATTTCGACCATTAAGTCCGAGAGAAAGTCTTCCAGTGCCTCCAGCTACACGTAATGCAGCAAGATCAACGGTGGAATCAACAGTCTGATAAAGTTGAAGACATTATGGTGCCAATGACAAAATGTTCCCCATACCTTGACACCCGGATGTTTCCATTATGCTGCCAAATGTTGTTGGTGTTAAACATTTATTTTTTCTGTCTGTTCATCACACATAATGTATGAGTAAATTTTGACTGTTTCCTTGCAAATCAGTTTTTATTCTGTCAATAAATGCAATTTTTTGTAAACAGCAGATTTTTCATTCAGAACACAGGTAGTTTTCCTCCAGCGTATGATGATTTTCTAAAATCGTATTTTAAAGTTTATCCATTTACTGGAGATAATAGTGCTTGCTCAATAAATCAAGTGAAATAAAGATTTGAATGTGGCAAAAGTGTTCAAGGAGGAAAAATCAATATGCTACGACTGGCTGATAACATTGTCTTGTTAGCAGAACAGGTTGAGGATATTGAGAAGTTACTTAATATCCCGAAAAAATACTGAAGGAAGATTTTGGACCAAAAGGATGATATGTATCAGAATTGGTACTAATAACAGTAGATTAAATATAAAGATAGGGTCGGATGCAATAGGAGAACTTTGTGAATTTTGCTACTTAGGAAGTAAAATTACAACTGATGGCCGAAACAGGAATGATGTTAAAAGCAGAATAGCACTAGTAAAAAAGCCTTCATTAAAAAGAGAAATCTTTTAGTTTCAAATATTAATCTAGGGCTCAGAAAGAACTTTTTAAAACTCTATGTGTGGAGCACAGCACTCTATGGCTGCGAAGCATGGACTTTAAGAATACCAGAAAGAAGGAAAATTGAAGCATTTGAAATGTGGTGCTATGGAAGCATGCTGAAAATTAAGCCGACGGATAAAACAAGAAACGAACGATTTTTGGAAATGGTGGGCGAGGAAGGGTGTTTGTCGAAGAGTTTTACAAAAAGAAGAGACAGGATGGTAGGTCAAATTTTGAGACATGCAGGATTGGTTAACTTGTTATTGGAGGGAACAGTAGGAGGTAAGAACTGCAGAGGAAGACAGAGATTAGAAAATATGAAGCAGCTAATTGATTACGTGGGTTGTAAGGGGTATACTGAGATGAAAAGTTTAATGCAAGGAAGGGATGGAGGAAAGCATCAAAGGTCGAAAGACTGATGCCAAGCAGGAATACGAGAATTTTCAATTAATTAAACACCTTAGACTCTGCTTTACATAATCTTCAGTGCATATTGTCATGGCTTAATATCATTCGTTGCTTTTTGTTTATTTCATAAGTCCATTTCAGCAGATCAAGCAGCATGCTCTGAGGGAACATTTTTGTACTCTCAGCTTTTCGGAAAACTTTGTGTCTTTTTCTTTCTTTCTTTTTCCTGAAAGAAATCGATGAACGCTTTATTTACGCTTCCTGTTTAGTTGTGCAGTGTTCCTCTCCGACGAGCAATTTCAGCAGTTTGAGTGGATAGTAGTGGTTGTGGTGGTGTTGGCTCTTGCAGCTCTTCGGGCGATGAAGGAATTCATGGCATTATACAGTCAGAATCGTTATCTTCAAATTGTTTGATTTATTCCTGTTGTGATGGATGGGGCAAATTTCATGAAGGCATACCTAATATAAGGCAGAGTAAAATGCATAGCTTCTGAAAAATAGTGCACGTCCCTTGCCTTTGCTCCAGAGTTACTTTTGAAAGCTTTTATGTCTCGAGTAAAAACAGCACGTAGATTTTTCCATTCTTCTTTCCATTCATCCACTGAAACAAATTAATATCTTTAAAACCTCAAATAATGCACATCTCTACTCATAATATTACATACCTGTCATATTCACTGCTTTTCCACCATGCCTTTGTAGTTCAGTCTTTATATGAATATCCAGGAAGCGAGAAATTGTATAAAACTGAATGTTTCCATCTTCCACCACGAATAGAATATTCAGTTGTTGTTCGTTTACACTGTGAAATCATTATACATCTCGGAACTGAAAACATATAGCTACCAACATGCAGAGTCACTTGGAACTGATTACTAACCGGTTGGTAACTGGTTAGTAACTAGCTACACCGTCCGTGGCTCTCCATTCAATAAGTGACTGGTTGGTAACTCGAGTTACTAATCAGTTTCTCTTTAGTTGCTCCGTGTTAAGATGGCCTATAACTTCTGCACATGCATAAATTTGCGCAATGTTATAATCACGTTTTTAGTTTTACTGTTCCCCTTGCGCAGAAGATAAGATATTGTTGCTTAACGTAAACAATCAGTATTCCAGTGTTCGTGTATATGAAAAACCAGTCGACTAAGATGTGTATTTGAAGTATCACAATGGGCTGTTGAGCTTTTGTGTTGACCTCTCTCACAAAGCTTGTCACTGTCTGTAGAAGTTGCACGCTTATGATATATGGACAAAGGCGCTACTGTCAAGTGGCAAGAAAAGGCCGTGAAAGAACTGTCATTCCTACGCGAAGAAAGTTTCTCTAACTTGAAGTACTTCCGCTTCAAATATTTTTACGATACAAGATGTTGTCAACAGAAAAATCTCGAATGTGCCAGAATACAGTATAATTATTTTGCAGACACCTGCCAGTGGACGTTACAAAGCTGTAGTATTTATCTGAAAAATACGGAAAACAAACACAGTTTTGAGTCTCATCGCTATATTTATCAGATTATTTAACATTTTCACGTGACCCACAGTGAACACAGAAGGTTATATAATGGTCTGTAGTTATAGGCTTCGTCTGACTGAGGGTTAGAAGAAGCTTTATGCAGAAACTACCTCTCGTTTTTGATGGAGTTTCCAGAGTTTAGAAGCTTATGGTTGAGCTTAGACCGTGCGATGTGTCTCATGAGTCAACTTGGTCTAGGAACAGGATAAGCGATTACAGTTCGTTTGTACAGTGAACAGATAGGCACCACAGATTAAATTGCTTCTCATTTGAACCACGAAAAGAGTGAAGGCGAAATTCCGCTAAATCTGTGAAGCCTCCTGTAAACACTCTGCTGCAACTGCGCATGCGCGGTGGCCATAATAGATTTCCCAAAACACTGCGCTGTGTGCACTGTGTTTGCTGCCTTGAATATTTAATTTTCTAATATTTCAAAGTTTTTTATAATGCCAGCTTGTGCTGCATATGATTTCACAAAGAGACCAGATAGGAAACAACATGGAACATCGTTGCATAAGTTAATCACATTGTAATTATTGTTCTTGAAGTGTTTAATAGGTATCTGCAAGAGTAGGGCCTATTATTAAAGATTTATTCATCGCTCTCAATAGGATGTTCTAAAAACATTTGTTGATGTAGTACAGATAATCATCATATCTTACTACTTTGCACATAATAGGCTAGCCTTATTGTAAACGAGTGTTGAAAGTCTATAAGTAGGAGGAGGTTGTCTTAGCTGGAACACCCGTGACGTCACAAGATGGCCGCCCCCCGTTGGTGTGACCAAGATGGCCGCCGAGCGCACCGCCCGGTCGTATGACGTCACACGTTAGTTCCTCGACCTGTCGCACAGATGGCGGTAGCTGCCGGGCTTTGACGTCACACGTTAGTTCCCCGATCTGCGGATAGATGGCGCTGCACCGTTAGTTCACAGATCCGCTGGCAGATGGCACCATCTCCCAAGGGCTTAATTTCTAGTTCATTTGGTGGCGGCTAGATGGCGTTCGGTGGCATTATTTCCGGCGCGCTTTGCGAAATGTGTACACTGTTATCTCTGTTTACTAAGCGTGACGAAATATGTATTCCTAGCGTCCTGTTAAGCAAGCACTGGACATCTTGGCTACTATCGACACACAGTAAAATATTTTGTATCGTGAAAAATACTTAAGCGATTTTTTTTACGTGAACAGACATCGGTAGCGTAGGGGTTAGAGTGCCGAAGGTCGCCGGTTCGAGTCCGGCCGCGTTGCGACAGGTGTGAACTTGCTCATCCGAGACATCGCGCGTTCGCCTTGTATAACTGTCGCTAGAGGTCAGCACACGGCAGAAGACATTTGCCGCTAGATGGAGCGGGTGTACCAATATGCGTGAAATATTTCGGGAGTCCGACAGGTTACGAAATGGCTCCATTACAGAGCGATACAGCTAGGCCATCCACCATTGTGAAAGCATAGCTGGCGGACAAAGAAATTAGGGCGTCCAATACATATTGCAGAGTCTCAGGCTTCATGTGTCCTGCTATCGAAACCGTTCCAGCAGGATACATAGAAATTCACTGCGGTTCAAGAAGAAATTATTACGAGATGAGAATAATTATTATATGTCAGTTTTCGTAGAACAAATATAAGAATCTTTTATGGTAGCCTAATCCCTCGTGTTTTAAAAACGAAAATCGAAAATTTAGTTTTCATTCTGGGCGAACAGAAAAACTGCTTGAGTCTTTGTATTTAATTAAAAAATAAGACATAGGCCATGAGAAAGCGTAACTTTTACGTTTAAAACGTGATAATGAACTATGGAATGTCCTGACTTAGCTCAAATTCATATCTATACAATGCAGTTCTGATATTCGAGGATGTTTATAACTCTGAGCGAATATAAGCATCAGTAAGGTGGGATTCCAATATAATTAATCGTTAACAGCGTTAATGATAGAGAGAATTCAACTAACGACCTCGGCAGTGTTGGGGCTAGGTCGCCGGTTCGAGTCCGGCCGCGGTGTTTAAGTGTTTTGTGGAAAAGCCGCAAAGTTACGTAATTTCCACGCCTCGAAAAGCATAAATGTTTCCTTTTAACGGGAAAAAAAAGCGTCATAAACTCCAGATATAAATTCTATGTGTACCTGTTTTCATGAAATTATTTAGCGTTCTTGCCTCTCATTCGGGAGGACGGAGGTTCCAGGCATCCATGGTTTCCCAAAATCACTCCAAGTGAATGCCGGGGATGCTACCTTCAAAAGGCCATGGCCGAATTCCTTCCCGTCTCTAAAGACCTCGCTGTTAACATAAATTCCGTTCATCGAAGCAGGCAGACATTAAAAATTAATTCACCGACGAAGAGACGGGAAACAAACTCACTTTTTCATTATGAACAATATAATATAACTCACGAGTGTCACCTACAGTCCGTGTATTTTAAAGGATGTATTAAATTAGGGGTATTTATATTTTTATTTATATTTCTCGTGTCCAGGACATAACAAGTTGAAAAAACAAATAACATTAATTAATTAATATTAACTATAAACACAATTATATAGAATGTGACCAGAATTCCGCAATCTTGATGGCCTTCTCGTTTGCCCTGTAAAGGTCGTCGATATTGCAGGTTTCAGGGAGATTCCTGCATATCAGAAGATGTTGTGGGTTCTGAAGCTCACCACATTCACATAGATCGTTGTCATTAGTGTACCCCCATATTTTAAATATTATATTTACATCGGGACACTTCAGTTCTTAGTCTGTTTAGAGCCTTCCATATAGCATATGGCTGATTACATCCCGCAGCCGGTGCCTCTTTGATGTTCCTCCACCAGGACAAATTTCAAAATTAGGGGTAATGAAATTGTGTGTCTGTGAATGTCATGTCCGTCCTGTTGGTGTGTCTAATTAGCTAGAATAAATTCATTCTCATGCAAATACTTAATAATAATGATGTGAGTGCACTCGGGAATTCGATCCGAGGGGGTGTGCTAGGCGAAAAGAAAACATTAAGTTCTCGCCCGTGTAAATCTACTTATATGTCATTTTCTCATTGCCACAACTATTTACCCACCCAAATTGAGTGTCCTTAGCTGTACTTTGTCTAAAATTCCAATCAATCCCTTGTGACACATCAGTGATTGACACCTTTAACTGTATTTTACAGCACAGCACGTATGTTCCAGGAACGAAATACGTCTGTTAATCTTACTAATTTCACCCCTGTCGAATCGAAGTACGCCAGTCCTATGTGATAAAAATCGAGTCACGCTAAGGCAGTGCTTTCGCAAAGTCTTCTCCTAATCAGTAGCAGGGATTCCAAGTTCACTTAAGGTGGTTCTACTGCAGTTTTCCAAGAAAATTCTCCCCTTTTCCAGGAAATTATTTTTCAATAAATCAGGACCCAGGGGAGTTCTCCATTCGGTTTAAATGTTCCCATCTAACGCCAACCTTCGGATTCAGGACCAAGTGTGACATTTGATTGTAATTTCATGCTTCATCCAACTAACCACGATAAAAGTGACATAATACCCTTAGCTAACTTGATCATCAAACAGACATCATAACCCACATTTTCATAGAAGACCCCCACACATCAACAAGTATCCAAAACGTCACCATAGGTTCTATTACGCCTAAGATAGCGCTCACACTTGAACTGTCGTAAATTGTTAGGTCAAAGTGGGTGTTTAGATATTTTATCCACTCAGACCTCATCACTTAAAGTCTAGTGCGAAATTGTGGTCATGGTCAACTTAGGCTCCATACACCACTCAGAATTATTCCACCAATATCCATTCTAACAGCATTATACGCCACCTACAGCCCCTCAACACTCTTCCTATCTTCCAATGACATCCCAACCCCAGCTCCTTTATTATGTCACTTACTGAATATTTTACACAGATAAATATAGCTGCCATCTTTTGTACAAAAAATGTGGACTCCATACTACACCACACAAGCAGTGGTCTGACTGTGGATTTGTACCCAAGTCCTTCGCTTCTCTGATACACCCCCTCATCACCCTCTCTGTTAAATGATTTTTATCCCGAAGTGCATGTAATGAAAAACGTGAGGAACACAATTCGTATGTCAACACAAACGGCAGTAAACTGTAAAGAGCACAATGAAATGGGAGACTGCCTAAGCCCTGAATCAATGGTTAGAAGCACACGTTGATAGTGAGCATAATTCTAGACTCAAATCCACAGAGGGATGACACACGCACATTTCCATGCCTACAGCGAGGTCGACAGAAAAACCAGCACCAAGATAGAACTCCCACAGAGGAAGAAGACACACACATACACACACACACGCGCACGCACACACTTGTACATGCATACAGCGAGGTCAATAGAACTAACAGCAAGCATCATGAAAACGATGAAGTGGGGCAGAATTGTCGTTACCACTGATTATCTGGACAGAACTATCGTTACAAAAATCATCAGACAGACGAGTTAAAGTCAGGTACCGCCATACTTATGCTTACATCCACAAAGACAGACGCAGATACACATGTCCAAGTCTACAGAGAGTTCAGTATAGCTACCGGCAACAATCATGGAAACGAAAAAAGTGGTTTAGTACTCTCTTGCCTGGCTGAAAAACAGAAGTCTCCTTACATATCATCAGCCTGGCGAGCTAGAAGGTGTGCAAAAGATGACATATTTTCACCATAAATAGTGTTCATCACGCCCCAGTTGATTACATTTACCATCAACACGTCTCTCCCACACCACAACCCTTTCTACCATTCAGTAAAAAAGTGACGCAGGTACCATGAGTTGCAATAGACACTTGGCTATCAGATCTCACCCACAAATCCATACATCTCAATACACTAGCACAAACAAACATAAGTGGAGGGGACAGCAAAATCATTCGTCCGTCTCTCCCACACTGCAACCCTTTCTACCATTCAGTAAAAAAGTGACGCAGGTACCATGAGTTGCAATAGACACTTGACTATCAGATCTCACCCACAAATCCATACATCTCAATACACTAGCACAAACAAACATAAGTGGAGGGACAGCAAAATCATTCGTCCAGAGAGACGTGTTTATAGAAGGTATTACCATATTTACACATACAGACACAGAGAGAGACGCACAAACACTCACATTTCCATGCATTCAGCGAGCTACACACAACATCCAGCCCCAATCATGGCGAAGAAAAAGTGGGGTAGAACCCCCCATGACTCATAACTGACCAAAAAATCATCAGTAACATATGTTCCAGGCACCATACTCTTCACATCAACATCATCTCATTTATTTCACACTACAGACCTCACTACCATCCAGTATCATGTATGCTAGGTACAAAACTGCTCACATCAGCACCAACACGTCTATCCCATACCTAAGCTTTTTCTGCCATTCAGTAACATGTGCCACCCATGTACCACGAGTAGCAGTAGACACTTGGTCATCAGACAGATATCATAACTCCCATATTCATACTAGGTCTCACCCACAAATCCATATGTCACCTCACACAAAGCATAAGTGCAGGAACAGCACATCATACATCCAGAAAAACGAGATAAAGGAAGGTATCACCACATTTACGCAAAAAAACACACAGAGATAGAGACGCATACACACGTACATTTCCATGCCTACAGCGATCTCGACTCAACAACTAGCCCAATCATGGCAACGAAAAAGTGGAACAGAACACCCATGACTGGCCAAAAATCATAGAAAGACACACTCACATGTCAATGCATTCACACAGTTCCATTCATCACCACACATAACTGGAGGAAAGAGACTGAACATGCTAGATCCAAACTGAAGAGTTACAGGATATGTGAAGTTTGAAATCACAGCCACATCTCGCCCACACCGCAACCCTTTCTGTCACCACGAGTAGCAGTAGACACTTGGTCATCAGACAGATATCATAACTCCCATATTCATACTAGGTCTCACCCACAAATCCATATGTCACCTCACACAAGCATAAGTGCAGGACAGCACATCATACATCCAGAAAACGAGATAAAGGAAGGTATCACCACATTTACGCAAAAAAACACACAGAGATAGAGACGCATACACACGTACATTTCCATGCCTACAGCGATCTCGACTCAACACTAGCCCAATCAGTGGCAACGAAAAAGTGAAACAGAACACCCATGACTGGCCAAAAATCATAGAAAGACACACACACACTCACATGTCAAAGCATTCACGCAGTTCCATTCATCACCATACATAACTGGAGGAAAGAGACTGAACATGCTAGATCCAAACTGAAGAGTTACAGGATCTGTGAAGTTTGAAATCACAGCCACATCTCGCCCACACAGCAACCCTTTGTGTCATTTAGTAATATGTGCCCCCATGTACCACGAGTAGCAGTAGACACTTGGTCATCAGACAGATATCATAACTCCCATATTCATACTAGGTCTCACCCACAAATCCATATGTCACCTCACACAAGCATAAGTGCAGGAACAGCACATCATACATCCAGAAAAACGAGATAAAGGAAGGTATCACCACATTTAAGCAAAAAAAACACACAGAGATAGAGACGCATACACACGAACATTTCCATGCCTACAGCGATCTCGACTCAACAACTAGCCCAATCGTGGCAACGAAAAAGTGGAACAGAACACCCATGACTGGCCAAAAATCATAGACACACACACTCACATTTCAATGCATTCACACAGTTCCATTCATCACCACACATAACTGGAGGAAAGAGACTGAACATGCTAGATCCAAACTGAAGAGTTACAGGATATGTGAAGTTTGAAATCACAGCCACATCTCACCCACACCGCAACCCTTTCTGTCACCACGAGTAGCAGTAGACACTTGGTCATCAGACAGATATCATAACTCCCATATTCATACTAGGTCTCACCCACAAATCCATATGTCACCTCACACAAACATAAGTGCAGGAACAGCACATCATACATCCAGAAAAACGAGATAAAGGAAGGTATCACCACATTTACGCAAAAAAAACACACAGAGATAGAGACGCATACACACGTACATTTCCATGCCTACAGCGATCTCGACTCAACAACTAGCCCAATCGTGGCAACGAAAAAGTGAAACAGAACACCCATGACTGGCCAAAAATCATAGAAAGACACACATATACACACACTCACATGTCAAAGCATTCACGCAGTTCCATTCATCACCATACATAACTGGAGGAAAGAGACTGAACATGCTAGATCCAAACTGAATAGCTACAGGATGTGCGAAATATTTCATTTCTTTGCCACAAACCTCGGTGCTCATCATACCCAAATGATTACATCTACATAGGTGGCCACTGATGGAAAAATCTCAAGTAGACTCCTACCACCATAATTACACACATAACCACACAGGAACACGCGCACACACACATACAGTATGTCCATGCATATACCACAATTTCATAAGTTACCACATACATACAAGTAACTGCAGGAAAGGGACCCGACACACGACGTCCACACCGAAGTGTTACATGATAGGCAGACCATAGTATGTCTTTCCAATGCACCTCAGTGCTCACCACATTAACTTGATTTTTAATGTGCCATCAGTATACCTGGTGGCTGGAACTAAGCACTTGGCAATGTTTGGTCAAAAGTCATTTGTTAATAGCAGCTCATCAAAGACAAATTTTGGGTCAACCTGCCCGGGCGGGCGCGGCGGGAGGGGGCCACCCTTCCTCACAGCGGACGCGTACATCATGTAGGTCGGTATACCGACGCATATAACCGCTTACTAGCGCAATGAAATTCCGGTCTTCAGTCCGGTCCTAAAATGCCGTTACCGGTAATAGGTTCCGGTAGGGAAACTCCGGTCTTCAGTCCGGTCCTAAAAATGCGGTTACCGGTAATAGGTCCGGGTCGGGAAACTCCGGTAAACCAACGCGGTCCGCGCTTTTAGACCGGCGAATTGCGGTATTTCGGTCCGCAGTGGGGAAGGGTGGCCCCCTCCCGCCGCGCCCGCCCGGGCAGGTTGACCCAAAATTTGTCTTTGATGAGCTGCTATTAACAAATGACTTTTGACCAAACATTGCCAAGTGCTTAGTTCCAGCCACCAGGTATACTGATGGCACATTAAAAATCAAGTTAATGTGGTGAGCACTGAGGTGCATTGGAAAGACATACTATGGTCTGCCTATCATGTAACACTTCGGTGTGGACGTCGTGTGTCGGGTCCCTTTCCTGCAGTTACTTGTATGTATGTGGTAACTTATGAAATTGTGGTATATGCATGGACATACTGTATGTGTGTGTGCGCGTGTTCCTGTGTGGTTATGTGTGTAATTATGGTGGTAGGAGTCTACTTGAGATTTTTCCATCAGTGGCCACCTATGTAGATGTAATCATTTGGGTATGATGAGCACCGAGGTTTGTGGCAAAGAAATGAAATATTTCGCACATCCTGTAGCTATTCAGTTTGGATCTAGCATGTTCAGTCTCTTTCCTCCAGTTATGTATGGTGATGAATGGAACTGCGTGAATGCTTTGACATGTGAGTGTGTGTATATGTGTGTCTTTCTATGATTTTTGGCCAGTCATGGGTGTTCTGTTTCACTTTTTCGTTGCCACGATTGGGCTAGTTGTTGAGTCGAGATCGCTGTAGGCATGGAAATGTACGTGTGTATGCGTCTCTATCTCTGTGTGTTTTTTTGCGTAAATGTGGTGATACCTTCCTTTATCTCGTTTTTCTGGATGTATGATGTGCTGTTCCTGCACTTATGTTTGTGTGAGGTGACATATGGATTTGTGGGTGAGACCTAGTATGAATATGGGAGTTATGATATCTGTCTGATGACCAAGTGTCTACTGCTACTCGTGGTGACAGAAAGGGTTGCGGTGTGGGTGAGATGTGGCTGTGATTTCAAACTTCACATATCCTGTAACTCTTCAGTTTGGATCTAGCATGTTCAGTCTCTTTCCTCCAGTTATGTGTGGTGATGAATGGAACTGTGTGAATGCATTGAAATGTGAGTGTGTGTGTCTATGATTTTTGGCCAGTCATGGGTGTTCTGTTCCACTTTTTCGTTGCCACGATTGGGCTAGTTGTTGAGTCGAGATCGCTGTAGGCATGGAAATGTTCGTGTGTATGCGTCTCTATCTCTGTGTGTTTTTTTTTGCTTAAATGTGGTGATACCTTCCTTTATCTCGTTTTTCTGGATGTATGATGTGCTGTTCCTGCACTTATGCTTGTGTGAGGTGACATATGGATTTGTGGGTGAGACCTAGTATGAATATGGGAGTTATGATATCTGTCTGATGACCAAGTGTCTACTGCTACTCGTGGTACATGGGGGCACATATTACTAAATGACACAAAGGGTTGCTGTGTGGGCGAGATGTGGCTGTGATTTCAAACTTCACAGATCCTGTAACTCTTCAGTTTGGATCTAGCATGTTCAGTCTCTTTCCTCCAGTTATGTATGGTGATGAATGGAACTGCGTGAATGCTTTGACATGTGAGTGTGTGTGTGTCTTTCTATGATTTTTGGCCAGTCATGGGTGTTCTGTTCACTTTTTCGTTGCCATGATTGGGCTAGTTGTTGAGTCGAGATCGCTGTAGGCATGGAAATGTACGTGTGTATGCGTCTCTATCTCTGTGTGTTTTTTTGCGTAAATGTGGTGATACCTTCCTTTATCTCGGTTTTCTGGATGTATGATGTGCTGTTCCTGCACTTATGTTTGTGTGAGGTGACATATGGATTTGTGGGTGAGACCTAGTATGAATATGGGAGTTATGATATCTGTCTGATGACCAAGTGTCTACTGCTACTCGTGGTGACAGAAAGGGTTGCGGTGTGGGCGAGATGTGGCTGTGATTTCAAACTTCACATATCCTGTAACTCTTCAGTTTGGATCTAGCATGTTCAGTCTCTTTCCTCCAGTTATGTGTGGTGATGAATGGAACTGTGTGAATGCATTGACATGTGAGTGTGTGTGTCTATGATTTTTGGCCAGTCATGGGTGTTCTGTTCCACTTTTTCGTTGCCATGATTGGGCTAGTTGTTGAGTCGAGATCGCTGTAGGCATGGAAATGTACGTGTGTATGCATCTCTATCTCTGTGTGTTTTTTGCGTAAATGTGGTAATACCTTCCTTTATCTCGTTTTTCTGGATGTATGATGTGCTGTTCCTGCACTTATGCTTGTGTGAGGTGACATATGGATTTGTGGGTGAGACCTAGTATGAATATGGGAGTTATGATATCTGTCTGATGACCAAGTGTCTACTGCTACTCGTGGTACATGGGTGGCACATGTTACTGAATGGCAGAAAAAGCTTAGGTATGGGATAGACGTGTTGGTGCTGATGTGAGCAGTTTTGTACCTAGCATACATGATACTGGATGGTAGTGAGGTCTGTAGTGTGAAATAAATGAGATGATGTTGATGTGAAGAGTATGGTGCCTGTAACATATGTTACTGATGATTTTTTGGTCAGTTATGAGTCATGGGGGGTTCTACCCCACTTTTTCTTCGCCATGATTGGGGCTGGATGTTGTGTGTAGCTCGCTGAATGCATGGAAATGTGAGTGTTTGTGCGTCTCTCTCTGTGTCTGTATGTGTAAATATGGTAATACCTTCTATAAACACGTCTCTCTGGACGAATGATTTTGCTGTCCCTCCACTTATGTTTGTTTGTGCTAGTGTATTGAGATGTATGGATTTGTGGGTGAGATCTGATAGTCAAGTGTCTATTGCAACTCATGGTACCTGCGTCACTTTTTTTACTGAATGGTAGAAAGGGTTGCAGTGTGGGAGAGACGGACGAATGATTTTGCTGTCCCCTCCACTTATGTTTGTTTGTGCTAGTGTATTGAGATGTATGGATTTGTGGGTGAGATCTGATAGCCAAGTGTCTATTGCAACTCATGGTACCTGCGTCACTTTTTTACTGAATGGTAGAAAGGGTTGTGGTGTGGGAGAGACGTGTTGATGGTAAATGTAATCAACTGGGGCGTGATGAACACTATTTATGGTGAAAATATGTCATCTTTTGCACACCTTCTAGCTCGCCAGGCTGATGATATGTAAGGAGACTTCTGTTTTTCAGCCAGTCATGAGAGTACTACACCACTTTTTTGTTTCCATGATTGGTACCGGTAGTTGTGTAGACTTGGACATGTGTATCTGCGTCTCTCTTTGTGCATGTAAGCGTAAGTATGGCGGTACCTGACTTTAACTCGTCTGTCTGATGATTTTTGTAAGGATAGTTCTGTCCAGATAATCAGTGGTAACGACAATTCTGCCCCACTTCATCGTTTTCATGATGCTTGCTGTTAGTTCTATTGACCTCGCTGTATGCATGTACAAGTGTGTGCGTGCGCGTGTGTGTGTGTATGTGTGTGTCTTCTTCCTCTGTGGGAGTTCTATCTTGGTGCTGGTTTTTCTGTCGACCTCGCTGTAGGCATGGAAATGTGCGTGTGTCATCCCTCTGTGGATTTGAGTCTAGAATTATGCTCACTATCAACGTGTGCTTCTAACCATTGATTCAGGGCTTAGGCAGTCTCCCATTTCATTGTGCTCTTTACAGTTTACTGCCGTTTGTGTTGACATACGAATTGTGTTCCTCACGTTTTTCATTACATGCACTTCGGGATAAAAATCATTTAACAGAGAGGGTGATGAGGGGGTGTATCAGAGAAGCGAAGGACTTGGGTACAAATCCACAGTCAGACCACTGCTTGTGTGGTGTAGTATGGAGTCCACATTTTTTGTACAAAAGATGGCAGCTATATTTATCTGTGGAAAATATTCAGTAAGTGACATAATAAAGGAGCTGGGGTTGGGATGTCATTGGAAGATAGGAAGAGTGTCAGGGGCTGTAGGTGGCGTATAATGCTGTTAGAATGGATATTGGTGGAATAATTCTGAATCGTGTATGGGGCCTAAGTTGACCAAGACCACAATCTGGCACTAGACTTTAGGTGATGAGGCCTGAGTGGATAAAATATCTAAACACCCACTTTGACCAGTCCACATTTTTTGTACATCAAATGCCAGGTGCAAAGGAGGGCAGCTAGATTTATCTGTGGAAAATATTCAGTAAGTGACATAATAAAGGAGCTGGGGCTGGGATGTCATTGGAAGATAGGAAGAGTGTTGAGGGGCTGTAGGTGGCGTATAATGCTGTTAGAATGGATATTGGTGGAATAATTCTGAGTGGTGTATGGAGCCTAAGTTGACCATGACCACAATCTCGCACTAGACTTTAAGTGATGAGGTCTGAGTGGATAAAATATCTAAACACCCACTTTGACCTAACAATTTACGACAGTTCAAGTGTGAGCGCTATCTTAGGCGTAATAGAACCTATGGTGACGTTTTGGATACTTGTTGATGTGTGGGGGTCTTCTATGAAAATGTGGGTTATGATGTCTGTTTGATGATCAAGTTAGCTAAGGGTATTATGTCACTTTTATCGTGGTTAGTTGGATGAAGCATGAAATTACAATCAAATGTCACACTTGGTCCTGAATCCGAAGGTTGGCGTTAGATGGGAACATTTTAAACCGAATGGAGAACTCCCCTGGGTCCTGATTTATTGAAAAATAATTTCCTGGAAAAGGGGAGAATTTTCTTGGAAAACTGCAGTAGAACCACCTTAAGTGAACTTGGAATCCCTGCTACTGATTAGGAGAAGACTTTGCGAAAGCACTGCCTTAGCGTGACTCGATTTTTATCACATAGGACTGGCGTACTTCGATTCGACAGGGGTGAAATTAGTAAGATTAACAGACGTATTTCGTTCCTGGAACATACGTGCTGTGCTGTAAAATACAGTTAAAGGTGTCAATCACTGATGTGTCACAAGGGATTGATTGGAATTTTAGACAAAGTACAGCTAAGGACACTCAATTTGGGTGGGTAAATAGTTGTGGCAATGAGAAAATGACATATAAGTAGATTTACACGGGCGAGAACTTAATGTTTTCTTTTCGCCTAGCACACCCCCTCGGATCGAATTCCCGAGTGCTGAAGTTACTCACATCATTATTATTAAGTATTTGCATGAGAATGAATTTATTCTAGCTAATTAGACACACCAACAGGACGGACATCACATTCACAGACACACAATTTCATTACCCCTAATTTTGAAATTTGTCCTGGTGGAGGAACATCAAAGAGGCACCGGCTGCGGGATGTAATCAGCCATATGCTATATGGAAGGCTCTAAACAGACTAAGAACTGAAGTGTCCCGATGTAAATATAATATTAAAAAATGGGGGTACACTAATGACAACGATCTATGTGAATGTGGCGAGCTTCAGAACCCACAACATCTTCTGATATGCAGGAATCTCCCTGAAACCTGCAATATCGACGACCTTTACAGGGCAAACGAGAAGGCCATCAAGATTGCGGAATTCTGGTCACATTCTATATAATTGTGTTTATAGTTAATATTAATTAATTAATGTTATTTGTTTATTCAACTTGTTATGTCCTGGACACGAGAAATATAAATAAAAATATAAATACACGGACTGTAGGTGACACTCGTGAGTTATATTATATTGTTCATAATGAAAAAGTGAGTTTGTTTCCCGTCTCTTCGTCGGTGAATTAATTTTTAATGTCTGCCTGCTTCGATGAACGGAATTTATGTTAACAGCGAGGTCTTTAGAGACGGGAAAGGATGGGAAGGAATTCGGCCATGGTCTTTTAAAGGAAGCATCCCCGGCATTCACTTGGAGACACACAATTTCATTACCCCTAATTTTGAAATTTGTCCTGGTGGAGGAACATCAAAGAGGCACCGGCTGCGGGATGTAATCAGCCATATGCTATATGGAAGGCTTTAAACAGACTAAGAACTGAAGTGTCCCGATGTAAATATAATATTTAAAAATGGGGGTACACTAATGACAACGATCTATGTGAATGTGGTGAGCTTCAGAACCCACAACATCTTCTGATATGCAGGAATCTCCCTGAAACCTGCAATATCGACGACCTTTACAGGGCAAACGAGAAGGCCATCAAGATTGCGGAATTCTGGTCACATTCTATATAATTGTGTTTATAGTTAATATTAATTAATTAATGTTATTTGTTTATTCAACTTGTTATGTCCTGGACACGAGAAATATAAATAAAAATATAAATACCCCTAATTTAATACATCCTTTAAAATACACGGACTGTAGGTGACACTCGTGAGTTATATTATATTGTTCATAATGAAAAAGTGAGTTTGTTTCCCGTCTCTTCGTCGGTGAATTAATTTTTAATGTCTGCCTGCCTCGATGAACGGAATTTATGTTAACAGCGAGGTCTTTAGAGACGGGAAGGAATTCGGTCATGGTCTTTTGAAGGTAGCATCCCCGGCATTCACTTGGAGTGATTTTGGGAAACCATGGATGCCTGGAACCTCCGTCCTCCCGAATGAGAGGCAAGAACGCTAAATAATTTCATGAAAACAGGTACACATAGAATTTATATCTGGAGTTTATGACGCTTTTTTTCCCGTTAAAAGGAAACATTTATGCTTTTTTTATTCAAGGCAGGTATCCTCTCTAGGTATGGAAACTAAAATTTTGATTTGGAAATTGACGAGTTGGAACGGCTAAAACACCGCGGCCGGACTCGAACCGGCGACCTTCGGCACTCTAACCCCTACGCTACCGATGTCTGTTCACGTAATATCCGTTGATGTGGACTTAAGTATTTTTCACGATACAAAATATTTTACTGTGTGTCGTTAGTAGCCAAGATGTTCAGTGCTTGCTTAACAGGACGCTAGGAATACATATTTCGTCACGCTTAGTAAACAGAGATAACAGTCGTTGAAACAGTGTACACATTTCGCAAAGCGCGCCGGAAATAATGCCACCGAACGCCATCTAGCCGCCACCAAATGAACTAGAAATTAAGCCCTTGGGAGATGGTGCCATCTGTGCGGCCGATCTGTGAACTAACGGCGGCCATCTTGGTCACACCACACGGGGGCGGCAATCTTGACCGGGCGGTGCGCTCGGCGGCCATCTTGGTCACACCAAACGGGGGCGGCCATGTTGTGACGTCACGCGACCGTGCTGCCACCTGGCGGTGCGCTTGAATCGGCTATCCCCTCCTACTCCGATCAACGAATTAGAAACAGCTGAACGAAGGTTGTGGAAATGATACATCGAGCGTGGTAGGTGAGCGGTTAACGCTCAGGCCTCGTATTCGGAAGGACTCCGGTTCCGATCCCCTCCGGGCATCCAGATTTGGGTTTTCCATGGTTTCCCCAGATTACTCCATGCGAATGCCGGGATGCTTCCGTCAGAAAGGCCATGGCCGAATTCCTTCCCGTTCCTTGTCCCTAGTCTCATCCCATCTCTAATGGCCTCGACGTCGACGAGGCGTAAAGCGATAGGTAAAAAAAAAAATTGCGCAAAGCACTTCTACGCCCATACTCTCCTCTCACATATTTCAAGAAACCAGTTTTTGTGTTATCGGAGGAGTAATATTTTTTCAAGAACTGATCTATGGCTGTCGTGGCAGACCGTATTTATGGCTTCAAAAGATAGTACGTGTCAAACACGTGAGGGGGAGAGTTTGTGCTAGAAACTGTCTGCTTTTAATGACTGCAACTTGCGAACTGAAATGCGTTGAACCGACAAAGCTGTAAAATGTTTTATGGACTTTGTGATATACAGCCCTCCGTATCATAAAGCAAGCTCCTATGTGCTGGAAATATTTCAGCTTCCGCCCCTGCCAGTGTAACCTGGTGAAACACCTGGTCTTCTTAGTTCACTGTTGCTTTGTTTCCTTGTTTCTAACAGATTCCTCCTAAAGGTTCTTTCAGATGAGAGGCGTTTTATGATAATTTCTGATCCGTTCTGTACAATAAGATTACCTTATTCTGCGTTTGAAACAATTATAAGGTAAGCACTTGTAAATATTGAAATTATTAATCGTATTACGCCAAGAAAAATCATATATACTTTTTTCCGGTCCATAAGATGGTCTTATTCGTGGCTTTTACTTTTTGTTAGAAAAATATTAAAAGCTGATGAGTGCTACCAGAAAAGCTTCCTCTGAAAGGAAAAGACCGTTATTGTCATACTCTGTTCTAAGAATCAAATAAAACCATAGAGCAAAGCCCTTTGTGGAAGTGAAACTACTCTTCAAAAATATTAAAAAGAAGAAAAATCTAAACGTTCGAAATGTGATGTTATAAACGCGTTTTAAAAATTAAATGAACAAATACATTACGAAATAGACAGATTCTGGAAATGACAGATGAGAAAGGACTTTCTCGAATACATTCGATAGGATGAAAGGATTTTTTTTTTTTTTTTTTTTTTTTTATGGGACACAAGCTTTCTCATATTTATTTTTTAAATCTTCATTTTGATATGCCTGCAGTCTCAACTATGTCATACAAATTAAATCACAGATTTTCCGATATTATTTGGTGCATCATCTTTTTTTCACATCGATCTTTTTGTTTCATATGGATCATCTTCAAGAGACGTACGTCCACGTTTAAATTCAGATGCGAATTTCTTTACTGATGAAAATGAAGGATCATACTCTCTATTAACCTTTACCCCACTTTAGGTTAATTTCCGTATGAGATAAACCATAAAAATGGCGAATTCTGTGACACCACAATATTGCCGTTTATCCATTTCAACGAGTAACACACTGTAGATCAAATTGAAAAATTACGTTCATTTACGACACGTATACACACACACACACACACACACACACACACACACACACACACACAAATTGACTGCAACGCCATCTCTGTGAGAGCCCGAGAAATTTCTACCTTATGATCATACTCTAGAACACTCCATGATTTGGATTCCATGTTAAATTCCAAGTCCCTTGCACCAGATAGGAGTACCAGGTTAAAATAAGGCACTAGGCCACTAAGGCTACACGAAATTTATTCTCTATTTTTATGAGATCAGAATCTATAATATTAACAGAGGGCCTTAAGCTGTAATTCTAACTGTTTTGAGATTAGTCAAGGATTTAATATCCATACATTACTATTACTTCATTCTATCTTTAATTATTTCGTAAAAGTTGATGTAAAAAATGTCGTAGAAGACAAGCTATCATACGTGAAAATAGATTTTAAATATAGAATCAGTCATTCGCTCTTTTGCCTTTCTTCGTATGTGACAGAGCAGTTCAGATGGAACATTTACGTAGCATATTGTACTCACAATAAGAGTCTTCATGTTTTGAAGTCCAATGAGTATTTTATATTTTTCGTATAATATCACCTCCAGTTTTTAAATGTTTTTTCATCCCATTCCTGGAGTGTGGAAGTAACTTTTTAGGTCAACGTAAATGAATTATGAAAGCCAATCTACCGCTGCATACATCCTCTCTGATAGATTTGTCGCTATGACAATATTGGACGAGTGGTTAAATGTACCCAGCGCCCGTCAAAACCATTAATTATAATGAATGACATTTAAAGTTTATTATCCGTTTCATGAGACTTTACGAGCCATTGAACAGTTAGGAATCTGATTTACACAACGCTGACCCATTACGGAAATTGCGGTTGATTGGAGAACGTGTATGAAGACTCCATTTGCGTTAGCTACAGTTCAATATTTATTTTTCCAGAGGGCGATACGAAGGGAAAGGGCTTGTTTTAGAACATCGGAAACAGGTTATATACTAAAACGAGAGGATTTACGATTTGAATCATAGTT
Source organism: Vandiemenella viatica (assembly GCA_031002005.1). Lineage (NCBI taxonomy): Eukaryota > Metazoa > Arthropoda > Insecta > Orthoptera > Morabidae > Vandiemenella > Vandiemenella viatica. Next base: position 197,767,058 of record JARYHS010011408.1, read on the forward strand.
AATTATTTATTCAAAACGGTACATAAAACAAGTAATTTGTGAAGTGTTATTTTCGTATGTAGTATCCCTCCATAGGCCACACATATCAATTAGCTTACACTTCTTCGCGAAAAAGAATCCGTTTTTGCTGTCACTGTTTTCGTTCCACGAGTGTGAGATTAATATGGGACACCTCGTCGATCGTATTTTAAAGGTTTATCCTGTCCGCACACACTGCTTTCTGATAATGTTTCCTTATTTAACTACCAACCTGTATTTAAGTCCCACAGAATTTCCGACAGCGTGTTGCTTTTTGCGGAAGGCTGTGCACTCAAGCCATAATCAATTTCTTCCGGTCTAATGTAGCGCACATATCCTAACTATTTCAGGTAAGACAAGATGCTTTTACTTTTTTTCATTATTATTATTTGCTTATGGCTTTACGTCTGTGTCGAGCTCATTAAAGTTGGAAGAGGATGCTCGGTAAGACGCTTTTAAGTAGTTGTTTGTAAAGAGGAGGAGTGTGAATAGCACTCTGTTAGGTGTTGTTATGGCTTGCCTTTCCCTACTCTACTTATCCTCCGCCAATGTCCTCATGCAGGCTGCAACTATTTTTCACCTTAAGGTTATCTGTTATCGACGTCCCGTGTCACGTTTCGCATGAATTGTTCCTGCTAACACATCCACAAGAATGCTAAAATGTCTTACCAAATGTCGTATCC
>JARYHS010011408.1:197768758-197799745 GCA_031002005.1 Vandiemenella viatica
CAGTGTGCGGGTAAATCATTCTCCAACTTGAGCGAGCAACGTAGTAATAGCATACTGGTTGATTTCGGATAAATAGTAAATACTGAAGGAGGTGGTAATATGAGCAATTTTGAGTAAAAAATTTCATATAAAAATTTCAATTTTCACTCGCTTTGAAGGTACAGGTGCTGCAATATTATGCATAAAATAAAACCCAGAAATGATCGATTGCTCACAAATAATACCAAAGTTTTAATTAAATGTTCGAAAATCCCACCATAGACTTCAAAACACTTTGCAGCTCTCTTCGCCACAGTTCGTGTAGCCCTTCTGAGTACGCCTTGGTGTACTTTTATGAGGGTAGCAGTGTTTACAATACGAGCGAGTAAATCGTGTCTTGTGTTTACTTTTTCTTTGAACATTTCATTTTTCAAACATCCCCATAAACAAAAATTTAATTTAATGGGTAACATTCAAGCACATGTATTTAAAAAACGAACGGAAACCGGAAAAATGTTTATGTGGACTTTTTTTATTCAATATTGTTCATGCAACCACCTTTTTGAATATTTATCATTCCTCCTCAATCACCCTGCATAGAGATGACATCAGTAAGTGCGGAGAGTTCCTAAACAACGAAGTGTTGAGGAAGCTGCGGCCTTGCAGAGTTATTCCAAGCGGGCAGAGAACAGTGAACTCATATCCGCCTTATAAGTTCAAGACTCATTTGACGAAAGTGGGTTACGAACGGTGACTGACAGTCACCGATATATAACCGCGCGGCCCTCGATCCCGTTTCCTTCTGAGCTGCATGTCGACACCTGTCACCAATTCGCTTTGGACCCGGCTGACAGGTTTTGCTATCAGTAAGGATCATTACGAAAACTAATTTCCTTGCCTTCCAGAGATAGCAGGCTCAGATACACGGCCGTACAGCAGTGGTTTCCAACGGGGGCGTTTTTGCCCTCCGGTGGGCGTTGAAGAGCTCAGGGGGGGGGGGGGCGTATATGGTCAATGGAAAATGTAGGGGGCGTTGTGAAGCAAGTATTATATCCTGATTTAAGAGCTACATCAAAGAAATTTTTTATTGCATTTTCATGATCGAAAGAGGATTTGACAAAAATTCTTCTCGGTTGTTCTGCCGCATAAGTTCGTCTGTAAAAAACGTTTCGGCAACAACCTCCACTGCCTTCCTCAGGTGAGATGTCATAGCGAAGCTATCACTGCGACAACACAGCACCGACTGTCGCAGTGGTAGCTAAGGTTGCGTTGGCAGCGGAGGTTGCTGCCGAAACATTATGGACAGAAGAACTTATTCGGCAGAATAACCGAGAAGAATTTTAGTAAGCCATGCGTCGGGAAAAACTTAATTCTCACAAAAGAGGATTTAGCGTATTAATTAAGAAAAAGGACACACTGTGCAGATGACAAATAAAGCAACAAATATCGAAAAATCTGTGTCGTTACAGGTATTGGATTACATTATTCATTACAAGAAATAGAACCACTGTAGGCCTAAAAAGTTTTGGAACTTATGTCATATAGGAATAGAGAAGATATGACACCTAGCTTTCAGTACATGATGTTTTGTTAAAGTAATAGCCAGATGCATATACAGTAGCTTTGTGGTATCAACAGTCAGTATTAACAACGTGGTGGGTGAATGGTAACGCTCAAGCCTCTTTTTCGGGATGACGCGGATTCTAAACTCCGTCCGGACATCAAGACTTTGGTTTTCATTGGTTTCCCCAAAACACTCCAAGCAAATGACGGGATGGTTTCTTCAAAAGGCCATTGCCGAATTATGGCACCGCACACAGGATCGGGAGGGGGGGGGGTTACAACGGGACCGTGTTCGAGTGTTGGTCCCCGCGTACCGGCCGTCCTGATTGCAATGATCACGTCGAATGCTGGGATGGTCCCGGAATTCTGCCTCATAAACTACACATTTCACAAACAAAAACACGCTTTTCTTACAGAGCACAATTAGTTCCACGTTTCGTTGATAGATCGCAACACAGATTTACCTCCTCTAGGTTAAGTACGTTGGTCCAACAACACCTGTTTGAATTTGGGCAGAAAAAAAGCCCTTCCCCATGATTCACATTGGCCACCTGTATAAAACAAGAGGCCGGTGGCACATGGTCTTTAACTGGTCTGATCGAGAAAAGTAAAAAAATATAACAATTCAATAAAAGACATCATCACGCTTCTTCGGAAATAAAGCGTTGCACCTATAACCCAATCTAGGCTATGTTCTGGACCATTGGTCCCGTTCATTAATCTTATACTGGAGGAAAATCAATTTTATATATTGTTACCGAGCGTAGTGGGTGAGCAGTAACTCTCTGGCTTCGCATTCTGAAGTAGGCGGCTTCGAATCACGAGACTGGCATTCCGGATTTCGATTTTTCATGGTTTCCGCAAAGCACTCCAGTCAAATGCTAGGATATTTCTTTCAAAAGTCCGTGACCCAATTTCTTCCCGCTCCTTGACCCCCATCCTTTTCCCATCTCTAACGAACTCAACGTTGACAAGGCGAAAATAATAATTATAACAAGATGTTAATATAGACTGTTCAGAAAATAAAAAAAATTTTTTAAGTTATTCAGTAAGATTCAGTAGTTTGAGCATTAGCTGACATGTTACTTAAGTCATCGCTACAGCAAGAAGAGAAAAATCATAAATTTATTTTATTGCAAATTTCGATTTCTCAAATTAGAATATCACGTAATATTTTATGAGTGTGAAGAAACATTAAATTTACTTGACAGCTCAGATTACGTTAGCATTTAATAGCAAATCTCAGTGAAATTATAAGGGACATATATCAAGCTGATTAGAATAAATAGATACTTATTAACGTAATGTAATTACGTGTATGTTTTTAGAAATCTTGTATCTTTAAACGAGCAATTCTTTTATATGTATGTTTCGGATCTCGGAAACGGCTATGACGATTTGGATGAAATTTGGTATTTAGATAACGTTTTGACTTTTAAGATTACCTTAATAGTTGTCTTCCCTACAGAAAAGCGAGTTTACAAAATATGAACAATTTTTTCACTCGGTATCTCGAAAACGGTACTAGCGCCATCTCGTAGACGTTTCAGGTAACAGTAAGCTGGGCTGATGTTAGTTAACTTCTCTGAGATCACAGCAAAGAACTCTTATAACTTTAAACGAATAATTTTTGTACACTAGCTGACCCGTGCGATTATTATCGTGGTGAGTCATTGAATGGTAATATAATAATGGGGAAATAAGTAACTGTATGTATTTATTAATAAAAGGTATTTTATTTTGAAGAGCAGTAATATTAATTTAGCACTGATGATGTTCTCGTCTAAGTGAGTTACGGAAGTTTCATCATTACAGTGGCGTCACAATCTGATGATGAATTCTTATAGAACTCGACGAAACAAATCTAAAATAAAGAATATATTATTTTGATATCTCACTTAGTTTTCGAGATACAGCATGTCAAAAATATGTTATAGGTAGAGTTCCTTGTGTTCTTGGTGATGTCTCTTCTAGTCCAGGCAGTATTTCAACCTAACAACAACCACTAGGAAGAAAATAAAACATCTATAGTGCATTTCCATTGTGTAGACATAGTGGTGTTGGTGGATTTTTTTTTTCTGATCCAGGCCGGATCTCTCCCTAACCTCCTCACTTTTGAGATAAAATATCTCGAGAAGTAAGCGAGATATTTAAAAAATATATATTCTTTATTTTAGATTTATCTCGACGAGTTACATACGAATTCATCATCAAATTTGGCTATGGCGAAATTTATCTTCTGGTCCAGGCCGTTTGAACCTATTCACGTCAGTTTTGAGATACGATATCTCGAGAACTAAGCAAGATATCAAAAAAATATATATATATATTTTACTTTCAATTTCTTACATAAGAATGCACCATCAAATTGCGGCACCAGGGTTATCGTAGAATCCCCTGAATTGGCACATATCTTGCACCAATACCTAATTCCAGACTAGCATTAAGATTTGTATTTACATAAACCAGACGATCTCCGAAAAGGCTCTAGCGATTTGGATGAAATTTTATCTGTAGATAACGTTTTGCTTTTCAAGTTTCTAACACGATTTTACAAAAAAAAAAGTAGCAATTTTTGTATTTTGTTTCTCGAATACGGTTCTAACCTCATTATGTAGAAGGTTTAGATAGCAGTAAGCCTACTGAAGTTACTTAAGTTTCTCTTTGATTAGAACAAGGAACTGTGCCCCTCAAATGCCTTGGATGCCTTCAAGGTAATTACTTTAATCAAACTTTACTCGAAATCTTGTATATTGAACAGAGATTGATTGATGCCGAGCGAAGATCGGTCACCCAGGTACTAATTATAATAACAGAACTATTTAGAATTAATTGGCAACGAGGAGAAGCGGACCAGAGTGATGATATAGCAAAGAATATGGAAAAATGGAGAGGGAAAGGCATCAACAAGATAGATTTGAGGATTGGTTTTTTGTGTGAGAAAAGCGGTATTGGAGATATAAATAAATGACAAACGTATTGATAATGATTTAGGAGAATCGTAGTAGTATCAAGAAATAGTTAAGTTATGTAAAATAGTGTAAAAGTATTGCTTAATAAATCTTGCATATGATGATGATAAAGGCGGACATTTCTTGTATATAGAAATATGTCTAAGGATGTTCCATCAGAATTTTTTTTCTTTATTTGGTTTTTGGTCGCCCATCGGAAGTTGGGATTCGTAAAAGCGGACAGTGCAGCAGGTTGAATACGGTAAGGTAATTCAAGCTACGGACAGGACAACTGGAGGTAACGAGACACGCTTATAATGGTGGATTGGAGTAAACGTATGTGTGATATTGAAAAATTGAAGAGTAGATAACGGTCGAAACGGTCCTCTAAATGTAAATAGCAGATACGTTTAATATATGGTTGAAAACCTGTACTGTTATAACTCGATAGTTGGAGTACACATTTCAATTCCGGGAAACAGTGCAATATAACAAAAAAAATGTTTTGTGCAGAAATTATTTGCCTACAATGACAATCGTACTGCACAATCACAGTTGCTAAAAATGACAGCTGTCGTTTCTTAATCATTCCACCTACACTGATCAGCCAGACCATTATGACTACTTACCTATTATCGATATAAACCCGTCCAGGCGATAGCAGCGTCACCTGGCGAGGAATCACTGCTAGTCAGACACACGCACGGTGCATGTAGTATCAGTGGGCGTGATATCCGTGCTTAGAATGGGGAAGGCGCGCGATCTATCTGAGTTTGACCGAGGGCAGATTGTGATGGCCCGGAGGCTCGGCACGAGCATTTCGGAAACTGCACAACTTTTCGGCTGTTCGAGGAGAGCTGTGGTGAGTGTCTTCAACAAGTGGCGAAACCAAGGTGAAACCACGTCCAAACGTCGCGGGGTTGGGCCACCCCTCATTACAGATGTCGGACGTCGTAGGCTTGGCTCACTGGTAAAACAGGACAGGCGGCGAACTGTGACGGAACTAACATCAGACTTTAATGCTGGACAGAGTACAAGTGTGTCTGAACACACAGTGTACCGAACACTCCTAACGATGGGCCTCCGCAGCCGACGACCCATGCACGTGCCAATGTTAACACTACGACATCGTCACTGGACGTTCGTGCAGTGGCAGGGCGTTGCATGGACTGATGAATCCCGATATCTTTTTCATCATGCCGATGGGAGGGTGCGAATCCATCATATCCCAGTGGAACAGCTTCTTGACACCTGTACTTCGGTACGGACACAAGCTGCCGGCGGCTAAATTATGTTCTGGGAAACATTCACGTGGGCATCCATGGGTCCAGTGGAACTCGTTCAAGGCATCATGATGGCCAATAAGTATCGCACACCGGTTGCAGACCACGTACACCCCTTCATGACGACCATGTTTCCCAACGGTAGTGGCATTTTTCAACAAGAAACTGTGCCATATCACAAGGCCAGGAGTGTGTTGGAGTGGTTCGAGGAACACAGTTGCGAGTTGCCATTGATGTGTTGGCCCCCCAACTCGCCAGACCTGAACCCAATCGAACACATCTGGGATGTGATTGAACGTGGGGTCAGAGCTCATCGCCCCCCCTTTCCCGGAATTTACGGGAATTAGGTGACTGTATGTGCAGATGTGGTGCCAACTCCCTCCAGCAAAACCTACCAAGGCCTCATTGCTTCCATGCCAAGACGCGTCGCCGCTGTTATCCCTGACAAAGGCGGACATACCGCCTATTAGGTAGGAGGTCGTAATGTTCTGGCTGTTCGGTGCAACATTAATAAGTAAACTATAATTTGAGGGAAACAGTTTGTGAAAAGTAGTGCATGGAAGGGAAAAGATGACCATGACCACAAGCTGGCACTCGATTTCAGGCACAAGGGTGTGGGAAGATTCTCTTTTTTAGGTAAGGGTGTCAGGGATTGGAATGAGTTACCAAGAGAAATGATGAATAATTTACCGAAAACTTTCAAAGAATTTAAAGATAAAATTTGTAGAGGGCAAATGTAGGTGGGTGCAGGATAGGGGGAAGATGGGTGTGTAGGGAAATTGCCACCGGAGCCTGTGCTCCATTGCAAATAAATTAAATTAAATTAAATTAAAGCTCACCTTGAAAGTTGAGGGCTCTCTTTTCGAATACCGATCGAAGCAAGATTTACTACGAGCTCTTAACAGCACTTCCACCTCTCGCAATAAAAGCTTTGTGTGTGTGAGCAGGACACTGTGAATACTTCGTAGTTAGGATCCCAGGTTTAACTGTAGATTCAGTCAAGACAGAAGCTGAATAAACGTTGAATACACGGTGTAAGGAATGGACCACGAAGTATATATGATACATCATGTTTGTTTTCATGTTTATGCAATAACAATACTCATTTATTACTGAAAATAAGAAGAAAAAAAATTGCTTGCTTAATAGTTTTAATTTTCTGTTATAATGGGTTCTAAGAAGACTAATAATATCTGCGGTCAGCGAGAAGAGTGGAATGGGACGTTTACATAAATAAGAAGGAAGTTATTAATGTTTTCATGATCTACATATGGCTGAGGGAAATGTAAACTGTGTATTGTGAATTGTACATAAAAAAGTGCAGACAAAACAAATGAAGTTTTCTGTCGTTTAGATACAGGTTTATTTCTGTAGCATCAACATCAACTAGGAAATTACATCAATACTCAACTGCGTAAATCACATGAATTTACTTTTAACAGAGTCCGATAAATGCGTGAGATATCCTACAGCAACGTTTCCTTTGCATTGTTTTTAACTATTTTCACAGAAAAGAAAACACTACATAGAGGTTACCTTTTACGTTCTACGTGTTTCTCACACGCATGTATCACGATATAAGTGATGTGTACAATACGATAACACGACAAAATAAAATATAGAGGACTTTCTGGTGAAAATGAAAGACATTACTAGTACGCATTTAAGACCACACGTACTTGCATTACACACGAAAGAATGGTATTTTAAGCTGTAATAACAGAGGAAGCACAGAGGCTATTTGTCGTCATGCTTCAAGCTGCCACCGTCACAAGCTATTTACTCCGCATACCGCCGCTAGGTTGCGACACCTTACACGATGTCCAAGCATACGCAAAGTAGCTCATTTCTATGACCTATATTTTAAAATAAAATAGATTTTTTACTGCCTGTTATCTGTCTAAGAGAGGACATTAAGTATGTGGTGCAACTTCGTTCTGCTATCACATGTTTCAGTACTTTTTTGGTTTCTAGTATAAATACTTCTTATTTTTCTTATCAACGCCTTTCCTTGTACAAGCACAGGTGGCAACGGTAGGAGAGGTTCGCCCGCCGTGACAAAGTCTGTGCAGTTGAATTGGGGTGGTTTCCTATTGCCATGCCCAGAGTGACAGTGTTCGTAAGGAGGCCTCCATTAATGACGTAAGGAGTTTTTTCCTGAATTTCGGACCCCCCCCCCCTCTGGTGAGACATCGTGAGCTCTGGTCCGACCCCTCTGTAAAATAACGTGAGATTTTGACGGAGACACCCCTTCCCCCCCCCCCCCACCTTCAACCTCGCCACTCTATTTTTAGGTTTCGTGCCTCCAAATGCGTTTATACCCCCCCCCCCTCCCTAAGATCGGTTTTTGGACCAAATACCACCCTAAATTCAACTTTCGTTTTTTAGCTCTACAATGGTAGGCCTACAAGAATTTCAAAACCTCACGTGAGATTTCCGTTGACCCCGCCCCCTTTCCCCTTGGTGAGGTTTCGTGAAATTATGCCGGACCCTCCCCCTCCCCTATTTCACCTCAGTCATTAACAGACGCCCCCTAAGTGTTGTTTTAAACGTCGATGACTATGGTAGCGCGCGCGTGTGTGTGTGTATGTGTGTGTGTATGTGTGTGTGTATGTGTGTGTGTATGTGTGTGTGTGTGTGTGTGTGTGTTCAGTATAGAGTATTATTTGTGATGTAGGAAATAAGAGATGAAGAAGGGAGAAGGTGAAACCCGGTGCCGACCCATTCAGGATTACTCTTACGAAAGACGCAAAGGGAGCCGCCAGGTTTAACGTCCCCATCCGACATGTGAATCACCATCAACACTGCCGTATGCCCCACTACATACGCACTGCGGACAGGTTTAATCCAGGACTTTGTCGCACAATATGGTGATTAGGAATTGTACATCATTACCTATGCTACCCTGCCTGTTAAGTCCACCACCAGGACTGAAACCAGCTAACCCCGTGTCAGCACCGGACACCATCACGGTGCCGCAACCAACTGAGACAACGGGGCGGGCAGGACATTATTTTTTTACTTTCCGATGAACTTTTTGCCGTCCACCTGTTTCTATCAAACTACATCCACCGTGACGCCTGGGACTGGATAGACAGTTGTACTGTGGCTGGAAGTTGCAAGGTTCAACGCAGCGCAACGGCACGTCAATGTGACAAGTTCTCTCGGCTCGCCCGAAGATACAAGCCCTCCTCAGAGCCAGACAGGAATACTGTCATCAATCTGAGCGGTGAGGTAATGGACTCTGACACCATATCGGTGCTATCTAAGGGACTAAATTTTGCTCCAGTACAGAAGTCCATACCGTATAGGGATATTCTTACCGGCGTTGAACAGGCCGTCCGTGGTTTGCCTAAAGAGGCTGCGGAAGAAATGAGGCGTGAAACCTGCCGTATTTTATGCAAATCACAGTCGCCACAGCCCAACATCACAGCGGCCGAGAGGAGATCACTTCGGGCATTGCGGGACAACAAAGACATTATGGTCTTACCGGCAGACAAAGGTAACGCTTCTGTAGTGCTTACTACGGCAGATTATCGTCGAAAGGTGGAAGAACTCCTGAAGGACGCATCCTATCGCAAGATTGCACGGGATCCTACCAACGCTGTGGTGAGAAAAACGACAACTCTTCTTAAGAACTCTGGTCTACCAGAAGACACAGTTAAACAACTACTACCCCGTGCTGCTGTTCCTCCAAGGCTCTATGGACTTCCCAAGATCCATAAAGAGGGTACCCCATTGCGGCCAATCGTAAGTACCATCGGATCAGCTACATATTTTCTTGCCCGATATCTAACTGGGCTGCTGACACCATTAGTGGGTAAAGGTCCTCATCACGTGACCAACTCCGCAAGATTTATTGACGTCATTAAAGAACTCCACCTGCAGCAACATGATTTATTGGTGAGTTTCGATGTGGTGTCACTGTTCACCAGGGTCCCTTTCAATGACACGTTGACTCTACTGGAACAGCATTTTGAGCCTGCCATAGTTGAGTTGTTCCGGCACACACTCGAATCGTCGTATTTCTTGTACGATGGGGAGTATTACGAACAGGTTGATGGAGTAGCCATGGGCAGCCCTTTATCGCCAGCTATTGCTGACTTCTTCATGGAGAACTTTGAAGACAAGGCACTGCCAAGCGCTCCTATGAAGCCCAGAGCTTTCTTTCGGTACGTAGATGACACCTTTGTGGTCTGGCCACACGGCAGAGACAACCTGGAAGTTTTTCTCCATCATCTTAACAGTAGAAACGAAAACATCAAGTTTACGATGGAGGTGGAAGAAGAAGGCCGGCTGCCTTTCTTAGACGTTCTAATAGAAAGGAAACCTGACGGGTCTCTAGGACATTCTGTGTACAGAAAACCGACGCACACAGACCTATACCTGAACGCGCGTAGCCATCACCATCCGGCACAGCGCAAGACGGTACTCAGCACACTTGTACATAGGGCGCGAGCGATATGCGATGCTGATAGTCTACCCGGTGAATTGAGTCATCTGCGTCAGACCATTCGACGCAATGGGTACACTGATTATCAAATAAGACTGGCATTCCGAGAGCCGACACGTAGGCTCAACAACATCAACAAGGAGCCACCTGATCGTCTAGCCTTCTTGCCATACTCTGGCGCCACGACGTCCAAGATAGGACGGATTCTAGCAAAATGTGGAATCAAGACCATTTTCCTGCCACCACCGAAGGTGAAGAACATCTTGCGCTCCCCCAAGGATGACCTTGCTCTGCGGACACCTGGGGTATATAGCATTAGTTGTGAATGTGGAAAGAGCTACATTGGCCAAACGGTGCGGTGTGTTCACCAACGTTGTCTAGAACATGCACGACACGTTCGTCTGGGGCAGAAAGACAAGTCTGCGGTGGCAGAACACAGCATCGAACATGGCCATGGTTTTGATTTCGAAAATACCAGAGTACTGGCGCATACTGGGAGCTTCTGGAACAGCATCCTTACAGAAGCAGTAGAAATTCGTCTCGCGTCTAACCTCGTCAACCGCGACAGCGGGTACCAGCTGAGTGAAGCCTGGACGCCAATAATCAATACTATTCGTCGTCAGCGCGACCGGGACGCATTACACGGCGCGTCCAGATCAACGGGAAGTTCGGTAGTAACATAAGCAAGCAATTTGTTACTCAAGCATTAATGATCAGCTTACGGGAAAGTTTTTGCCTTCTGATTTTTCCTTCTATCGAACGATGTGTTGATACGAGGCAGGACCCCGGCTACGATTGGTTACAAATCTGACCAATCACGTGGCAGCATGGCTCAATATGAGGCCCGCAACGGATCCGTGTTGACCCATCAGTTTGATAAACAATTTATGGTGAATGCTTTGTTTTCGGATATCATCTTCGAAGGAGCGATGACTTTAAGCCCGTCCGCTACATGCCATGTGAAAAAAGCACATCAAATCTAGCCGTAACACCACCTTGGCATCGATTCAAGCCGCAACGAGATTTGACCCCTGCTACGACTGGTTCTACAGCCGACCAATCAGAGGTTAGCAGCGGTAATCTGGTCTAGCTCAGCAATTTCGCACGTTCCTGTCCTCACTTCACCGGAAGATGGCTCCGATGATTCAGAGCACCGAAATATCGTGTGATTACTATAACACTCCTATAACTCGGCTAGTCACCCGAGAACATTATTTGTATTCTCAACGCCGAGAAAGGTTACGTAATTATATAAGATATATGTAGTCTAAGTAATGCTATAGTCTTCAGCGAAGATAACAATCATATTCAACACTGTTGCAGATCAATTTCTTTTAACAGTTTCGTAATTTATTGAGTTCTTAATAAATAACCACCAATTTCTTGTAGTATAGTGCGCATTTAACATCTTTTTGAAGTATCATCTGCGACTAATTACTTACATAGTAGGTTCTGTTACTGAATACTTCTGCTTCTTGTATCAATTTTTATAAAACTGGTATCAGCTTTACAGATGTCTCCAGACGTCACATTCTTTGTGATAATAGTGGAAATACTCTATTACAAAACCTGTTTAAACCATTGTAAATAATCTATCACCCATGGTATCTCGAACACACGAGAAATGTTAACGAAAAAAAAATATTAGCACTATCGATTATTTATTAACAATTCAGTAAGAATCATGGCTTGTTAAGCTTGTAGAACATGAAGCGGTACACTCGCGGAAGCTTCATTTTTTACTAGCAAGCGTTGGTCGGTGTGAGCAGTGGAGACTATTTCGGAGTGCAACCATCGTGGCACCCTTTTTAGTGCAGTGCAGGTGTTTGGAGATGGGAAAGGACATAATGGAACCGCACATTCCTTGAGTGGGGACAGTCCGCCCATGCCAGCGGTGCGAGGAGTACAGAGCGTGTGTGTCCGTGTATGCATGGAAGGATAACACTATTATTTGATAATAAGTTCAGAGAAGTTTTATTTTCTTGTTTCACGCTAAAACCCTCGTTTTGAGGAGAAGATTGCAGCTGGCCAGTGAAACGCCGTTCTAAAAGGATAATCATCGATTGTGTTCCAAAGCAAATGCTCATCCAGTGTAAAAACAGTGCGACGGTTGAATTTTGTTTGTTTGTGTTGTGCACAGAAATTCCATGAAGAACGGACAATATAAACATCACCTACATGGTAATTACACATATTTTTTTTTATTCCGCCAGAACAAACCGAGTCAAAGTGTGGCGCATTGTACCTGAAAGATAAAACCTGTAGAGAATTGTGCTCTCTGATTTTATTTTGAGTTAGTCGGAATTTGTTCAAGATCTGTCATTTCATTGCTTACTAAATCAATTTTTATTATATAGATTTAATTTTCTTGTCATATGTGTTAGTCAATTCAAATAATCTTTCCTTATGTTGATAACAATAAATGCAAGTGTCAGTACATAAAATTAATATAAATTTCCTTGTAATAAAACAAACAATTACATTTTTAAATGTTTATTGAAAATTCTGGAAGGACACCTTCCATGGCGCCCAGGAAAAATTGAATAAGGTATTTTATATACAAAATTTTAATGGTAGGGAGTAATAGTAACTGGTGGCAATCATTTCTCCCGGATACACTACAAACACTGTGAGTCAGTGATAATATTTTTGAAGGTTTGTCTTCGAATTACATTATTTGCACCGAAAACATAATTTTTCTGACGAGTTTCAATGTGAGGCAATGAACTTGAAGGCACAAAAAACTTGGTAGTTGCGGTTCCTCCAAATGAAGTAAATAACGTGAGGTTATCATGGAACAATTCATTCATAATTAAGTCAAATCATTCGTTTTTTTATTATTGCTAGAGGCGGGAAAGGACTGGTGATAAGGAACGGGAAGGAATCTCGCCATGCCTGTTTGGAGAATAATCCCGTCATTTTCCTGGAGTGATTTTGGGAAACCACGGGAAACCGAAATCAGCATAGCCGGACGGGAATTCGAACCTTCATTCTCCCAAATGTAAGGCCAGAGTGTTACAACTCACCTACCGTTCTGGTGAATCATTCTTTGTTCAGTAATGATACTACACAATTTACTTTAAACCTCAAGATTGATTATTTTTAACTGCAGACGAAATTTCTGCAAATTCATAATTATATTGTCTCAATTCTTTCAACAATCTTTGTCACATTTTCGCCTACCTTTGAGTCTCAGTATTAAAGAATAAAGGATTTCAGATCTTTCGGATATAACTCTTAAGGTGAGGCATCGATTCTGTGCAAAATCCAAAATCCTTGTCGCTAAGAATATTCCGTAATAATAATCCATTCAAGTCGACTATTAGCGTACTAACGGTGTGGGCTCGTATTCGGGAGAACGCCGGTTCGAATGCCCGTCCTGACATCCAGATTTGGTTTTTCCACAGTTTCCCCAAATCACTTCAGGCGAATGCCGGGATGCTTCCATCAAAAGGGCCATTTCTGAGTTCCATCCCGTTCTTTGCCCCCGTCCCATCCTGCCTCTAATCACCTCGACGACAACGAGGCGTAAAGCCATATCGTACTGAAGTAATACACATGAATTCCCAATTAATGATTTAAAAATTGTGACTGATTCTGGTGGTTGAGCAGTAACGTTCAGGCCTGGCATTCGAGAGGACGATGGTTCGAATCCCCGTCCTGCCATCTAGATTTCGTTTTTCCATGGTTTTCCGAAATCACTCCAGGCGAATGCTGGATTGGTTTCTTCAAAAACCAATGAGCGAATTTCCTAGTGTTCTCCAATTATACCTCCCTCAACTGCTATTAGATCTAACGATCCCGGCATTGGTGAGACATAAGGGAGGGGGAGTGTGGGAGACAGGATTTGTGAATTCCTGTTGATGTTCTTATAATGCAATATAGAATCAGCATTCACTATTGACATAACCAATTTTAACGTATGTTATATCACTATGTTTTCTCCTCAAAAGAAAAATGATGCTTCCGATTTATAAAATTCCGTCGTACATCATCATTTTAAGGTTTTTTTTTTCAAATCATTGAGTACAACAAGTATTGCGTTCTTGACTGGTTGCGGTACTTAAGGAGGCGATCGTTCCTTTTTTTAAAAAATAAAAATCTTTTATCCTGTATAAACAGGAACAAAGCTTGCAGTTTCTTCGACGAGGTAAAACATTGAGTTTGAAACCAAACTTGGAGCTGTAGTTTTGGAGTGATGGTAGCGGAGAGATAGCTCCGGTGAGAATTCAGCTCTGTAACTTATGCAGCCCATTAACATGACGAGTACTGCGGACTGTATAACATAGAGCGAGAAGGCGTTCCCGAAGAACACAGTATCATTTAAGAATAATTTAACACAAAGAGTTTCTCTCTGGTCATCATTAGCAATTATATCAGTTATACCCGATTTACTTTGGAAACAAAATGTTCTTTACAAGCCGACGTATAAAATGACATGCGATAGTATTATAGCTGAAATTTTCAAAACATTTGCAGATTTTCCGGATTTATGTTACTCAAGCTCTAACGATTTGCTACCAACCAGAGATGTTTGATACAAATAATTAACAACTATGATGGCTGACAAACTAAACCGATAAATCTGTATCCAGAATAACGGGGATGCCCAAAAGCTCTTGTTTAAGTGCATAAGAGATAGATAGTTTTAAGGAAGTAACAGCTGCAAATTATTTAATTCATATTAAAAATAAATAAAAATAGATAGGTAGAGGCAGATAAACTATAGTTATTAGTATAATTTTCGCTTAAAGTAATGGAGACACACAATCCTTTGTTTTCATAATTCATTAATATGATATACAGATAAAAATTGTAAACCATATGTAATACAAACCAAAAGATTATATTTAAAAATAATAATAGTCGTTGCAGCAATGGTCTGCTTTGAATAAATTCTGTACTACATTCACATAATCAATAAAACACCACCAAACTGTTGGGTGATAGTGGCACAAGACAAGTAGGAGATTCCATAGAATTATTAACAGTTAATCTTTAAGTTACTATGGCTCTACAAAGGGTGGTCACCCGTTCATGGTCCTGTTTCCAACAACAAGAGGTGATACGATAAAAAAAATATGAAGAAGTTATTAGACAATGTAGACCTCAGTTTCAGCACTCCGATTATTCTGCAAATCGGAGTGTTCCGTTTTTTTAGGGTTTTTAATGCAGTGGTTTCCCATTCCCATGCCCATGCCGTTAAAAATTTCTGATTCATGTGCAAGGCCTCACATTCGGGAGGACGGTGGTTCAAATCCCCCTCCGTGCATCCAGATTTGGTTTTCCATGGCTTTCCCAAATTATTCCAGGCGAATTCCGGGATGCGTCCTTCAAAAGGCAATGGCCAAATTCCTTCCCGTTCCTTAATTATCTCGACGTCGACAAGGCTTAAAGTCATATGTAAAAAAATATATATCAATAGTACTTCCTTTAACCTGAAAGGCAAAATTTTACTCCACCTTTCTTCTTTTTGTCTACTTAATGAGATTAGTCATCACTTAGATGAACATCAACCCCTTCAAGTTTCACTGACATACACATTTATTTCGCAGTCTTACATACAAAATACTGCACTTAAATTATTTTTTTATACAATTCGTCTTTCTGACAATTCAACTATTCAATATAATATTTTTTTCGCCTGATCTCTTACTCCTCCCAATACATCTCTCTCTCTTACTCTCGATAATTCCTTCTCTTGTTATTTATAAAGTCTCCTTGTCATCATATTCCCTGTGGCCCGCTTTATTCCTTGCTCTAGAGGGTTTTTGTTTTAAAACAGTAATATAATTACTGATATTTATGACAATTCATACAGATAATAAAATAGAATTACATTTACATACACAGTTCTAAGGTGCTGTAATGTATGTCTTTTATAACTGGTATGTATGTACTAGTTGATTACAGTTTTCACTATGTTAGCCCGAGGAACTGAACTCAATAAAGTGATAAGAACTATTTCTAAACTTCATTTAAATGAAACATATGACTGTTACAGGAGTAGAACGTATTTTTCCGTTTAAATGTCTTCCGAACACCATTTAACCACAAAATGTCGTCACTATTCGGGTCAATACAATGACGTTTTCTGGATGCAAGCTTTGATGCTGTGTAACAGCATTAATACATTTTCAGGCCATAAGCACAACATTGAAAACATTTTTTTTGCACTTAGAAAAAGGTTCAAAATTTGTGCTCAATTACCATTGAAGACTTTTCTACCCTCTTTTTTAAAAAAAAAGCCGAGACCAGGTATTGGACCTAGTACATAGCCAACCGACATATCTCAACAGTGCATGGAGTTGCATACTTTACAGACTCTGTCGCTAAGATTGCCAGCAGACACATTCATTCACTAAATTAACTCGCACTTACGTCATTTCCAACCGTAGTAAAAAATTATATTTTAACGTAAGTATTGTTGTTTTTTTCGTTGTGTAAAAAAAGTGGTAGTTTGCAAGGACTTGAAGATATATTAAACATTCTATTAATATTTTACAAGTTTATTTAATCCCTCAATATAGCATAATTTTTTATAAATTTTTTTGCAAACGTTAATTATGATTACCACAGTTAATGGAATGACTGTAAGCAATTTGTTACTAAAACACCCATTCAACATACTGTCTAGAACGTGGTTTCATATGGGTTAAATTTTCTGTTACCCTCTATCCAGGCGGGCATTGACCTCAAGACATAACCTATGGCTTACCACACCATGATGCCTGGAGTAACACGTTTCTGCGTCTCCTGAACATTGGAAGAATTGAACCACTCTCCAGGTCACCACCATACTTGCCGACTATGGTCATCCGAGGTAATGCAGGATAACTGAATACAACTAACGACATCGCAATACGTTCAACAAAGAATCGCGGTTGTGCATTGCTTCGGATGACCATCGTCGGAGAGGATTGTGGCGACCTGTGTAGAGTTCCCTCTCTTCCACTCTTTTGCACATGCACAAAGGTGTTACTCCTGGCGTCATGGCGTGGGGAGCCATCTGATATGACTTCAGGTCACGGCTGGTGGTGATTAGGGAACTCTGACTGCACAGCGGTACGTCACGGACATCCTGCTTCCTCTTATGTTACCTCTCATGTGACAGTATCCTGGTGCCATTTTCTAAGAGGACAATATACGTCCTCACATAGCACGTGTCTTTGAACTGTTTGCGTGATGTAGAGGTACTCCCGTGGGCAACAAGATCCCCAGATCTGTGTCCGATAAACATGTATGGGACTAGCTGGAAAGTCAACCCCGTCCCAGTGACAGTATCCAGGGTATCAAAGAATAGTTGTGGGCCAGCTTGCCTCAGGAGAGGATACAACGTCTTTACGAGAGCCTTCCAAACCGAATCAGTGCATGCATCCTGGACTGAGAGGTTGCAACGCCATACTAATTAGTGGGCTCAAACTGCCAAGGTCGTTGTAAGTTTGGCTCAATTTTTGTAATTACTGAAATAACATTAAATACTGAAGTGGGACGGTATACCGCCTTAATTAATTGTGATTATTAATACTTTATTATCAAATGTGTATATAATTATCTGTTGAAATTGCTAACTGAAGAGGATTTTTGAAATGACTGTCGCACCATATGTTTTTGACACATGGCCCACAGACATAAGTTGTATTTAAATTTAGGATCAATAAACAATCAATATTATATCCAAACAACACCTATTGTCCTGCATTAATCACTACTAAAAGTAAGGAATCAAATGTATTATTTTTAAAAGGTTTCTTCTTTTCACAAGCCATTATCTCCCTTCATACATAACCGAAATATATAAATTCAAGTATCATTTTAAATATTAAATTCACCACTTAGATAACTTCAGAAATTAAGAAAGAAATTTTTTGGATTTCGACCATTAAGGGTAAAATGTATCATTATTTCAACAACATGTTTTTTCACTAGCTATTTATCTCCTTGATATCTAAATGAAATAGAAAAATCGTGTATCATTTTAAAGATTAAATTCTCCACTCAGATAACATCATAATTCAAGAAAGAAGTTTTTCGGAATTTGGCCCTTAAAGGGTAAAAGTAGTCATTATGAATGTAGCGCGTATGAAACAGTTCAGAGCCAAGCCACTAGACAGCAACAGTACATATCACAGAGATATTAATAAAATAAATAGCTTTTCTGAATATATATATTATTATTATTAATCACTAGCAGTTACCCGCGACTTCGTCCGCGTTGAAAAGTGTTATAATATAAGATTTTCTTGAGAGGTTTGGTTGCTCAGTGCTTAGGGCGACCAACTGGAGATGGATACGTCCCCAGCTTGAATCCCAGGCTCGGCAAGGATTTTCAAAGGTCCTTAGCTCGACCTTCACCTCTGGCACAGGTTGTTGTGTGATGTGAATTACGCCAGAATGCTCACTTGGTTCTGATTCCGTGTTGAACTGTGGGTCCTCTATGTCCGGTAGGATTACTGGGTTACGTTAAGAGGCTACGAAAGGGACTGATTCCGGAGACGTAAAGAAGTCTTGTCACCAGGTCAATACGACCATACAGTTTATTTTAGAGCTATTTTTATTAGTAATAGTAGTAATAAATGTTGCAATAAAATAAGAAAAATCTATTTATGTTCCACAACTACTTCACTGAATTTTTAAAATAGTAAAAATATTCTGTTTGTAAGGAGTATTTTCTGTTTAATATATCCGTATATACAATCTTGAGGATTTGTCTCCTAGGTTTTGCTATTTACATAGCCCTAGTTTTCTTACATTTCTTTGAAAGATTTGAATTTCGTTTACCCAACATCTCTTAAAATTACTAATTTCATCTCGCGAATAAAAATGAATATAGTTTTAATTAATGGAAGCTCAAAACGTCAAAATATTAGCAATACATTGATGGAATCGACTAAATATCAACAACAAAAAATACTAACATCCAAACAGCAAATAAATACTTAAGTTGTCCAAGGACGTTCATTTCCATTAGTAAAATTGCGATACTAAAAAAGAATATTTTGATTTGCATTGAGTATCTGAAAAAATCTTTAAAAAATGAGAACTTAATTTGCTCTTTGAATACTGATTTTTTTTTTGAGGATATATTGGTTCCATCAACAGAAATTTACATATTATAGTAGTAAGTATTCTTTTATCCATAATAATCGGTGGTATTGCAGGTAATGGTTTCTCTATCTCTGGAAACAACTGAATTGCCTATAGACCAGTTCATTCGTTTCGATCCATTAATTCTGCGCTAAAATATAAATTTCAATATTAAAGTAGTAATAGATTGTTTCTTGATATTTGGTTTCTCATTCTGCAAACAGAATTGAATGACTAACGGCGAATTACCACTCCGCTTGTCCGCCACTCCATTATCTGAATAAAACATTGATAAATTTCAAAAATTTACTTCGGGCAACGCCGCATGGTTCTGCTAAAACGTCCAAGCTTACTATAGATCTTTTGAAACAATATCGGTACAAAGCGATACATGATGTCACTAAAATGGCGCTCATGAAAGAAGCTTAAATAACTAATAATGTTTCAGTTCTCATTCTCGCCCAGGCTGCGTTTTAAAATTACCGCTAGAAAATCAAAGCTTCTATCACTCGCACATTAATATATTCACTATATTGTATGTTAGTGACGTCATGAATAGCGAAATAAAATTGAATTATTATTGACACAGTAAATTAAATACTGAATATATCTAAAACTATATTCAGCCGCATGAACTATGTCGTCAGCTTCATGATAGTTATTGAGGTAACGTAATTAAAAAATATTATACTTAAATGCTTTTAACTTACAGTGTACAACGGAAAATCCACAATTCTCTACGATCGTTAATATTGCTGGTCAAATGTACATCGCGATAAAGTGACTTTTATTGTTCGTGATTCAGTAAGGTGTGTAATGAAATTAATTGTGATAGTAATTTATGATATATTAATTAGGAATTTTGATATAGAAAATTCTGTTACTACTCGAAATGTAGTTCCAGAGCATTTAATGTGTTGAGATGTGTTCGTATCGTTTGATTTTGTAGCGGCAGTATTAGCAGAAATAGTGGTTTGGTTGAAATGCTGCCTGGACCAGAATATTTTTTGTTACAGCAGATGGCAGAAGGAATTTAGTTATTATTAGTAATAATGAGGTGTATTGTGTTGTAAGCGACTTTCAGTGTTACATCATGAAACAATAAGTTTCTACGTTAGCCCATTGAATACATTCGTTTTATGTGTAGCATTCGATAGATATTTGCAGAATATTGAACAGTAAATAAAAAGCAGGACTATTCGTACAAAAATTCTGAACAAAAAATAAAAAGGGTTAGTTAAGTTTTACATTTCGGCAAAAATAATTTGTAATACACAGACTGTATAGTAACAAAAAAAGAAACAGGAAATAACTTAAACCGAGATAGAATGGAATCCTTTACATTTTTATAAATACGACATTTGGGGCACGACCATTATGCACTTTTAGTGAACCGACTTTCGTGCTGGTATACTCATAGCATTTTACTTTTTTTCCAAGCTTTAATTTATTATAACAAATATATTACGAACGAAATTACGGTGTAATATTTGATATGTCATACTATTTTATGTACGCAAATGAAAACATCTCTTTGCGAACTTGACAACAGTACCTACCATTCTTTTTTTAATTTAAGGTTAAGAACAGATTTATATTTCCTGATTCCAAACTATTATTTGTCAAGTGCGTCAGTTTTATGGCTTTTAAACTAAACACAAACTTGCATATGTAAGTAGGTTTTTGCAATTATTTCTGAGAAGTAGTGTTTGCGATTTACTTAAAAATCAAAGAGTAAACGTGGCACGGCTATCTACGAAGTAGGAACTCTTTGTTGCTTCCGAATCGATATTAACGGCAATTTCTAAAAGAACTATGCGTTTTTGCGGAATAAAATCTATCCTATTGCACTTCGCACGCAATTAACTGACTTCATGCCAAATTTCATTTAAATATGTTGAGTTATTAAGGCGTGATTGATTGCCAACGTACATCCAAACACACATCCGAACTTTCTCATTTTCTCATTTATAGATATATAGATATAGATAGATTATTGCCCCTGAGGACAGTGTTTAAACTTAAATTATTCATGATTATTCAGTTTTTGTTTGCATTTGTCTTCTTCCTCTTCTCTTCCCAAAACCTCTTCAGACGCTCACTGTGTTCCTGTTTCCTTTGTTCTGTCCATTTTGTTCCTGTGTTCTTCTGTATTTTAAATTTTGTGTTCATAATTTTGTTCCTGAATTGTCGCCTTTCCCGTGTCATTTACTTGGTGATCCCTGCATGATTCAAGTCCTCTTCTATTTCCTAAAAGTAATACATATAGATTTGCTAAGGAAACATTTATGTATATAATTCCTATGTAAACATTTTGCTAATGAAATTTTTTCACAGGCTGTGATCGAAGGAACATATTTAACAGAGAAATGGATATGCTATTTGTCTTTTGTTCCGTTTAGTTGTATTCTTTTAAGGACATTAACAGTTTGTTATAAATAGGTTTAAAGCTTCTTAACGTTTTGTCCTAATTGTTTCCTAACATGCTGTATTTTATTACGTAATTTGTTACGTACCTATTGCACTAAATAAATTTACAGTTGCCACAAATGATGTGGTTCTTTTTTCATCCTGTTACAAAGCTACAACCTCAATATTGATCGTATTTTATTAGCGAAATTTTCACACGGGCCATGTAGTTAAATAATACAAGGAAAAGATCGGTAAATACCGTTGTGAATTTCTTTTACAAAAATAAACATTCGCAGTTTGCAACAGGACACGTACTGGAACTACTCATTGAAAGTTAATGTCTTCTGCTTCACAAGCAGAAATAACTAACTAAAACTTCGATACGCAAATGCCAGGGAAATTTTCTTAGTTTATAGTTCGGAGAGTTACGGTGCGGTCTTCTCCGGTTAGGGCATTACTTTAGGCAAGAATGAAGGTCTTAATTGCAAACACCGTATTAGGAATTCAGACACTTTTCCTTTTATTTTTAACCGACTGGTCAACATTGACGTGGTCAGCAACCTCTGACCCCATAGACTGCCGTCACACTGAATTTACAAGTCAACCGGTGACTAAATATGAAAATTCTTTTCGCTCATAACAGATCGCATGATATGCCGTCAGCTTTTGGTCGATCTCATGCCCAGGTGTAAGACACGAAACAGCAAACCAAAAGACCTCGAGAATCTTCTCTCTCCTCTACTTAAAACCTCGGGTCGTTGCTGCCATTCATTGGTGCCTCTGCCTTGGTCGAATCAAAGTCCTTGCAGTTCCCGTCTCACTCCCCATTGGCAGATATGAAACAATCATCAGCATCTTATATATTATTTATAAAAGGTGTTTTTTGTTAGAAGTCATTATCTCCCTTCATACCAAACCGAAATCGATAAATTCAGGTATTATTTTAAAGATTAAGGCCTTTGCTTTAGTCGCATCATATTTGAAGAAAGTTTTTTATTTTAAATTGTACCATTAAAGGGCCCAATGTATCATTATTTCTACAATTTTTTTTTTCACGAGATATTTATCTCCTTTGATACTGTAACGGATTAACGTCATTTCCCCATTACTTTGGAAGATAATTTGTTAAGTTTGAAAGTTTTAAATAGTGGCGGTTGAAAATGGTCGTCGTCTAGTGACGTCAGCATCTGCCGGGTCCGTGGGCTCGGGGGTGTAAACCCCAATTCGGGAGCATGGTACACTAGGAAGCAAGATGCACCTAGGCTTCCGGGCAATCAGTCTGCCGTTGGTCGCGGAGTCAGCGAGTCCGTCGAGAAAGTGAACAGTCAGTTAAGTCGACGAGATCGCGTGTTCGCGCTCAGTCATTATGATGAAGCATTAATCTGATAGAAGGTGTTATCTTTGGTGATATAAAGGAACTTTTGTAATGAAAAAAGTATTTACAGAATTTTTATGAATTGCTTTCGTGATGGGCCATACGTATGGTCTATGAATGAGAAGAGTGCGTGCTTTCAGTCTAAATTTATCGGAGACATTACCTGCAATCTTAAAGGATCAAAGTACCGATAGCGAACTTTCATAAAGGTTGGGAGTTGGAGCGAAATTATCCTATTAACTATTTAAATGCATGTGCGTCAAATAAGAAAGTGCATTATCATTTCATTTACCAACTTAACGTTGGTTGGTGGCCGTCAGAGATAGAATCAGACACGTGAAAGTGCGCATAAACTTTAAAGGTTCACAGTAAGTATTGTAACCGAACCACCAGCATAACCGCGACAATACCTAACCGAAAACGATAAAATAGTTATACTAAAGACTAAGGTCTCCTCTTTAGTCACACAATATTTTATGAAAGGAATTTTTCGGAATTCGACCTTTAAAGGGATAGAGTATCAATATTTCTACAACACGCTTTATTCTTTGATACCTAATCAATAAATGAGGTATCATTTAAAACATTAAGGTCTCCCTTTGGCCTTAAAGGGGAAAAGTAATAACTGTGAAAGTCGCGGGTATGAAATAATTCAGAGCAAGCCGCTAGATAGCAACAGCATATATCGCACATGGATATGCAGTGTGTATTTTTTTCAGGTTAGTAGTATTCCGTTAAGGTCAGTGACAATTTGTCACATCTATGTTTCAAACGTTTTCCCAATTGTTTCTTAATATGTTGTAAGTGTTTTTCTACGTACCTATTACACTAAACAAATTAAAAATTGCCGGAAAATGTGGCGGTTCTTCTTTCGTCCTATTACAAACCACCAACCTCACTTTTCATTATATTCGGGAAATTTTCACACAGGTCATCTGGTATTATACATAAAATAGAAATTAATTTATCAACAAACATGTTACTGGTAAATCACTGGCTCCCTCCAACACTGTCATATCCAAACAACTTTTCTCTTTTCTGGTTGGCTGACTACTTCGGAAAGTTTCGCACTTTTTCGTGTTCATTCTCTCAGCGCGAGCACTCATAGCATCTGTAATTTTGCGTGTCTTGACGGTGTAACGAATCTGCGATTTGTCTCGCTAGCTTGCGCGGTCACAATTATACGTCTCACCCGTCTCGGTGGTCAATGAACAGAACGTTAGACAACCTCCTCCCCTTTTCCTGTGAGCAGTGACGGTCTGTACGTCAAGCCTTAAAGCATGGCAGCTGGTGAATAGGACCCTATCAGTCTTTCGTTGTGACTCTTTGTTCTGGGTATAATTCTTTCTTTCGAAACTTCCCTTAAGGAGCGGAGTGGTCGCTGACATGAGCTCAGCGGAAGTCATTCCTGCATCTTGGAAACATTTTTTTTTTTTTTAAATATAGACTTCGGCTTTTATTGCCATCTAGCCAGCTTCACACTTTTCATTATTAAATCTACTAATGTACAATGATTTTTCAAGTCTACGTCATTATTGTAACTGAACATGTATTATCTCTCAAGTGTTTTTACTCACAATAGTATGGACAACACAAGACGGACACAACATTTAATTAAATCCACCCATGCCCGAGGCCGGACTCCAACCGACGACCCTAGCAACTCGAGGTCAACACGCTAGCTGTTACGCTGCCAGGGTCGGCATCTTGAAAACATTACGCTAAGCCTGCGTAATCCATGTCTTGTTGCGTTGTCCTGAAAACTCAGTGGAAATACGTGTCATATCACAATACCCTCTCAACCATTATTTCATTTTCCCCTCCCCTATGTGACATACATGCCACATGTAAACAACCAACCACGATTTCTAAAAATTTTATAATTGCAGATGTTTCTTCGAAAGATAATTAGAAATTTTCTGTTATCTGGGATTAGTAATTTAGGTAGTAATAAAGAACCCTTGTTTCTGACTTGGGAACCTATTGTTGTTGCGGCGCAGCAAAGGCTCGCTAGCTATCTCCCGCATAGTATACTCGTCACACAGCTGCAGTACATTCATGGTACAGTATAGACATGGCATTGGGTTGTACAGTACTGACGCACAAGCCTCTACTTGTATGAGTGAATAGTGTGAAAGTTTTAGCAAGATTACATATATAATACTAACAGTTGTAGCGTATCACCAGGGGGGGGGGGAGAGAATTATTAATTAATTCTTAATTAATTACGCTATACAGGATACTATAATTGAATATCAAAATGTAAATTATTCAAATGAGAATTGGATGAATCTGGGATTCGAAAACTGTCACAAAAAGACATTTTAATAAAGATTTTAAAATGGCATCTACAAATCTGAGCGTATTTACCATTACGTTAATAAAAGAGGTTGTGCAATTTTCTAAGCAACGCTCAGACGTACAATGAGCCCTTTAAATGCAAGCAAACAAGTATAGTTGGACTTTAAAAATCTCACAATTATTCTAATGCAAAGTATGTTACCAGTTATGATGATAGCAAACAGTAATGAATTTTAATGGGTTGGGACGCCACGAATGATTAACCTGTCATTCGACAGTTCACAGTCTAGCTCAGTGATTAAATCAGATCAGAGCAAGGATCTTTATCTCAGATGCGCTTAAGGGTACAGTTTCAAAGGGAGTTGCAGGCTGAATGGCTTCGTAGAAACACGTTACCGTTCCACGGCAGGTAGCGCTGGGTGGAGATGACCTTGGTCGATCGTCGTAACTGGCCACGCCAGCAGTACGCGGCAAGTCGCAAGTTAGAAGTGCGCCTCAGATGGTCTCCAGAACACAATTCAGCCCAGCACACATGGACCCCAAGTCGCCAGCGACTCGTCTGGGCTCCGGAATGGACGTGATCTTGGCTGGCCTCCCGACTAGAAGGAAGTGAGGAAGGAAGTGTCCTCGTCCTTTTCTGCCACCACGGAAGGTAAACTCTAACTCCGCCTCTTGTGGCTCGAAGACGACATAGAACATAAATTCCCGAATCTTAGTACTATATTCCCTGTGATTGGCTGGCCATCTGACGTCATGTGATATGTGGCTTCTCTTGGCCACGTTAAGTTTCGGCAATCCTCGAGAGCCGATGTCTCCTTCGGGAGGAAGGAATTCTGTTTACGGCCTGCCCGACAGAAATCCCTAATCTTCTTACCATTCTGCCCAAAAGGCGCCAGCCAGACTGCCCTTCACTGAAGCGTCAAATCCTTGCCTTTCACCCTTCCACGCGCATCTTTCGAACATACATGGACATCCCAAGAAATGGAAAAATTTTCTAATCCTTTACTTTATATACAACAAAAGTGATATGTAACGGGGAGCTTAGCGAATCGTTACACAGTTAAAAGAGTTTTATGAAGATTGTGTTTTGGATTCGCTTTGCGACGAGTTGAGCAATAAATGAAATTAAGGGCATTATCGTATTATTATTTGTTACAATAACAGTAGCCATCACTGAAGTATTTAAGAAAGAGAACTGAATTGAGTAAAAATAAAGAAAGTAATTAAGTTTGTTTAGAGGAGAAAAGGTAACGCTCTGGTTACGTGCTCGGTGCAGACAGAGGGTCGGAAGTAAGAAGCGTGATCCCGACACAGTTACACCTTATTGGTGCTTCACGTTTTTCGTCATGCAGTGTACATTTATGGAAACAAATTTGTTATTTCCTTTTTTCGGGGAATATTGGTATTAATATAGGAAATTAATGTGTTAAACAAAATAAAATAGATGTCTGAGCGACTTTGTCGTCTGTTTACTACAGTTATAACTGACTTTCTTACGGTCTGTTCAACCTGCACGCCAAGTATAAACTATTATTTCATTAAGGCAAAGTTATTTTTAGTTTATCTTGCTTTAAGTTAAGTATCTGTAACAGCACATAGATAAAACACTGAAACTATCATAGAAAGGAAACATTAAAAAAAAATTCACCTTATGGCCTGTTGCCCGGGAGTCCTCGAAGGACTATTGGGTCGCCAAGTGACACAGTTTTCTCTTCGTTGCGGAATGCAACTCTTCTCGTGGCTACCTTAACCTAGCTTGGTAATCCTACCGGGTATAGAAGGACTACAGTTTAATGTGGAATACAGAGCACGGAAGCGTTCTGCAGTACTTCACATTACACAGCAAGCTGTGCCAGAGGTGAAGGTCAGGCTAAGGACCATTAGAAATTCCAGCAGACACAGGGATTAAAACATTGGTCATTTCGTCAGACGCCTTAATCAGTGATGCACCATATTGATTTCATTATTAGAGAAGAAAACCACAGATGGATTGAGAATTACAAATAACTTTAAAAGGAGATAAAATTTCTTACCTGGGACACATCAAGAGGAGCGGAAAAATTCCTACTACGGCGTCTTATCATTGAAGGACAGCTTGGAGACAGATTACGGAAGAGGACAGTCCTTGGTGGGTGTGTGTTGACAGCTGAAATGACCTGGCTTCGATACCTCATCCAGCTTTCTATTTTCCATGCTTCCCCGAAATCATTTCATGCGATTGCCTACATATTTCCTTCTTGAAGGCCACCTCCCATTTGTTTGCCATACCTTGCCCATAATTCTATCACAGCTCTGAACAAATAACTAAAGAAAAAGTAAAGATTATTTTAGAGAAAAATGTGCCTACATAATATATTGGGACTATCTTCTAGGCACGTCAAAAATGACTCAATGAACGCAAAGTTCTGGCAAGCTTAATATAACAGTGACAAAAAATATTCCAAAAATATCTAAATCGGATATAAATAGCTTCTAAACCCGTTAACGCATTCTTTAGGCAGCTCAATCACCGCAGTTGCTAAACTAAATACAATTAAATGACGCTCCTACCCATAATAAAGATCTGACATGGTTCACATTACTTAATTGTGTGTAAAACCGATATCTGTGGACAAAGTGTATAGGAAAATATCTACATCAACTAAATATAAATAAATAAAAATCAACCAGTAGTTAATATGTTAATTTGAACGCAATACATACTATTATTTCAGTGTTCTGACCATTCATTTCTTAAAGGTTGTTTAAGTAAAACAGAATTGCTATAAAAAAAACCTCATAACCTTGATTTTGCAGTAACATCTTCGGCTGCAGTTAAGTCAGCGTTATGGATTAGTGTGACACAGTGATCAAAGTAGCCTTTTATTATAAAGAATGGACAAGACTAGTAATAGCTGAAGCTCTGATACAGTCAACATCGGAAAGACACAAATCACAGAACGTTGCTGCGACAACAATAAAGGATATTCATTGAAAAGAGTATTCATAAATCATTTGAGCGATTGACTAATTGAAGGTTAGAGTGCCAAATTTAAAAAAAAAATACTTATGTGTCTAGCAGAAAGATTAATTATCTTCTGTAGGTCATATCCATATCTACATCTTTTGCCAACAAAATTACGACACAAGTTTTATAATCGCCGACACCGTCAGTTAGTATTCGTAGAACACTTCAACTTGTTTACATAAAATTTACAGGTACACAACTTATAAAACATGAAACTAAAATAAAACAAACATCACTGTCATTAGTACAAAGGGGAGTCAAATATTTTGGGACAAGTCTATGTAGTAAACTTCCTGAAAGTATGACATTTTGTAGACAGTTAAAATGTGTTTAAAGAAAAACTGAGGGATTATCTTATTAGCAATACCTTCTACTCCTTCCAAGAAATCGTACAAAATAATTGTATCTAATATGAATTTTGTCACATTCAGTTGCAAAAATTAATTTTTATTTTATATCATTTTTGTCTTTATAACATGTAATATTTAATGTTATAATATTTAATATATTATATTAAATATATATGTTAACCGAGACATGCTCTACATCCTATCGTACTTTATTAGATAGTCGTATATTATTATTTCCGTCGATGTTATATTGTTTATTAAAGCCTTTTTGCTTTATAAGTAACATGGATGGAAATATCGTACACGATCTTTTTTAAGTTTTTGTAGCGAACAATAATAATAATAGTCTTTCTCATTTTACGTTTATTTCGCCTTATTTTATTTTCAAACAAACCGAAGAATTACTCAGGTCCTTAGCTGATCAGTAACGTTTATTTCAACACCTCGCAAGATGCTAACGAAGCTCGTCTAGTCGCTCGCCAGCCAAAACTTTTTCTCGTTGTTTCTCCTCTTGTCTCCATAACAACCGATTTCTTTTTCTAAGAGGAATTATTCTCCGGATGTTATACTATAATCTCAGAGATCATTCTTAAGCACAGATCTGCAGGATAAGATTCATAAATAAATTACATCCCAGACGTTCTTCCTCAATGTTCATATGTGGAACAAGAGTCGTAATAAACAAATAAATGAAAAGTAGTAGGCCTATTTCAAAATAGAGTGGAAATTTACGAAACTCTGTGTGACCACAGTTCTGCTTTACATATTTTCACCTGATACTAATCTACTTACTACGAAATGCTGTAGATTGAACTTTTACTTCTTCGGTTTAGAGGAAAGCCTCCTAGAATTTCAGGTGAAACTTGTTGGTTACGTATACTAAAGAAGTGGGACGGGAAGTTTGCCGTAAGGCAGAGCTAAGCTGATTAGAAGCTGTGTGACCTCAAAAACATCCGCGAGAGATCTCAATGGAAACTGCCGAGACCTACAGATAGTAAATCAACAGGTAGGGCCGGCACGAATCAGGTCGCCCTACAGATTACAATCACAACAAGCGACGACGTGATAGAGGTAAGTCGCGGAGCCTGCTCCGATACGCTCTCTGGATCACTGTTATAGGTAATTAAAACACTTGTGACGTATCTTGTATGAACATAACTTAATTTCGATGTTTCTCTTTATCCTGGATGACGTGGGATTATTTATCTGCTTCCCTTTTTTTAATCTTTTTATGCAGAGGAATGAAGAATATTAGAATTTCTGAGTCAATATGCAGTGAATTATTAATGCTGATTAACAAATAGTTTAGAGGAAACATTAGAAAATCAGAATCTATACTACTAAAAGGCTAAGCTTGGTCATCTTGTCAGTAACACTGAGGTAACGCGCCTGCTCTATGATTCCGGACTAATTTCGGCCAGAGATATTACTACAAAGTCAGGGTTATGTGCATTATTTAATAACAATTGCATTTAGTTAAGCAACCGTGAAGTAATGAATTGACATAACACTGAAAAAACTATGTATTCCGCTTAAACTAAAGTATTATTTATAAGTTGCTTTTTGTTTATTTATATAATCAGTCGATGTAGATGTTTTGTTAATGCCACTTGTTATTCCCTCGTAATTCAATTTAATTAAAACTTGCGCTAGTGTTGCTGCTTCACCAAGGTTTATACATAACAGTTCATTTAATTTTTAAGTTTTTTACTGACCACTATCGTTAATAGCCTTCGTTCGCGTTCACTGTACATGAACTATTAGGTTACTTAATGTTTACATTAGACTTCAGATAACTTATGTTACCTAAACGAGTATTCTGGAAATTCATTTCTTCGTAGTTGCTTAGCTACTTAATAACCTGGAATCTGTAGTACGTTCTCTGGCCACTACGGATACGATGACCAAAGATCACATTATGAATGTTTGGCCAGGCTCAATCAAGAACAACGTGATAGTGCCGAAGCAATTGTTGAGTAGGGTGATCGCACCCCATTTAAACTAAATAGAAATTCTTCAAATTTAGGAGAGTCAACCTTTAGCGTCAAATACAAGTCAAGTTAGTATTTCAGCTAGTTCGAGTCTAGCAACCAAGTCTTTTGAAACAGTTATACGATAGCGCGATCGTCTATGTCCGTGTTTAATACGTCTACTAGTACTTTAAGTTCTTTAACTTCAAGAGAGATTTTATTCAAATTTTGCATAATGGACCCTCAAGTGAAACAC
>JARYHS010011408.1:197800745-197902726 GCA_031002005.1 Vandiemenella viatica
AACAATTGCGATGTTCCCAGTATATCCCGAAAACTAAGCAAGATATCGAAAAAATTAATTCTTTATTTTCGATTTGTCTCGTCGTGTTACATAATAATCGATCATCAAATTTGACTTTTGCTAAATTTTTCTTCTCCATTTCAACCTCTCCTTTGATACAGTATATCTCTAGAACTAGGTGAGATATCGAAAATTTTTATTCTTTATTTTTCATTTGCCTCGTCTTTTTAAATAAGAATCCATCATCAAATTTGACTTTGACCAATGTTTTCTTCTGAATTTCAACCAAAACCATTTCACATTTGGGACGGAATATCTCGAAAACTAAGCAGGATATCAAAAAAGTTTGTTATTCATTTTGTATTTGTCATATCGAGTTACATAATAATCCATCACCAGATTGCGGCGTCACCTTTATCCTAGAGACCCCTTGAGGTTTTTGTACATATTCCCCGTGTCTGTATGGAAGCGGCCATGCCCCCTCCACTCCGGCCATGCCCCCCCCCCCCACTCCTCCTCACCCTGCTTCACTTCAATGCGTGGTGAAGGTCTCTTGCGTCGTCTCCATATATTTCCTTCCTCCATGGTTGAACTGCATTTCGGATAGTTATTTTTATCTGTTAATTTCATGCAACGTTTTACAACGGAGTGAAGCTAAAACGGCAAGAAAATATTACTACACAGGATTAAACCAACAGTTCAAGAGATTATCATTGATTTCACAGTGCCGGCGGCATCTAATAGCTGCGCTGCAATGTCATATTTCTGCATTTTTTATTTAATTGGTGGTAACTTTTTCGAAAAAGGAGAGTACAAACGTGAAGAGGACATTATAAGGAAGCAGTTAAAACAAATATCAACAGGTCAGTACCAGTTTTCACTCATGGAGAAGATCCCCTCCCACCCTACACATTATTTCTGCAAACGCAGTTATGCAGAGTGATCTGTCATTAACAGTGAATAGTACACAAAATGCTACTTCAAACAAAGAAACATGATATAGATGAAAAATTGTGGCAAATCTGTTTCAGCATTGAGAATTGGAAATACAGGTATGCAAAAATCTTACCTGATTTAGCCCCAGGAAAACAATCAATAGTTGCAGAAAGTACAAAATGATAACTATGTAATATACAATTATTGTGAAGACTGGAAACTGCGATTTAAACTTTGCTTTTTTTCCATACAGTGACAGGATATAAAGACAATTCCGTTAACACTTGTTTTTGGCCCATAATGACCAAACGCATAGCCGCAGAGATAACCGCATAAATCCCACAGAACTCCACGAACAAAGATGAAACTCGTTTTTAACGTGATTCATACTTGACTTACGATTTCTGTGTTTATAGTCTACATTTTTCAGGCGTAGATTTCTTAATACACAGTAATTATTAGAGCTGAAATTTTTTTTCTATAACTAATGAATGTATTAGAACTGGATTAATTATGCGGCATAATCTGAAACGGTAATTAATTAGTTGTAGAAAGATCAGTTTTTGTTCTGGAAAGAATACGAAATTGCCTTTAGGATGTGAAATTCATGAGGCGAAATTTAAGATAATAACTACAGAACCAGAGAGTTTCACACGACTGTCACTTTCCTTTCAAAAGAAGTATTCCATGGTCCACGGATATTAATTAAACTGTCAAAACCAGAGATTATGTGAGGAGGGAATTGAAATTAACAACACAACCGGAAAGGTACAAATTCAGGTATAGATGTGGAAATGTCTAGTGGGAAAGTAGCTGATAGATGATGACATGGAATTAGGTAAATTATTACACGACAGATTGTTTCAATTCAAACAGTGTCTGATGGTAACAGAGCGTGATTTAAGGATAGGCTTACTAAAGTGTTATAAGTGTTTACTGAAGAAAAAGCGTCGCTTCGCAGAGGAAAGTTACTCCCAGTTTCACTGCAAGATAAAATTTCTCATTGAAAGACGGATTCTAAGAGGCAGGTAAGATTTTTATTAATAAATAAATACGGAAGTTGAGGTTGAGTTGTATCGAAATTTTTGATTCAGTTCGCCTGTTCCGAATCGGAACCACATTAGAAGAAATTGCTTGA
Organism: Vandiemenella viatica; assembly: GCA_031002005.1. Taxonomy (NCBI): domain Eukaryota; kingdom Metazoa; phylum Arthropoda; class Insecta; order Orthoptera; family Morabidae; genus Vandiemenella; species Vandiemenella viatica. The sequence goes on from JARYHS010011408.1 coordinate 197,802,820, forward strand.
ACCATTGTACACATTTTGATTGGGCTGTATTATTTAAGAATATTTGCATATTATTGTTACCAAACATATACTAATCAAGTAAAGTCATTGGAAATATGGGAATTTCCGTATTATGCAAGAAATACGTATTGTTACATATTAATTGTAGCTGTTTCCCAGGAATCCTTCTTCGAGAAAAAAACTTAACTCCGTATCCATGTGACATGTACGGCACACAAACATTTTTTAATGTACAGTATTGAGCGGCGGTAACGGACGTCGTGCATCAAAGACAAATTGTTGAACTGCCTAGAATGTTAATACGTAGTCTAATGAATTTCTCATGGTAGCCAATCTCTTACGATGGCACAACAGTATTAGTGGAGGTTGCAGACTGGACCAGGATGAAAACTAACGGAAGGAAGGTCAGCATTAGTGAAGGTTGTTGTTGATTTTTTTTTTTTACTTATGGCTTTACACATTAGAGGCGGGATGGGACTGTGGATAAGGAACGGGAAGGAATTCGGCCATTACCTTTTGAAGGAAGCATCCCGGCATTCGCCTGGAGTTATTTGGGTTGTGGTTGAGATGCAGTCTGAACCAGAATAAAAAATGACTTGTCGAAAGCGGTTGGCTGTCGCACAAGAACATTATATTATTATTAAAATCGTAGAGTTTGTCTCTGGTACAACATGTCAACATTTCAAAGAACAAAATTTTTGCTCGTAAAAATATTTAATGTTGTGGGGATTCAACGATAACCATGGCGCAGCAATTTGATAATGGATTCTTATGTAACTTGGCAGTTCTATCATTACCGTGGCGCCAAAATCTGATGATGAATTCTTGCAGAACTCGACAAAATAAATCGAAAATAAAGAATAAACGTTTTTGATATCTCGCTTGGTTTTCGAGATATAGCATGTTAAAAATCAGCCATAGGTATAGTTCCTTGTGCTTTTGGTGTTTTTTCTTCCGGTCCAGGCCGTATTTCAACCTAATATAAATCACTAGGAAGAAAGTCAAACACCTATAGTGCATTTTCACCATGTAGATATGGTGGTTTTGGTTATTTTTTTTTGGTCCAGGCCGGATCTCACCCTAACCTCATTACTTTTGAGATACAATATCTCGAGAACTAAGTGAGATATCAAAAAACTTTATTCTTTATTTTCCATTTTTCTCATCGAGTTACGTAAGAATTCATCATCAAATTTGGCTATAGCGAAATTTTTCTTCTGGTCCAGGCCGTATTTCAACCTAACTACGTCAATTTTGAGATAAGATATCTCGAGAACCAAGTGAGATATCAAAAACTTTTATTCTTTATTTTCGATTTTTTTTGTCGAGTTCTATAAGAATCAATCATCATATTGTGGCGCCACGGTAATGATAGAATCCCCTGTAACTCGAGACAAACTGAAAGTAAAGATTTTTTTGTTTTATTTTTGATATCTCTTTTAGTTCTGTAGATATTGTATCTCAAAATTGGCGTGGATGGGTTGAAATACGGTCTGGACCAAAAGAAATATTTCGCCGTAGCCAAATTTGATGATGATATCGTATGTAACTCGACGAGAAAAATCGAAAATAAATGTTTTTCATATCTCGCTTAGTTCTTGAGATATCGTATCTCAAAAGTGAGGAGGTTAGGGTGAAATCTGGCCTGGACCAGAAAAAAAAATCACCAATCCCATGTATCATACGGTGTAAATGACTTTTTTCGTCCTAGTGATTGTTGTTAGGTTGAAATACGTCACCAAAAGCACAAGGAAATACCATAACATATACCTATATCTGATTTTTAACATGCTATATCTCAAAAACCAAGCGAGATATCAAAAAATTTTATTCTTTATTTTCTATAGTTTCGTTGAGTTCTACAAGAATTTAGCATCAGATTGTGGCGCCACGGTAATGATACAACTGCCAATGTTTATTTTCCAAGATTTTAAATTTACTGAATTAAATGGAACAAAATTAAGCTCTGTATGATATCCGAAATCATGACGAATACAACCACGTATAATAATATACGATTCCCATGATCTTAGCACCGGAAATTCTTGAAATTTGAGCAATTGACATTGCTTTTTGAATATTTTTGCCATAAAAACAAGCGGGAGATTTCATGTTGTCAAGTAACATGTGACGCCCTACTTATATCAGTGCCTTTACTCCTACATTGAAGTCAATCCCGTTTCATTTCAACTGGGAATTGGACATCAAATGTCCAACTTCTCACAATCACCTATTACTAGTATAAAAAACAAATTGTAAATGTCAAAATTTCTATGATGCTTTAGTTTTGACAGATTTATTTTTGTCCCACTCAGCTCATACTTACTATTGATAAGAACAATCATACTACCAAGTGAGTTATCTTTATTAAGGAAAAAAAAACTTTTCTTATTGCAACTACGAAATGAAATATGGCTGTACACTGAAGGAATTAACGGAATTGTTTCCAGTATTTAGATAAAGCTGGTGCACATATGATTTTTTAATTACAAATCTGTTGTGTCATTAGCATATATATCAATACCAAAGGCAATAAGTGATAGAAAGCTTCGGTCTAAGGCTATAAAAAAATTTACATGTATAGACCGTACGCACATATTCTCTACATATATCAAAGTGAAGGCTGAGATTTTCCGCTTGTAATTTTTAAACCTGTTTATCGTATGCTTAGCATTTTACACAATCGGAACGAAATTAACATCGGCATATTTTCGTTTATTTGAGAATGCTAACATATTTACTATTATCTACAAACAATCAGTTTCGCTATGTTACACATACCTACGTTTGAATTGCCACTTCCAAACTATACTGTGTGGTGATTTTACTCCTGAAATATTTTGCGGATATAAAATTGAATTGGTGAGATGCAGAAGGAAAACATTCCACTTTTTGGCCGTTTTAAACTGAGATAGCCATTGTGTTCACCAACCCTTCCTCCATCTATTGACCTAAACAGAGAAACAATTCCTCCACTTCTAATGGGTTAAAACAAGCTGTTAAAATTTGAGTGACATGCAAAAAGAAAAGATTCCAGGAATGTTTTCCTTTTTGCTCTCATTAGTCTGTTAGTTCCTACTTTCTTTGGCAGAGCGCACTTCTAGACGTTAGAATGTGGAAATACAGTAGGGATCTTTGGATTTATATTGTTGTTATATGTTTACATTGGTAAATTGTTGTGCTATTTCAGACCTATAGCTCTAACATTGTGATTGTTGTTAGTGAATCAGCGTTCTTGTAACAGTGTAAACTTTGTATCAAGTGTGTGTTGTAAGAGAAGAAAGATGATAGTGTGATGTCGCTGTCAGAATCTGAGGTTGATAGCCCCCAGAAGAAAAGAAGGTGCTCGGGAAATTTGAGACAGTGTATGAAAGAAGCCCGAAATAAAGGGGAAGAGTTTGTGACTGATAAAGGTTTTCTTGTAGAGAAGAAGAAAACTGGTGAAGATTGCAGATGTAAAAAACAGTGTATGTTGAATTTTGATCAAGAAGAGAAGGACAGAATTATTGTGAACGTTTATAGTGGTAGGGAGAAAAATGAACGAGATACATATTTGATGAGTTTCATTGAGAGACATGATGTGGTGCAACATAGACCTAAATATGAGCACACCAAGCAAATCACATCAAGCTACAAGTATTTTGCAGTAAAAGGAATACACGAGTTGAAGTATGCAGAAAAGCCTTCCTAAGTTTACACGGTGTTTCCAGCAAGGCAGTTTTTCGTTTGGCCCATCTGGTTGAGAAGAATGAACTACCTACAGACTTACGAGGTAAGCACGATAACCGTGTTCGTATTCCCAATGATGTAATAACAAAGATTCATCAGCACATATCATCGTTTCTCACAAAGGTTTCCCATTACATGCCTTCACCTTTAGTGTACTTGGAGTGTGGTTTGACATGTAAGATTATGTTTCAATTAATTATGGATAAGCATCAAGACCTGAGATATAGTGAAATATGAATATTATTTGAGGTACTTCAAAGAAAATTTTAACTATCGATTTGGGCGTCCTCAAGTAGATGTGTGTTCACAATGTGAGGAACTGGGAAATAAAATAAATCTCCTGCACTTAATAATGCTGCCAAAAGGGTTGCAACTGCTGAACTTCTCGTTCATAAACGCAGAGCCAAGAAATTTTATAAGAAATTGAATGAAGTAACCGCGCTATGTAAAAACAAAATTGACGAAGGAGGAATAGTATTTGATTATATGCAAAATCTCCCTCTTGCTTTACTTCCAGTTCAGGAAATGTTTTATTTGAGGAAATTATCGCACATTGTTTTTTGTATCCACAACCTTGCAAATGGTAAATCTGTGTTTTATACTTACCACGAGGGGACTTGTAAAAAGGGGCCTGATGAAGTTTGTAGCTTTCTGTGTGATTATGTAAACATCTGTGTACTGCCTGAGGTGAAAACTCTACATGTGTTCAGTGATGCCTGTGGCGGGCAAAATCGAAACCACACTCTGGTCAGATTTCTATTGAGTCTCACCATGATTGGCCGGTTTGAAAAAAATCATCAGTACTTCCCAATACGTGGACATAGCTTTTTACCGCGTGATAGAGATTTTGCCATTGTCAAGAGAACTGTGCGACGCCAAGATCGAATATACACACCTTTACAGTATGATATCCTCATTCAAAATGCAAAGAAAAAATCACCATTTGAAGTGAGATCTGTCAAAACTGAGCAGATAATCAGCTACAAGGAATGGTGGCCCTCAATATTCAAGAAGTATACAAAGAGTCTCCATCATCGAGCTGATTTCGATCAGTAAATACAGACATCTCATATACAGGAGAGATCAGAAAGGGTTTGTTGAAGCATTCAAATTCATAAATGGATTGAATAGTGATTGTGGTGACCTGATGCTACCAGTAGACCGTGCCTACGATCATAAAGTTCCCATCGACCAAAAGAAGATAATGGATGTGGCAAAGATAATGCAGTATATTCCACATGAACATAAAGAATTCTAAAACACAATATTGCAATGGTCAGCAGAAAATGACACAGAAGATATTGACTAAATGTATGAGGACAGTCTACGAGGGAGACATTATTCAAACTTAGTCACTCTCTTTTCTTGTTTATTATTTACATGTATATGGTGATTTTTGCTCTTGTCTACCTTTATATGCATAAGTATTTCTGAATGTAATTCTGCTATAATTTTTTTTTCAATTTTACCTTGGAATAAACTTCTAATTAACAAAAATATTTGAAAAATACTTCATTCAGCAATCAGTGAGATGCAAAAGGAAAATATTCCATGCTCTTTGGACGTAAATTACAAGGTCATGGAGAACATTAGATGATATTGAACAAGTGGAAAATATTAACCTCAATTAGTACTGCAAACCACCAACAGTAACTTTTTCTCTCCTACTTACCGTTTCCATTTTATAACGTTTTTTACGTTTCCTGAAAAACTAGGTTACATGGAATGTTTCCCTTCTGCATCTCACCAATTCAAATTATTGTGGTGTTTTCAATATATGTTGCGATATATACGAGTAGAAGTTTCGGAGGCAATGTACCATAGGTAGGAAATGGCAGTGGGGATGAAAGACAGTATTTTGTGACACTTGCGCTAACCGTGACGTTATTGCACCGGAAAGGGTATATAAATGACTGAAATTAGAAGAGGTGAAACAGTATACAGGAAAGGGTATAACAATAAGAACGGTTGAGGTGAAAATTTCTGCACTTTTTTTCTGAAGAAGCGCTAGAAAACAAATAGTTATTAAACCTCCATCTAGGTAGAGGACAAGGTCCAAAGACGGTCTAGGGTCTAAATACGGGCTACTTGCTGAAAGTGGGAGAAGGGGGTTATACTCTGGCTCCAAAAAAATAACATCAAGTGGTAGCAGAAGAGTAGTGAGAAAATGAATTTGGTCTGTGACACACGTGCGTTGGCGAAAACTGTTTTAACGGAAAACTTGCTTTTCGAAAACTCAGTACTTTTCAAGGTATGTCAACATTAATTTATCTCTTTCTTATTTACTCAGTAAAGTAAATGGCTTCCACCTTATCTCAAAGTACATGACTAGAGCTCCATGCGGGATACCTATCCTGTTCAATTTGTTTGTTTTGTAATGGCTGCAGAGACCATCAACTTGAAGTACTGAATGGTCTAAAAACGTGCTATCATTGGTGGTCCAATAACGGGATAGCTCTTGACTTGAAAACGTGAAGATTTCAGCGCCCTGGATCAACGACCAACTGCTCAAACTTCAACCACCAAAAGGGTTAGTCCATTTGATGTACCTTCTATCGCCACCATTGCAAAGGAAAAGCAATTGTGGACACAAGTGCGCCAATACTTGTTGCAGCTTAACTGGATCTCCTTACAGCTAATGATCGAAGAAAACTATCTAGCGTACAGCCTTGAACAATTTTCAGATGATTGTGAAAGTTTAATCAGGTGCCTCAGCAAAGAAAAAGAATTCAAAATAGTCAAGCCAAACCAAAAATCCCACTAAGTAAGCTCAGCGAAGATTTGGACTCGGAAGAAGACCATAGGGTCCCTCCTACTGATGACGACAATGACGATTTCTCTGGGAATAAACGTGGTGACGACAACGCAGCATGCATTAACTGTGATGGACTCTTTTCAGATGATGTCAGATTCGTAGTGTGGATTCAGTTCTACAAGTGTGAAGGTTGGGCAGAGACTAAGGGTGCTGGAATGGAAAATTAAATGTATCTGTAACTTCTACAAGTATATAAAAAAAAGGGGGAGTGAGGAGATTGTAAAATGTTAAGTAAATAAAGTTTTCCAACAAAATTTGGTGTTCTTTAATTTAATAGGAGATGAATTTCCCTTTTTATGCAGGTAGCCCGTATTTGGACCACATCTTGAAAATTGGTCATTTTACATTTTTTTTTAATCCTTTGATTTTGGAAAATTAAAACTGGTTATTGACGTTTTTAACCCTCTTATCACCTTCATGATTGTTTATAGAAGCATGTAACATCAAAATTATCCATATTGAGAGACCAGGAAAATCACAAGGATCAAAATAAAAGTGGTAGCCTGTATTTGGACCTTCTCCTCTAACGATTTAGGGAAGTACGGAAGAGAGTAATAGATGAGGCGGGGTCTAAAGAACACAACCAGTTGGTTTTAACGAAGAGCTGGACCAACGTGAAACGTATTGCTGCCATATCAAGACGAGATTTTGCGAGTTTAGAAGGTTGAATATCCTGAGCGACAGTAAATTCAGAAAAAGTTAAAGCTATTCTTTTATTATGTGTGCCAATCCTTGAAATTTTTCTGAACACGGCTGGTTGTTGTGTTTTGCTTAAAATTAAAATAAACTAAATCGATAAACAAAAATTAAACAACTTTTATTATTTATAGAGCTAATTTCTTAAAAATATTAGGTTGATTGTGCAATAGTTTGCAAACGAAAAGCTAGTCTAATGCCCAGACAGAGTGTTCAGTGACTATTTTCTAGTAATTTTTTATATTTACACCCAACAAGAATGAATATCAATTTATTGTCAATATACTCTAACAACATTGTTTAAACTTGTCAAATAAATTTCCCAACAGACCTATTCCCTAAACACGTAACATATTGCATGACTCATCGTCATAGCTCTACCCCTTGGCTGTAGGGGAACTGAATTGTTCTTAACCGTTTCAGTACAATCCCCTAGTTTGGTCGAGTTGGAGAGACCGGGGATGATTGGTACAGGTTTTCACATTTTGATTTTTCCATCTGATTCTGTCAACGCCGTTCCAATTTTGATTATATCACTGTAACCTGTACCTATTAGGTTACATTTTTGTATTTTTTTACAATCAGAATATTAAATTGTGTTACTGCAGGGAAATCACCAAACAGTGCAAGTCGTGATTGGCCAAGAAACCCCATAAGAGGGGTTGATTGGCGCACAGAATGGAGTTAGTTGGTGCAGCCTTTATCCAACGTTTGAAAAAAATGAGTTGAGAGAGAGAAAATAAAAAAAACAAACCTTGAATTCGTGAAAATGCTTTAAGTAAATAAACATAGTTTACGGTAACTCATCTGCATATATTTTAATTAGAAAAAAAACCTAGAAAATAATAGGCAGAAAGCAAGCCTGAGAGAAACTAAAAGAAACCATAAATATTGGAATTAAATGAAATAGGTTAATTAATTAATAAAATACCGCCAATGCAACTGTATTATGTAAGTTTATTGCCGCACGCGTTTCGCCTCTCATCGAGGCATCATCAGCGACGAATCTATTTATAATTTACATTGGGTTTACAAACTTATTTGACATAACGCTAAATTGATACATTTTCTTATTATTTACACTTAGTATTTACTTTAGTGGATTTCAGGATAGTAACCACACATCTTTGCTTTCTCTCCAAAGCATGTTTCCATTACAGACATTTGTCTTTGCTGTGGTGTACATGATATAAGCATTGCGTCTTCTACAATTCGCTTGTTTTCGGTGGCCATCTTATTTTCTTACTGTCAAAGGTGGTGATGCGCTGACGGCGCCAGATTTGAAATTGCGTGGGAGATTTTATTTCTAATTTTATGTAAGTGTTTGAGTGCATGTATTTGTTAGGTTTATTTCTTTACTGTAGGATTATTGTACGTTTACCAATATGAACAGTGTTTGGTTTGTTAACTTTATGTGATAATTCAGAACCTGCTTGCCATTTTTTATTGCTTTTTGTATGTGGTAGTTTTCTTGTAGAGTGAGTGTATTGTGTCTGTAATTGTTGATTGTAAGTATTTGCATGTCTTTGTTACCAACAGACATTAATTTATGACAAAGATGGCATTTGTAACAAGTACCATACTGACAATGATTGTTTTAACAATGAAAACATTGCCAGTAGTTCAACGATTCAAATGAACTACAAAATTTAAACCTATTCCACGCAGCCTGTGGTACAGAAAACAAATAAGATTGTTTAGAAAAATTACGTATTGAATGAAATTTACGACAATCGTCCCTCCCAACTAGAGAACTCACACTGGAATTTTTTTTCGTTGGGAAGTAGTTGAGGCTATGAAGGTGACGTGGTGAACAGGTGGCGCCTCCACGCTCAACAGAGAAAATTAGAAGCTGATGGCCAACCAGCCCCGGTCTCCCCTACTCAGTCACCGTTTCTGACGTACCGGCTGTCCGTCGTGATCGCGTTTTTAAGGCGGGTTTCTGTAATATCCTATGCGAATGCTGGTAGGGTCCCCTATTCCCGGTTCAGAAAAAGCCCATTTCGCAAAGACAAACGGTTCACAGACAGATGATGTATTAGTTTTTGTTAGACCAGGGACCATGACACGGGCGGAAATCGCAATCGGAAACACTGCTAAATGACGGCCGGACTTCCGCGAAAATTCATAACTATATTAGAATACTGACTATTAAAAAATATTTCACCCCACATTCTTAGTGAATCGTAACAACCAACCATTAAGAATTTCATTGTAACGACGTCCTTTGGAATATGTATCGTATGTTGACCATAACACTTTCTGAGCCCCATTATATTGGTGTGAATTTCCAATTTAGTCGTTAGTTACGTCACATTGCACTTTGCCAGATTTTAGAAGCGAAATAATTGATGGGCATCGCTAGGATGATGGTAAAACGCTTTTTCTGACGATATGCGATTTCTGTCGTTCAGACTTGCTCCCCGTCGCATGGAAACGAATTTAACGAAGTATTTAGTCAAAATCGAAACAGTCAGTGTGCGGGATTGTTGGTTCCGCCCCGCGTTATGCAAATCCTTGTAATCACATGGTGGTGTTGCTAGGCGTCTATTACGCGCACATGTTACTTAGTCGCATATCGCCCGTTCTGTTGTTAACACCGCGTGAGGAACAGATGTCAGTGAGGATACGTTTAGTGTCCGCCTCATGAATAACACAACAGCGCTCATTCCAGTGTTTTTCCGCTTACCTGCGGTGACCTTGATTGCAGATGTGCTCCAAGATAAAAAGCACGGCCCCACGGCTCACTTTCAAAGTGCCCGACGCGACGGTGGTCAATAGTGAGTAAGCTTTCACCATTCTACGTCACGATTTCCGTTGCTCCATTCTGTTCTGTGATTGTGAAACCTATTCATATTATTCGCCAGTATCCGCCACTGTAGCAGCACGAGTTTAGGCGCCACCCCACTGGACCCGGGAGGTACAACGGGACCATGTTCGAGTCCTTGACCAGAGTACCCGAAATCAACTAGGCGAGTTCTGCGACGGTTTCCAATCTCCACCTAATAAATGAAGCATTTCACAAACAAATGTACATCAAACATAAAGATCAATAGTTACATGTTTGGCATACAAATGGCAACACAAACATTCCACCCTTGTAGTAAAAGCAGCAGGACTAACAACTCTGATTCCGACTATAATGGGGTCATCAGCTTCTCCTATCCCCCTCTTGATTCACCCCTAGTAGGTACCTGAGAAACACGTTGCTACTATCTGAATAGTTCACAATAAGTTATTAAGGAGGGAAAAAATTGTTCATCAAAGCGAGTTTCTGAAGGGGCCCTGCACATTCCTTGTCTGATTGTTCATATGAACGGTTTGCAGATGTTCCACTAATAAGGCGTGAAAATGTATAAGCGTTTTGACTCTAATAGGCCTTTCCACACAACAAATATTTTCTTTAAAATATCCATTTTCTAATATATAATATAAGAGCGATGTTTTTAGTGTGAATCGACATAAATTTCTTCATCTTAATTTCGTCAATGATTTTCTTGGTTTCATCAGTATGTGTTGTGTGTGTGTCGCGCTAGTGCGTGCGTTGTGTGTGTGTGTGTGTGTGTGTGTGTGTGTGTGTGTGTATGTGTATGTGTGTATTGTGTGTGTGTATTGTGTGTGTATTGTGTGCATGTGTATGTGTGTGTGTATGTATTGTGTATGTAAAGTGTATGTTGTGTGTGTGTATGTTGTGTGTGTTGTGTGTGTGTGTATGTTGTGTGTGTATGTGCGTTGTGTATGTTGTGTGTGTGTATGTTGCGTGTGTATTGTGTGTGTGTATTGTGTGTGTTGTGTGTGTGTGTGTGTGTATTTTGTGTGTATGTTGAGTGTGTTACGTGTGTGGAGTGTTTGTGTTTTTATGTGTGTGTTTGTGTGTGTGTGTGTTTGTGTTTATGAGTGTGTAATTATGAGGTAGGGGCACATATACCCTGCCGGATTTGTCAGATCCGGAACATCTGTCTGCGAAACGTGTAGTTTGTGTTCTGTATGAATAGATTATTTTTATTTAATCTGTGTTTACGAGGCGGTGATGGCAGATCGTCCCAGCTACGTGACTGCAGAAAACCGCCTAAAAACCACAATCATGACTGCCGTGACGAGGGTAGTAGGACTCGATCCTGGTCCCTTTATACGTTCGCGATCCAGTGTGGTGGTTAGTGTGTGTTTCTCTGAACAGGATTTCAGCTTTCACTGTGAATTGTAACATGCTTCTTGACAAACAAACCATGTTTTGTTACCGTGACGTAAGGAGGATAAGGAAACTTTTTCACTGTGAGTTCTGTCTCTTTTGCAAAGCTGAGGATCAGAGGGATTTAGTGTCGAAGCTGTGTTGCCTTGTGCTATACACGCAGAGGTGCGACTCACGGATATTAGTCATAGCTCCATGAATACACTCTTTCTTTTAATTAGGAAAAAAAAAAAAACTCGAAAAATCCTACCCAATTTAACAAATACTATCAACCGCCCCCCCCCCTCTCCGCCCTATAATGACTTTCTTATAACTACGTTTCTTTGACAGAAAATTAATAGGCATTAAGATATTTGAAACACCTCAAGTAGGAACTGTTCCTGCGAATGATCGGTGCCACTGTTAGTTTGAATAAATCGTCGGCTCTCTACTGTAATTATCTATTTTCTAAATCCCTCTATCAGGTAGAGGCTATAAAAGAACATTAACCATTCAGGAGCTCAATTTACTCCAACGGGAGTGTTGGTTTAATCACAGTCACAGTGGCAGCTGAAACATGTATTTAGTACGTTTTTCCTTCGGAATATGAAGTCCGTAATGGTAACACTCATAGGTATCTATAATATGATTCTGAATAATCATTGCTTATTAATCCAGTAATTGTTCGTGTTCAAACTAATTCGTTTTACATAAAACTTTCTAGTGGAGTAGGAAATATTTATTATCTCCAGACTTTCGCACCTAGCGGATCTCAAACTGTTTTTGCCAGTTTTTAATATTTCCAAAATTATTGTTTCATACGTGCATTTGAATATATGCTGTACATATGAATAAAATATATATTGAAACGTGCGTGGCTTTCCAACGTCAGTTTCCTTATTTGGCGTGGCTTATGTTCAACTCCAATCCGAAACAAGCTTTTTTTGAACCAATAGGATTTTTTAATTAAAAAGTGCTTTCTTGGTTATCGGCTTTCATCTATAGTGGTTTTTAAGTAATGGATGCTGTATTCACCTTTAGAGTAATTTAGGGAAACAAAGGAAAACTAAAATCTCGGTGTCTGGATTGGGATTCGAACTCGCGACGTTGCGAATCCCACGTAGGATCGTTATCATTCACTCTGCATGCTCGGTGGGAAGGCATGCAAACAACATCGTTTATCTGACACGTTCCTATATATAAGACAACAGGGGCAAAATGTTTAGGTGAAAAAAAATGTATTATAACATACGAAGAGGTTCTTCCCATAAGGAAATGTTATGAGTTAATTCGCAGCGAAATTACTTCCTTTTGCAAGATCTAACTGCTGATAGAACACGACGGGACTTCCCCGTGCAGGTCACACCAGCTGCCAATGACCGCAGAATCCTGTTTCACCGAGTAGAAAGTCGCTTGCGAGCAGTAAACCGCGAAACGGGGCAGTGCGATGTCATTTAGAGGTTAGAGAAACATAGCGCTTGAGACGAAATTGGAATGAGATCTAGTTAAGTGACATGGATGTAACAAGAGAGTAATCTTAACTCTCAAATTCTTGTAACCTAAAATCTGGTCAATTCACAGTGATGAAGGTGTACTATTTGTTCATCTCGTCGACTTAATAGAACCAGTGGCAGAATAGTTGGAGCGGAAGATTCCCTTCTTTTGTTAAGTACTGTCTCAATAGGAAATGACCGCTTCCATTTATAGACAGGTTATTTACCCTTATACCAACCAACATGCAAGAAAATTGGGTCTACTAGAAGGAAATCTTGTCTTTACAGCTGTACTAAACTTCAAATGCACAAGTACGTATTCCACACAATAAAAAATAAAATCTTCGTCTGCATAAAACAACAGTAATCGTTTCAAATGTATACTTCTCTATTTATACGGCAGTACCTTGCCCAAAACATATCGGGATTAAATGGAATAGGTAAACGTTATCCTAGTGCTCGTATTTCATAGCTCATGGTAATAGTTTCTTTTTTTTCTTCTTTCTATTTTTTATAGACGTCTTTTCTCAGATATTTAAATTAAAAAAAACGTGAAAAACAACTTATAATCGTGACGAAAAATGAATACATAATGATGCAGAAGGAAGGAGGGGGGATCACTAGTGTCCAGCCGTTTGGAGGTCTGTTAATCGTATTTTGATCCGAGGAAGACGCGTATGTGTACCAATAATGCGACACACCGCTCTTGCTCGAAGATTTTATACCGCACATATAACTGTTAGTTCGATTGCTGCAAAGAGGCTTTGTTTAACTATTCTGATGCAGATATTTTTCAATACCCTAATATTTGGGCGATGGTTGCAAAGTGGCATTCCTAAGGGGGCAACCTAAAGCTGTTGGAGCACTGTACAAAGAATTTTATTTTACATTAATTGCAACTTCAATAACTATGTTTACACATGGAACACTTCTTCCTACTGATGAGCTTCCAAGGTTATCTCGCTATTTAAAACATGAATACGTTACGTTACTACAACCACACCATAGTATTTAACTGCACTCCAATTACTACTCAATCCCAGATATGATATCTTACAGAGAATCCTTCCATAATCTGGCTTCTCTTTTCAAACTATTAAAATAATAAATTAATCTCCTTATATATGTCGAAGAAAGATAGCAAAAAAATAAGGAAACAGCTGTGTTAAGGAGCAAACAAACATTTCTTGTGAGTTATCAACAGAAAATATGTTGTGGCTAAAATTAGTATGCCATCTGACATCCATCCTTTTAGTAGTGACTGGTCTAAGTATTTCAGACTGTTGCAACCCTTTACATGTAATTAGTAACACTGCAATAACGGGAGGATGCGGGTTCGAATCCCCGTCCGAGCATCGAGATTTTTGTTTTCCATGGTTTCCCCCTATGACTCCAGGCGAATGCCAGGATGCTTACTTCAAAAAATTAATAGCCGAATTCATTCCCGTCCCTTGTCCTCAGTACCATCCTGCCTCTAATGACCTCATCGTCGACAAAGCGTAAAGCCATAAGTAAAAAAAAACCGATAACGGCTGTTAATTGATGAGCCAGGAAAGGAAGCAATGGCCGTAATTGACAGAACAGCTTCGTCCACAGTGTTGCCTCGACGTTGGAGCACTGCAGAGAGTGTGTACATGTCTGCGTCGACGGTTCGACGCCGTCTGTTGGAGGCTTGATTGGTGGTACGCGTGCCATTGAGTCAGCTTCCACTGACGCGAAAGCACCAACACCTCAGACTGCAATTGTCACGTGACAGCCGTCACTGGCTTGATGAGTCGCGAAATGCAGTGTTTTAGGATGAATCCCGCTTCAGTATGTCCTCTAGTGATGGTACTTGTTAAACGCTACCGTGGCGAACGCAATCGGGTGGACAAACAACAAGTGTGATAGCTTGGGGCGCCACTGGTCATAACACACGATCTAGTGTTGAGAGTAATCTGAACAGGAAGGGTTTAGAGCATGAAGCCTCGTGTATGTGCTGAAGAACGACGAGTACCACTGCTTCCCAGGTCAGCACACCAACCTGACATGTCGCCCATCGAACATGTATAGGATTTATTTATATATCTTATGGTCGTAGCACATAATCAATAATACAATTATATACAATTGTTTCATGTAACATTAAATTATAGCTAAAATTCAAAATCGACATTGAGCAGCCAATGTAAAGCTTCATCCGAAATATTAATAAACTCTTTCGGCGATCGTCTGAAGCCTTGAAGTGGGCAATCAAAAGTCACGTGACCGATGTTTTGCTCTTCCTCACCACAGTCGCAATTCGGCGAATCCCTCATTCCCCATGTGTAAAGAGATGAAGCAGATCTGCCATGGCCAGACCTAACTAAGCTGAGAGCAGCCCAGGTCTTGCGGGAAAGGTTGAGTCCCTTTAGAGCCTGTCAATTGTTAAACAGGGAGTACCATTTTGGTGGGGCTGAGACTAACTGTTAGGGTTCTTATGGTGGTTTAAGAACTGCATTAATTAATTAAAAAATCCACCAAACAGTTTAGGTTTGAAGATGTCTGTTTTATTGTGATCCAAACAACAAGTCAGCGATATTCACTAGTATAGGTACAATACAGAGATGCACAGTCGCAAAGAAACTCTCTGTGAACTCAACTGAATGATTGAAGCTCTCTGTAACACTGAATACTGTCAACTAAACTGACTTACTAACGGAATGCATGAATGAATGTCTCTGTCCAGGCGATCTGTTTATATAGTCTTTATCGAAATTACGAGAATTCTTCAAAGGCATCCGCCCGATATTTCTCGATCATTAACAATCACTCAAACAATCTAACATATTAAAAACAATCGGAATTAATACAAAATTAATTAACAACATTACAAAATTATCAGAAATGGTAATTATAGATACTTAAATACAAAATTATTTACAGAAATTCTTTCAAACGGTAGAAAATTGTCCTGTAGACATCGTAACTTACATTAATACATGGAATTACAAACATTTAAGAAATTCTCTTGCATCATTCGGTTCTTAAACATATTAAATTGCCTTTGAATAATTTTCTTACCTAAAACAAAGTCTATATACACTGATTTACAAGAAATTACAAAACAAACATATCAAATCACTTTCAACCAAACATTAGCTCACTACAAATACTTCATACAGTACAATGCTATTAAAAATTCAGGTATTAGGGCTGTTACACTAACCACTTCAATCTCCATGCTTCTCACATGTTAAAATTTTAGATATAATCTGTTTTGCAGTTTTAATGCTTGGACTTATTGATTTAAGTTTGTGAAATTGGGTTTCCATGTCGTCGTGTATGGGGAGATCCAAATTATGACAGATATTATATTGGGCAATTACACGATTGTGTCGTGTCGTCTTATCGTTGGCGGTTCGATGTTACTCAAAACGGGTATCCAGAACAGTGGAGTAGACTTGATACACCCACTAAATATCCGCATTGTCTGGTTCAAAACTGTGTCATAGACTACCCTCCTCGTGAGCAACGTTCTTGCACGGCTAAATAGTCTATACAGTCGGCCTGCCGGACAATCCTGTAGGATCTCCTGGCAACCAGAGCACAGTAATCCTCATGTCAGGGATATGACCGGTCAGCAATTTGTTCGTTCCAGTCCTCATGCAACCACAGACGATGCCTACAAACCGCTGTTCCCCAGCAGCATATCCAGGATCTCTCTGATTCCACGCCACGACATCTAGAGACTCTGTTTGCATCACGTGGCAGCTTCACACCGTACTGAATTCCCATGGTGAAATTGCATGTACAGTTCTGTAATTATAATCATTTGCGTTTTGTCATGTTGTAATCTGTGGAATAAATTTTATTCTAAACACTTGCCTCCTCGTTGGTGCTGCAATTTTTATAAACAGTTCTGTATTTTTTTATTGCCATCACAGTTATTATTTGCAATGAGATTATAAATGAGATCAGTATAACAGTTTTGACTTTGAGCTTGAAAGATAATTTCTATCATAAATATCTTGGCATCACCTTAGGCCGTTCCTTAATATTCAAAATACACCTGTAAAACACAAGTTAGAAACTTAAAACACGGAACAACATCATGAAGAAACTAGCTGATACTTCGTGGGGAACTAATGCGGACTCACTACGAACGACCGCTCTCACTATTGTTTACCATGTTGCTGAGTACTGTGCTCCAGTGTGGCAACGTAGTGCTCAAACTAGAAAAATTGACGTACATCTGAATGAGTGTATGAGAGTAATAACTGGCACGCTAAAATCCACCCCAGTGCCCTGGTTACATCTAATCAGCAATATACCACCTCCAGAGCTAAGACGCCAAGAATCAACGGCACGTGAGTGGATAAAACTCTGACAATCCACAGGACCTATCAATCCACTAGGTCCTAAATGACCTACCCCTCACTCGTCTTAAATCCA
Source organism: Vandiemenella viatica (assembly GCA_031002005.1). NCBI lineage: Eukaryota > Metazoa > Arthropoda > Insecta > Orthoptera > Morabidae > Vandiemenella > Vandiemenella viatica. The sequence goes on from JARYHS010011408.1 coordinate 197,820,134, forward strand.
GAAACCCAGTATGGCAAGACGTGTTTTGACTTCCCTGTAAAAGAAAAATGGCGGCAAAGCTGGAACTCTGCATCTGCGAAACATCCAGATGCAGTGGACATCCGGTATTCCACCTGAAGGGAGACAAGTGAGTCAAACTAAATTGCCTACGAACAGGTCACGCCAAATGCAACGCCATAAGTAGGGTCTTCAGGATTCTCGTGCCTGTGACTGCGGAGGTCCTTCTCGGAGTGTGGAGCATATCATCAAGGAATACTCCTCTCTAAGGAAATGTGATGGACCATTTGTAGACGTTTTCAGTGCTACAATTTCCTTCATAGAATGGCTGCAGTAACTGGATATCAGTTTGTGAATGCTACCAACGTTCTTGTCGTTGTATATATTTATATGCATTACATTAGTTGCTGGCCATACGAAATAAATAAATAAACAGTTTAGACTGTATGTGGTGTTCCATGCCGGGTAAAATTACCGAGCTAGTTTAGCCAGCCAGACATAGGTGGCTTGCGCTGCTATTTTAAATGCTGACTCCAAGTTATTTACATGCCTCCATCGCCAGTGCAGTTGCAAGGCTGTTATCTGTCTTAGAGACGAATACCATAGATAGCTAGATGAAAATATTCCCCTATTAGGCTATTGGACATAAGAACCTAACATTAGAATTCTTTGTAAGTTCTTGCTACTACTCTCTCGTCTGCGTTATCTGCCTTGCACGTGTTTCCTGATATCACTATCACCTCCTTGTGTAGCCTAGTCTACCAGCCTACTCCTTCATCAGCTAACGCGAATGAGAAGCTAATAATGTGGTCAAGGTGAACCTAGCCTGAGGCAGTAAGGATTATCTCTGTTTGCGGTACTTCTTGTAGAATTCCTTGCGGTCCTTCTTAATCCCACCTTCAGAACTGATAACCTACTTACTGTTGTCTGTTTAATATAGAGTTACCAGAATTTTTTCTCCAAATCCGGGGACGCTTCACAACTTTTTCAGCAAAATCCGGGGACGCTTTCCGCATTTATCCTAATAACGCGTTGTACTTTTATAAGTTATATTTATGATTAAAGGTTGGGTTAACTTAAAAGCCTCATATTGTTTATATTTTGTATTTTAAATGAGGATCACAGACAGCCATGTTGCACGCAACAAGTAGACTTGATTTTCCAAAGCTGTTGTGTCTAAGACGCAGTATCCTTGTAATTTTCTTTTATTCCTAGGCACATACAAGGAACGAAGTGTGTTTCATATCTCTTGCTTTAAACGAATGCATTAGCAAATCAGGGCTTTAGACGAACTCTCGCTTGAATAAAAAAAAAAATTCTGAGGACCACAGTAAAAATCCGGGGACATTGCGGGGACGAAATCTGTCCGGGGACAGAGAGCTAAATACGGGGACTGTCCCCGGCAAACGAGGACGTCTGGTAACCCTAGTTTAATAACATGTTTGACACGTCTAGTAGCAGTATTGCCTTATACAGGGCGTTCGCCGGGAAACGCAACCCTCTGTTAGCGCTACAAGGAAGAAACTGCTCCCGGCGAGCGAGCGGTCAGCTTCGGGCATTGTTTGACCGTCGCGTCGGCCGCGGACTATTTCATAATAATTACGCTTCATAAACTTCATAAACTTGTATGTGCTAAGCATTTTAATCGCTAAATGCAGAAAGGGAACATTTCCAGTTTGATAAGTTTTAGGGACATGACAAAAAACTGTATTACGTTCGTACGGTAGACTACTCAGTATTACATTTTGTATTTGTTTGGGATGAGAAGCATATTATTTATATGTTTTTTTAAGTGACTTTCTGCAGAGAACGAAAGGGCTAAGTTGAAAGATGCCTTTTCCGGAAAAAAAGTTTTTTTTTTACGAAATGGACATGTTCCCTTTCTGCAATTAGCGATTCATTTAAATGTGACGTAATTCATTAGCTTACCTTATAAAAGATGCTGGAAGTGTTGACCCTCTTGTGTAATGCACATTTCACATCTTCTGAACATATTTCGAGACACACGCTGCCCTAACTGACTTAATGATTTTTTGGGTGACTGTTCTAGTCGAAAAGCGATATCGTCAATTTTCTCCTCTGTGAGAATACGGTTGACCGACAGTCTCTTTTTGTTAAAAAATGAACCCGTTTCTCTTACTTTTTTAACCAGACGCAGAATTGTTAATTTAGCTGGCAGTAAAGCGCCAGGAAATTCGCGACGAAATTTACTGCGACACTTTTTAAACGACTTCTTCTTCACATATGTATCGTAGAGAAATATTGTTTGTTGGAAACTGTAACGTACCATAATTTTACTCACACTCAAACACGGTACAGATTAGTAAGAGTATGAATCCCCAAACCAGCCAAACCGCAAAGAAACGTTTATTCACAACACTGATTAATAAGAGACTGAAGTCACAAACTAGCTACAATGCAAAGAAACCGTTCTTAACAATGTAAGGGTCCCATTATACTGCGTCACTGCACTGTTGGGGCAGAGGAGGTGTTAAACAGTGCGGTGATTCACGGTGCCGTGTGGCGGGAGTTGCTGGCACGACTGACCGAGCAAGTTGCCGACGGCAACAGACTGGGAGGGTAGCGTTTTCCGGCGAACGCCCTGTATTACCGTGACATGCTCGAGCAAGCAGTTAGAGTCCCAATTTTAATGAGCCATGGATGAGGTTGTATTGAGTGTTGTCCATTAAGCAATTCATTCTTTTCACACCGTTAGCGTCTAAGATGAATGACGCAGTGTATGTTCATTGTGACTGTAGAATTCAGTATGCAGGGTTTCTTTTCGATTTTTTGGGATTATGCCCGGGTATAAATTCGGCGACTGAAACATCCCAGTAATCGGATGGAATGATTTGAGAAAAACCATAGAAAACCGAATTCTGGAAAATAAACCATATACCCAGTACCCCTTCTTTTCATTCTGTTCCATCTACGTACTTGTTTTCAATAATTGCCACAAACGATCGTTTTTTCCTAAATTCACGAAATAAATATCGAGCTATAGTTTAACTTCTCTAATCAAGTAGAATAGCGATTCTTAACCTGTTTGAATCCAGAGACCAGTAAAATATTAGAATAATTCTGCGAACCACTAACTTATATGGGCGTGATTTTTTACCTACGTGTTTATTGCGAGTTATTGAAATATTGATGGTTTCTAGAAACTTTGATTTACAGGCTTATAGCTTGTACTAGTTTGCCGTCTTATACGGTACGAGTAATTAAAGCATTTAATGTGAAAAACATTTACAAATTTATTTCGATGGTGACATCTTTATTTCAATTGGAATTAATTTTTTAATATTCAGCCTGCGACCAATCTGTCCCATTTTCGCAAAATGCAATTTAATTACGGACGACAGGTTCAAAATCTCTTCAGTGAAATAATGAACATTTAACATTATTTACACAACAGAAGTTTTCTCTCAATTTCAGAATGTGGTGCCATATGGTTAAAAACAAACAATATCGGTGTATCTACAATATCTAGATAGAGCAATAAGTACCGAATGGATAATCAATTAACTAATAACGGTAAAAGAAATGCGTGTTTACAGGAGGCGGGAGAAAAGCAGTGTTCACGCACTGAAGGTCTTTTAAAGGCTATGTCGCGAATTTAACCTCCCATGATTCTTTTCCTACGAATAATCCGCTTTTGCACAAAGGCAGTATTAAACACAACTAACTCCAGTATTTAGAAATGTGTGTTAAGTCAGCATTCGGTTTTCTTTACTCTATTACACTGTTTAAGAATCTCTGTAGGACTTTTTAAGCCTTACGGTGGTTTTTACTAAAACAAACTGATCCGCAACGTGTGTTTGTGATTTATAAAACGCCACGAGCAGCGCTCATGCATGGCACATTCAGTGCCGCTGGTGGATAAAACATTTATGGCATACTGCGCCGTGGCGAATGCAGAATACGAGTTTTCGGCGAATTCGGCTCAAGATGAATCGTGATTTTTTTTTTTCTATCATCAGTCTTTCGACTTGTTTGATGCATCCCTTCCTATCTTGCACTGACCTTTTCATCTTAGTATATCCCCTAAAACCCACGTCCTCAATTATATGCTTCATATCTTCTAATCTCTATCTTCCTCTACAGCTCTCCACTAACAAATTAACCAATCGTGCGTATCTCAAAATCCTGTCTATTCTTCCTGTAAGACTCTTCCACAAGCTTCTTACCTCGCCCATCATTTCCAAAACTCGTTCATTTCGTATTTTATCCGTTCGCTTAATTTTTAGCATCCTTCTATAGCAGTACATTTGAAATGTTCAATTTTCCTTCTTTCTGGTATTCCTAAAGTCCATGCTTCACTGCCATAAGGTGCTAACTTCTCCTATTGCATACGACCCTATTTTTGTATTTAATCTACTATTATTGGTATCATTTATGCTACATTTCATCACATTTGTCTTGCTTTGGTTTATATTCAGTCCAAATATTCCTTCAGTATTTTGTTCATGATATTCAGTAACTTCTCAACATCATCAACCTGTTCTGCTAACAAGACAATGTCATAACAAAATCTTAGTACCGTATAATGATTTTTTTCTCCTTGAACACTTACGACACATTCACATCTTTCTTTCACTCCCATAATTCTCTCATGAAATGTGTCTGTTGGTTGTTGTATCACGGAATTCCTGCTGGTTAGATTCTGATAGAGTTTGCACAGACTAGTATGTTTTACGACGCCACGAACAGGGAATTAATACATGTTCCGATCTTCAAATTAGTTTTTCCACAAGCTGTCGAAATTGTAAATAATTTTGAAGCGATTTTGTCGGGATTTTACAGTCTGCATATTTATTGTCTGGCTTTAACTATGGACGAAGCGGGAAATTAATATCTCATCAAAACAGTAATAAAGAAATCCTGCTGCTCGTTTCTATGAATTCTGAACCCTATTTATCACCGTAGTGTAGAGAAGTCAACGAGTTACATTGGTATGACATTTATAGATTCTCAGTGGATGAAGTGAGCAGTTTGCAATGAGGCCCGATACAGCAAAAACAATATGTTGATTGGTAAAGGGAGAAAACCGATGAATACTAAAATAAGACAAGTTGATATTAGTTAAGTAAAAGTCTTCAGGTTTCTTGAAAGTTCAATCACTGAGGACTTGAGATGCCGCAAAGAGATGAAAATTCGTATTGCTGTAGCGGAGGAAGTGTTCAATAGGAAGAGGAGATTATTAAAAGAATAACTGATAAATCTCTGTGGAAAATACTTGGCAAGTGGTGTAGCACTTTATGGGGCAGAGACGTGGACACTGAGTCGAGAGGACGAAAAACGGTTAGAAGCGTTTTAGATGTGGAGGAGAATGGAGAGGATTAGCTGGATGGAAAAAAGTGAGTATTGTGGAAGTGATGGAAAGGCTTGGTGAGAGGATGAAACTGCTGCAAGTCATAAAAGAAAGAAACAATAACTGGATGGGACACTTGCTGAGAGGGGACTGCTTATTAAGAGACGTCTTGGAAGGACTGGAAAAGTGAGAGGAAGAAGGAGGTACAAGGCCACAGATGACATCAAAGGAAACGGCAACTACATGGACGTGAGAAGAGAGGAGAACTTGGAAAGCTATCAAGTGAAAACCTGCCTTAGGACAGAACACTCATCATGATGGTGAGAGAAAGTTAACCTGCTGCAAATTTTGGAGCATATTCGTAATTAGGTACAACATTTTCTGTGAAGACAATAGTGAGTGATGTAACTATAAATTTACGCACAAAAATTAATTAATAAATGGTGATCCATTTCCGACGTCATCACCGAGGACTGAAAATTGTATTGCTTTGATTGTAACGCCATGTGATTAGGAATCGTGAACGACCACCTCTTCTACACTGTCTTCCAATTTCTTCCACCACCAGAACTCAACCAGGGAACTCCGCGGCAGGCTTAGACACCACTGAGACCTAATGATCTGAGCAATGGAGCCGGATTTAGTAAACTGTAGTGCCCCCTACAACTTTCGTAATAACTCTATGATGTAAAGCAAATTTTACTTTAGCAACTTTGTTTTGCAACCCATTTTAATTACCATGTATATGGATACGGGACCAGTGTTGTTTTGTCTTCGTATAATGCCAAAAGTCAAATCATACGCAACGGAATGACAGATGTTAATCTTTCGCCACCAAAAGATTTCAAACTTTTGCAGCGTCCGATTTCTGAGCTATGATCCGAATGTAACAGCATTACTGTTTTTTGAAGAACGCGATTACTTCATAAATATGCGGTTACTCGAAAGGACTGCGTCTACGGTTTGGTTCTAAACATACGAAATCGTGCAAAAAACTTCACTGCGATGGAAAATTTTTCTCTGGTTCTAAATCTTTTACTATAGTTTACAGATTCACAAGGAATTTATTTCAATAATGCGAAATTATTATAATAATTATTATCGTATACCTAGTACAACAAAATAAATGTTAATCAGATAACTATATGTAGGGATTGAAGCCATTTTCTGGCAGCTGGTCCACGTTGATGCAGTGTGAGAAGGCCTCCAGATAGTCTTCGTGCTGGACAGTCCATCACAGTATGGTCAGTGGTTAGGATATCACCACAGTCACACAACGCATCTTCATGGAGACCCCACTTATGTGCGGTTGCATTGCACACTCCGTAACCTGTGCGAAATCAATTCAGTTGACACCAAAGACGCCTAGGCAAGTAAAACTATGGAACGGCAGTCGTCGGATATTTTATAAGCCCACAATTATGTGGGATTTTGGCTTCCCACTCCTATCTCCACTCTCCATACAAGTTAAAGTTGTTGTATCTGGGATTTGCTGCTTCCATGTAGGCAGGTCTTCTCGATTTCAATCATGAGCGAGGCAGGTGAAGAAGGTGACCCAAGCAGATGAATCATGTTGTTTTCCTCCACTCCTTCCAATTCTCTACGCAATATCGATTTTCTCCTCAATTGTGTTGGAGGAATGTTGCAAAATGCTGGCACCTGGGATACTGGGGTAGCCCTAATGATTTCATTCACTGTTCTCATAGCAGCGTTAAGCTGGGTGTCTACTTTGGTGGTATGAGCACTACCAAGCCATGTAGAGCAACTGTATTCTGCTGCGGAAAATACCAAGCTAAGGACTGCTCCTCGAAGAACCTGCCATTTTAACGTAGAGGGATGAGCTATGGAGAAAAGCGATGTCCTATCCAAGCTGATGCTATGTCACCATGTGGACGTCCTGGCAATTTAAGAAACTTCATAATGCGCAATTAAAACGAATAATAAATATCACCACTTTTTTTACTGAAGTTTTTTTTTTTAAATGTGTATTTAATTACTTTATTTTATTACGTCTTTTAAACGTTGACGTCATTAGAAGCGGGAAAAGAGTGGGGATGAGCAACTGGAAAGAATTCGGCAATGGCCTTTCGGAGGAAAGATATCACCATTTACTTTGAGTGGTTTTGGAAAAGCACGGAAAACCGAAAGCTGGGTGCCCGAAAGGGAATTCGAACCCGCGTCCTCTCGGATGCGAGGATAGAGCGTTATCGCTCGGTGATTCTTTCTTTTAAGATGCTTTAATTCGACTAGGAAAGTGCGCATTGGCCTCAGAGGAACTGCGGTATGACGCAACGCTCCTTTTCCGGAAAGGTGATCGGAGCGGAAGTTTGGACGCAGTGCCCCTAGAACCAATGGCGCTTCTCCATCCTTGACTGTACCGCGAAGGCGACGATGGGCGAACTAACTGACCTTTCACTGTAACTGCACACGCAGTCAAGGATTTGACTGACAATAGTACTATCAGAAGACATGCTGCAGGGTGTCCCGACCATATCCCCAAGGCAAGGCCGCTCCTTTATATGGGACTTGCTTTTATGAAAATATTCCCACGGAAAAATCCTCATACCGGAGACGCTAAAGATAAACTGTAAACTGCAACGTGGTTCAACCGGCTAGTACTGTGTGAATACGGGTTCATCATTTTCTTGAAGTGAAAACTTCAATAGGCGCGTTGGGCGATTGTCACAACGTGCTGATGTTAACAGTATATCTGCAACGGTCTGGTAGCTATGTGGTTAAGTGGTGTCTGACTGGGGAACGAAAGGTCACCGGTTTGAACCTCTGTCTTTGCGGGGATTTTCATAGATCCTAAATCTGACCTTCACCTCTGGCACACCTAGCTATGTAATTTTAAATACGCCAGAACGATTCCGTGGTTCGAATTTCCCATCAAACTGCAAGTCCCCTGTACGTGGTGCCACTACCTGGTTAAGTTTAGGTGGCTGAGACAGGGGACGATTGCGTAGCCAATAGAAACCCTGACACCAGGTCATTACGACCAAGAGTAATAATTATTATTTAGTATATCTGTAGGTATAAGTATTGTCGTGTTCCACGTATCATATTCATGGTTTTAAATGTTCATTTCTGTTGGCAGTCTCCAATGACTGGCAATTGGTTTTTTAATTCATACTAGCGGAGTTCCCGGCGTTGCCCGGTATAGCTGGCGTAAATTTACCCGTACCCTATGTTTATTCCCGCAATGAAAAACATTTGTACAAACTGTCATAAAATTCGCGCCAACTTTTCTCGGAATTAAAGCAAACCTAGATTCACCCGCCGCCCTACCAAGAAACGGGAGGGTTGACGTTTATTTGTTCGTCCACTATTTTCATTCACCCGAAAAGATTAATGTATATCAAGCTTCGTTAATTTGGTTAAGAAATTGCATTACTACATTACTGAACAACGCTAGATTATGTTAGAAACTCACATTTGATTCAATTGCGAAGTGAATGCTCGAAACGCCAGATTCTTTAACTCCGCAGATTCATCCTTTTATACAAATATCAAAAGTTAATCCGGAATAATATTATCGTAAACAGAAGACTAATGTTGATGGCCAAAGACATTGTCCAGAGATCGTGCTTCAAGAAAAACTCTGATGTTTTTACGGCTATCTAAGGTGTTTAATAATTGAATATACGGAATTAAAGGACAGAATACTTCAAGTTACGGCTATCTATAGCGATTATAAGTTGAATATCCCTAATTAAAGGAAAGCATACTTCAAGTTTTGTTTAGTGTGCAAATAGTTATTATTTTAAAGTTATCTTATTGCTTTCATTAAAGGTTATGGTCAGAGACATTTAGTTGTGTGTTTAGTGCGAATAATGGAACATCTAATCCTTCCATCTTTGGGATTTGTCATCATGCGTTCAGAATTTCATTTAATGCTCCTGTGTTATTTAACGTTGAAACATAAGACATGCCAAACAACCGAACTAAGACTCTAAGCTTTAAACGGTGAAAACCCCATCGAAATCTGCTCCGTAGTTTCCGAGTTTTTATAAGACCAATATATCCGGTTTTCGTTTTTTAATTCATATCTATTATCACCACTTCCTGCAGAGGTTTGCTGTTTATGAAAATGTGCAGCACCGCGTATTGAATCTACTTGCCCGCCCATGAAGACGACTCATATGTGTCAACCGATCCCCACCCGTGATCAGAGCGCCGCCACACTAAATCGGGGAGGTGCAACGGGACCGGGCACGAGCCCACATATCGGTGTACCGGCAGTTCTGACTGCTGTTTTTGGGCAGTCACCTGGGCAAATGCTGGAACAATCTCCGCCTCATCAACCTCATATTTTAAAAACAAACACACACCAACAATAGAGAACCTAACTTACGCCAATCGCATATAGGTGACAACACATCCGGTACACCATTAGAACCCCCCCGACTGCTACACGGCCCCGTAAAAAAAAAAAAAAAAAAAAAACCTTCCATAGCCAACAAGGTATTCCAGTTAACTGCACTTTGTGTAAACCATTAGTTATAGCCTAAGATCAGGCTGCATGATTTCTTCGCCCATCTGTTATTTGATTGAAATGCAATTTTTATGTATAATTGTTAGTAGCAGAATACTAATCTGTTGGGTTTGCATATCAAAATATGGGCACAAGTATTTTTAATAAAATTTTGAAAAAATATAACATTTTTAATTTTCGTTCACTTGTTTTTTTAAAATAAATTACATTTCATTTTCAAAGATAGACGTGTAAAGAACATAAAAAGTTTGGGTTGCCTATGTAAAATTGGCCAGCTGTTTAAGATATGTATTAAAGAGTGGAAGAGAGTTAGACGGTGTGGTGCGCTAAATTTAACAGCTGGCAATCCCTAATTGCGGCCACTTTTACATACGCAACCCAAACTTACATATTCTTTACATGTCTTTCTTTGAAATGAATCATAATTTATTTAATAGAGAAGTGAACGAATTTTTTTTTTTTTAAAGTTTTTTTTTTTTTTTTTTGAAATTTCATTTAAAAGTACTTGTTGCCTTTATTTCGATAGGCAACCCGACAGAATTGAATTCTGCTACTAATACCTATACATAAAAATTGTATTTCAATAAAATAATAGATGGACGTAGAAATCATGCAGTCGGATCGTTTACTATTAGAGTTTCCATTTTCTTCTTTTACGATAACAATACTTACTATTAAAATTGCATGACAAATTTCTTTGGTACGAATTTGAGGTCATCTTTCTGTAAAACTGTGCGTGGTAACGACACGACGCTCATCTTACTCGGTTACCATGCAGGGAGTTACTCCTCCGAGGGAATCCTTGGAGAAACCGGATTGGTTCCCGCTTGCATCCCCACTGGTGGAAGTGTATATCCGTGATACTACTGTCGTGTGAGTGTATTTAGTTTAGTGCTGTGCCTTGTTTACGTTGTGAATGAATGAAGATTGAAGGAAGGGAGAAGGTCGAAGCACTTGCCAGTCTTTTCAGGCCCAACCTCCCGAAAGACACGAAGAGGTTCGCGAGGCTTAGCGTTCCCGTGCGACGAATGAATGACGATCACTCAATACGCACTGCGAGAGGTTTGGGATTTAACCCGGGTCGTTAGTGCACAAACAGGTGACTAGGAATTGTGCACCACCTCCTTTGCTACTAGTGTCTTACAAATTGCCGCCAACTCAACCTAGAACTCACTCGATTATTCCTGTGACCGGTCCTCTCTATCGGGACGGGCTATGACCGCTGGAGAATTTCCAGGCTCAGTGGTCAAACGAAGGCCCGGCGGACAACGAAGGCTCGGTGGTCAAACGAAGGCCCGGCAGTACAGGAATAGCGCGTAATGTCTTCATCTCTCGTGCCGCGCAACAAGGATGGTACATAATAAAAGAAAATGGACAAGATTTTACGTAAGGGGCATTCTCTAACGTACAGTATATCAATGATTACTACCAATATTTTGTGTATGTTCTAATAATTGAATCACCATAGTCTTGAAGTGCAACGTGTATGTGTTTGTTAAACATATGTAACAGAAGTATTACAAACTATGACGTCAGAACACAGTGTAATGAAAACTATAACACATATAAGTTATCTATAGTTACTGACATACATAAAGTATACCCTGAATCCAGATTTAGTGCATTATGATTGATACAGATGTTTCAAATATATGTGATGACTTGTAAGGATGTGTACCTATTAATGCTCAACACTGAATTCAGTTTAATGATCTAACTGATGTCACTCTGATACGTAATTGTAAATAAGCAAAAGAGCATTCATATGTTCAGGAGAAAACTCATTCCGCTTTTTATTAACTTCCGCAACATCACCACAAAATTGTTGAAATATGGTGGAATCTGCTGATTTTTACTTTTTCATTAACATAGAGTTGTGTCCGGTCTTTAAGTATCCGAATTAACCGAAAGTAAACGTATACACTCTTATAAAATTATACAATGGCACGTAAAAAAAATAAGAATGAGAAGATATATACTCTCCACTCTTTAATTTTTCAGCTACTTCATTCTTGAATTTAGCGATTTTAAGACTTCAATGCAGTTCGTGGTTGTTTCGGTGTACCGATTGAGTAGCAGCGTGGTTTCGTACCCACGCAGCACGTGAATAACAGATCGAGTCTACTGCCAGGCTCGAGCTCACGTCCAGGCTAGGTCCTCTGCATTGCAGAAGTCGCGCTGACGGCGAAAATCCGAGCGAACCTAGACAGCGTTAGCACAAGTCTATCTTCTACCCTATCTTTCATATCTACTTCAATTTCAGATTATATATTTGCACGGATATAACACAAACTAACAACATATGCTTCTTTTTATTGGCATGTATGACACTGGCTTCTGATTTGGATTATAGGTATTAAAGCCACGGACAGCCGTGTGGAGCATCGTTGCTTTTCTCTTACTGCTAAGGTCATCGAAGTTTAGAATTTTTAACATTAACAGCACACGGAAAATCGATATCGTTTAGGCGAAGTGGTGAAATGAGCCTTGCAACAAACTTTGATTAATTCCTGGTAGATACATCTGTTGAACACGGGGTACATATACTACAAAAAGCGCACCCTGCATTAGCATATATGTTGCTTTTTCAGTTTCGAAATATAATCGCCATTACTAAGTAAACGTTGTCTTCAATATATTCAATAACAGAGTGAATTTTATTTAAAAAACTACATCCTGTTATACATGTTGCTGAGTAGACAGTACAGTACTTTAGAACTGAACAATTGGAACCATAACGTTTATCCTAATTAATAGTTCGTACCTGAAATTGTAAGAGACAAGTGTTTTAAATCTATTTTAATGGAAGAAATTAACAAATAATATATTTTCCATGGTATTGAAGGCTGCGATTTGTCAGATAACTGTGAAATATGGGATAAACAGGAATGCTACGTATTTACGTCGTTAGCAAAGTTATACCAGCAAGAGGGGAAGATTTTTTTATATTATTATTATCTTTTTATCTGCTTAACGTCTGTCTAACAGCGAGGTCTTTAGAGACGGGAAAGGATGGGGGGGGGAAGGAATTCGGCCATGGCCTTTTGAAGGAAGCATCCCGGCATTTGCCTGGAGTGATTTGGGAAACCATTGAAAACCCAAATCTGGATGCCCGAACGGGGATTCGAACCGGCGTCCTCTCGAATGCGAGGCCAGAACGCTAGTCGTACCACCACCACGCTCGGTAACAGGGGAAGAAAAAATGCAGGAGGAACAGATAGAACATACGTATCGATAATTACAACAGCATTGGTACAATTCAAGTATATCCCTATCTATAACGTCCAACCTCGAATCAGACGAGCAGTTCTTTGTAAATGCTCCGTCTACAGATTCTGCAAAGAATGGGATAATGTGCAAGCTTTGAGTAGTTCGATCTTGCCAGCTGGTTGTTCCATTTTGCAGTGGGCGGACTCGGAACCCGTTCTTCCCCGCGTGGCCTTCGTCGCTCGGCTGCACCTCGAGACCTCTACTTGTTCACGTGATGACCGGGTGAGCGCTTCATCCGCAACAACCCGAAGGTGCCGCGTCGCCCTCTGGAAAAACCGTCACATAACTTCTTTCCTGCCAGCAAATGATGACGACGTTTTAATACTCGTCTGTACATCCTCCACGCTTGTCCATGAACTTCACGTCTGCTGTCATTAATGACAGTGAAGAAAACAGGTTGTAGCTAACCGATCGTAACTCAACCCGGGATACAAAATAAGCAATGGTTTCACGAAATAATCGACTCTGTGACATAAAGGAAATATTTTAAAAAAAAAAAAGAACATAATATTTAGCTCCTTGAGTAAGAATGAAAACTAATAATATATATTCATAGAGCAAAGCAAGACGACATAGGTTGCTATGGAAATAAATACTCAAGAGATTGTGGCTATCGGCGTAGAAGCGTAGATCAGGTGCTTTTGATTATCATTGCCTGAAAGAACCTGCATCTTCTGAAATTACCCAATCGATGTAATCCCTAGTGGATTAAAATAATATACAATAAACTAGAACTGTTTGAATCGAAAGAACTGAATTCTTTATAATTATAACTACTTCACAAATCATCGACAGTATCACATGGCGACCATGACAGGACTTGCATTTGTGTATATTTTCTAGTTTGTTTTGTTATGTTGTTAGTATTAAGAAGAGATTATCTGTAGTAAAATGTTTGTAAAAATCCTACTTGGATGGAATGAGAGAAATGGTTATCACGAGATGCAAGGTTTATTCTAAAAGTTTACCTGTGTCTTCCTAAAAAAAAAACATGCTAAACTTCAAGAGGCATGTGACATAACGGAAATATTTTTTAACAACGAAAGAAGAACATAATATTTAGATCTTTGAGCAAGGATGAAAATTAATAATATACTCTCAGAAAAAAGTAAGACGACATAGGTTGCTAAGGAAATAAATACTCAAGAGATTGTGGCTTTCGGCGTAGAAGCGTAGATTGGGTGCATCTGATTATCATTGCCTAAAGGAATCTGCATGTTCTGAAATTACCCAATCGATGTAATCCCTAGTGGATTAAAATAATATACAATAAACTAGAACTGTTTGAATCGAAAGAACTGAATTCTTTGTAATTATAACTACTTCACAAATCATCGATAGTATCACAACTCGTCTTAGCTATACACGCAACTATCAAGCGTTTATTTTCAACCACAGTGTCTTAAAAAAACTATTATTAGTTTACTTTTCACTTAACATATCTTGGTTGTCATTTCCAGTCAAGACGAGAGCAGCTTAAGTCATCTTTCGATCTAGATTACTTATGATGATAGCTTTTGGGTTACTATTCCAATATTCCTTGTTTCTTGCTCTTATATTGTCCGAAAGAGAATATTTAAACTTCCTTGACTCGCCTGCTCCTGGGTACGTTTTACAGTCTAGAACTTGACTCCTGAATCTCTCTTTGATAATGATATAATCTAGCTGATATCTGCCTGTATCCCCAGGACGTTTCCAGGTGTATATCCTTCTTGCATGGGTCTTAAACAGTGTGTTTGCCACAACTAGCTTATATCTTTTACAAATTTCTAACAACCTGCTTTCTCGCTCATTTCTTTCTCCTATACCAAAACTTCCTACAGTATTCGCCTCTTTTCTTTCTCCCACTATCGCATCCAAGCACCCATGATTATTAGATTTTCCTCCCCTTTCACATATTGGATTAATTCTTCAATTGTGGCGTCTATTTTCTCTATTTCTTCTTCATCTTCCTGCAACGTTGGCATATACACTTGTACTATCGTGGTTGGGGCTGTCTTAGTTTCTAACCTCATCAAGATAATCCTGTTACTAAAGTGTTCATAGTAACTCACCCGTTTCCCTACTTTCTTATTCATTACAAATCCTTCACCAGTGACTCCATTGACAGCTTGTGTGCTAATTATTCTGTGTTCCCAAGACCAGATATCCTGTGGGTCCTTCCATTTAATCTCACTTATCTCAGCAACATGTAACTTAAGTTGTTCCATCTCCTACCTGCCCTATTTAGACTTCTAACATTCCACGCTCCGACTTGTAGAATGTTTCTATCCATTCTGATGACTCCGCCCTGAGCAGTCCCCACCCGGAATATTTTACGCAGGAAGAAGCCATCATGATATATGAAATTTGAGAGGATTACGTGTCCTCGGGATTCACTTTTGTTCTTTAAAGCAATGATTTCCCATTGTATTCTGTAACCCCATGGCGTTAATCATTTCTGAATCATCCGCCGTTAGGGGCAGTTTCAAACCCCAAGGGCAAGAGGGTGCCTGAACCGCTCCCCGCTCTTCCGCCCTCCTTTCAGAGGCCGTTGGCAAGCAGTGGGTGACTCCTTATACCGGGAATCTTTCAGTTGCCAGATTCTCGTCCGTGCAAACAGAGTGCAACACGTGAAAGAGAGGTTGTAATTTGGCTGGAAAAGGCTAGTACCGTCTTTTCCAAACCCTTACACCCCGAGAAATCTTTAGAGCAAAGAATAAAGAAATAAAGTTTACAGTGGTATGGGCGTGTAAAGAGACATTCTTTTGATGTGGCTTTGGCAAGCTAATCTCCTTTTATGTAATTCTTGCTTCTATCTGAAACGCAAATCAAATTCGCTTCTTTCCACTTTTTAGGCCTCAAGATCTTCATTAGAAACTTCTTTCCTTTCTCTTTAATTTCTGTCAGTGGCTTCCTGGCTAATGTTTCGGCTGCGTATAAACATTCTGGCATCACTACCGTACTATAGTGCTTGTATTTCTCCTGATGAGAGAGTGATTTCGATCTTTATGAGTTTTGACATATCCTGAAAGCTATTTCCATCTTTCACGCTCTATATTCAAATGCAATCTTTTCATTAAATTTGTCAGCCAAATCTCACCAGGGTAATTGAACCTCTGGAGTCTTTAAATATCACCATATTTATCCCTCATTGCTAAAGTGTGATCTTTTTCGTCTATGATCTTGTTTTTTTTTCGATTTTGTCCCAGTTTGGACCGCGCGAGCAACTGGTTTGCTGGTTTGCTTTTCCTCATCTCCCACAATTTTTTCATTCTTTCGTCAAACCAGGTGGTCTTGGCCTTTGTTCGTTGTTCCTGCAACCGCTCGAATCTATCAGTTGATTTTCTATCTCATCTGGATGGGTCTCAACTTTTTCCAAATATTTTTGTCTCGTCAACCCATTTTGTTGTCACTTTTAGTTTAGTGATTTAGTTGAAAATTCTTTTTGTTAACCTACTCCCACTCATTCACATAAAGTGTCCGTTAAATTTCAGCCTTCTCTTGTGCACTGTGTTTGGAATTTTCTCAGCAAACCTATATAGACCCTCATTTTTTCTCTTCCACCATCAACCAGTTTTTCCCTTTATTATTCCTAAAATTTTCCTTATGATTTTATTCTAACTCCTTCATCACCATTTTCTGTGTTCATGGATTCAAATTACTCAAACAATATTTGTAGTACTGCCTTCTCAACTGCTTTCTTCAAGTACGTTACTAATGTTTTTAAACTGTCAAACGGTGCATCCGTATTGCTGTCAAATCTGTGTTCACATTTAACCTTTAAAGCTTCCCTACGCCTCTCTGAAGGAACTGGTATAACTAGTTCCTCAAAAAGCGGGCATGGTGTAGTATAAGGAAAGTACAGCATTCTGATCACTCTGAAGGACTAGGACAGATCGAAAATTCCATGTTCCCTGCTAGACTTCTGTCATTCATTTGGTGAGGAACATACCTGACAATACCTGAAGCAATGTCACTGGTGGCATGCAGCTAACGGTATCGTGAAAACTTGAATAAGTTCAAATGAATTTTGCAAGCAGGGGCACATGTTGTGAAGATCGCTCCACGATATTAGCTTGGCATAAGTCGACACCTTGTGAGTTGTCTGCATGAAGAAACTGGTAACTCTACGATTCAGCTGGTATATTAAAGACCACCATTTCCAAGAAAGTTAGTAAATGAGGCACAACAAAAAAAAAATGTATATAATCTAATAGCAGTGTTTCTCAAATGCACAATGACCAATATTCCAGAGAATTTAACAAACCGTCGTTTAAAGACTCAGATAACATGGAAATAACAAAATTTCATGGCGAAATGGAAATTTCACGGGTTACTCTCCCAGCCTTGTAATAATAAGATACTTCAAAGCATAAAAAGACCACTCAAATGAAGCTGCTCCGATGACATATTATTGCAATGAAACCTGTTCAGTGCGGTTGCAATGATTCGATCTCTCCAGAGGGCAATGGAGGATCATCAGTCGGATTCGAACAGGACAGGCGATCAATGCAATTGATTGGATAGAAACAATAAACATAGAGATATAAAATTGTACAAGCTTGTGACATGCACATCTGTTCTCACCTTTGTATATCTTTCAAAATATCATACTATAAATAAATGATTAAAATGCAATGAAACCAAAAATCTAAAGTATTCTAGCTTTTTTCAACGAAGTAACACAAGTTGAATGCAAATATTAGAAAAATTAGATCACCAGTCAATTTACTAGCAATTGTGTTAAGAAAAGACCGTAATTTCATGGGAAAAATTCCTTTGCACTAGACAATGTTCATATCGATGAGTTTTACGAATCTTGATGGAACGTGTCTGTGCATGTATGCTGGCTGGGACAGGTTAACTCACCTCATCAAGTTCTTCGTAGCAGCAGGTATCAGAAGCCATTGGGTCAATCAACTGACCAACTCCGTGAAAATTACTGACGAAGTACCATTAGCAGATGAGTCTACAATTGAATCACAACGTCCGTCAGTTTTCAGATAGTGACTGCAAGTTTCAAATTACGAAAAATTACGAATCCAAGTCGGGACAGACATGCACATCACAAAACCTTCAGCGTTCCAAACCGACGATGTTCCCCAGCACTGTCGTCTAAAATATTGGTTGTCTCTCACAATTGGTAATGAGAATTGGAAACACATAACATCTTAGTATATTTAACAACTTTATTCCTTGTTGGCTATTCCAATCAGTCGCCGTCTTTCATTTCATTGGCTGTTTGAGTTAGCATTACTATTGCATTTTGCAGAACTGTGTCCATGAAGTCAAAATTTCCAGCATTTCGATTTATCATGACTTTTAGATAGAACGACCCCCAGTACACCCTCTTACACTGTGATTTATTTAGCCACTTCTGTCAGAGATTCAAACCAGAAGCTTTTCTTAATCTTGATGGATATTCTCTCTGGTCACTCCTGCCGTTAGAAATACCACAGTCGGACTCGTTGCTAGGATGTTTACGAATGAGTCCCTAGTGTAGCTGTTTTATACCGCTTGTCCTAAGGAAACAATGAGGAAATATCTATTACTAAATTATTCGACGCATCATAAAAAATGTAGCAATAAATTGCCGGTAATGACATGAATGATGTATAAGCTAGTTTTGTAGTAAGATGTTTCGGCCTGATCAGGCGACTGCCACTTGTTGGAATACAGAGAGTATGCCTGGTGAGAAGGAAGAGGTAAAGATTGATTGACTAATGTGAAACACAATGTGAAACACAATGTGAAAAGAGAGTAATCATAGCTGCTAGATTAAAGACGTATGTAGGCAAATACAAATTGATGAGGATCTTAATCCACCCTCAACTGCTAGAGATGATCCAAAATGGTGGTGATGTAAATCTAAGTTAATATTACAAATGAGAAATTAATTCTGTCAGTTTATTAAGTACTCACGACTATACAGACCTTGTTAAAATTTGACAAGGAAATACTTAGGAAGAACATAGGATAATTTTTTCAGGATAAATAACATTTTTTGTAATGAAATTTTTAAAACTATCGGGACTGTGCTATATACGAGTTGTATAGATGTGGATTTGCACTGTATGCGATGGGTATCAATAAGGCCCAGGGTCCGACGCTGAAAGTATCAAGGATACGCTTAGAAAAGATGAGTCTTTCCTATTCACTGTTATATGCTGCTAGCTCACGGATTTCCAACCCCAAAAGGCTATACGTGTTATGAACCGACTGCAAAACCAAAAACGTTGTGTACAAAACGATATTGACGTAAGAAATCTCCAGAAAGTGACATAATATTAAACCATTAACATAAATCTGCCGGAGGAACTGTGGTAGGCAGTCTAACTGCCATTAGTTTGTTGCTATTTTTAGACATTTAGAAAAGTGTTTCTTTTCATGAGACAGGTCTTATGGTGGCGATGGTTTTCCCGTCATATTATCCCGATGGTTTTTGGGACACCTTTTATCTTATTTACAGCTATCTATGTCCATTTCTAGCAATAAAATTCTTGATTCGCGCGTACGAATTCGTGGAAGTAGCTAATAGTTGAAAAACTGGTACTGGCTTTTAACTATTGTTGGCGCTATTGAAAAGAAAAGTGATGAGTGCCCCAGTTTCCAAAGTAACACGCGCGTCCCCTGAAGGTCATAACGATGTGCTAATTCTGAGACAAGCGCTCTTTTTTTTCGTACCGGTTTGTATGCAGCGCGTGGAGAGAAAAAGAGAGCCACTGTGGCTCAGCTGGCTGGAACAAAAAAGACCGCGAGACTTCAAGGCCAGCGGGCCTGACCTCTGCGCTTCTGGCTGAGGCCAGGTCGCGCAACATACACTGTACACCTCCAGCTGGTCCCTCCCGCCAACAACTGCACACTACACAGCGTCTGTCTACCTTACACCTACAGAGAGTCCAGGAATGAAAGCATAATGCTGCAACTTATTTTAGTAAAAGTCACCATTTTCGAGATACTGATTATTTAAAACATGGTGTTCAGTTTATTCCAGGCCTTTTTTCCAAATTAAGGCTTTTTGAACCTTTGTTTTTTTTTTTAAATTTACTCAAAGATATTTGTGTCATCTAAAACAATGTTCTTTTTTTCCTTAAAACGTTAAAAAACCTTATTCAACAAAAAGATATATTTCTACGAATCATTGTCCAAATTTCCCAAACAATGAAAAAATAGTTGCAGGGTAACTTCAATTCGATAAAGTTTTATTTTACTAAAGTCCAAAACACCAACCTTCGTGCTTTAGAACTACCATAAAAACATAATTTTAAAAGGAATGTTAAACGATTATACCATTTTAAAATTGGCGATAACGAAGCAATTTTTTTAATGTAATTGGCACAGTTATATATACATATATCACAAAGACAGTAGTTTGAATTAATTTTTATACACTTTTTACATAACTTAACTTAGTCCACAACCCGAAGGTTGGTTGGATCCTTCCAAAGGAGGAATACTAAGCCATTGTGACAGAGGTAGGACGGCCAGTTCCTTTCCTCTGGGACCTACAGTTTAACCTTAACCCTTTGCAGAAATGATGCCTGAACAGCTCGAAGTGTGTCAGAAAATGTCTGGAAGTAAATGGTCACCTTTTTGAGCACCTGCTGTAGACATGGCTGCAAATAAGTAAGAAAAAGCATTTAAAAAATCAATTTCGTCATTATCCTTTAAAATTACCTTCCATGTTTACAGAATGAAAATTACATGTAATTATTTAAACAATAATTAAAATTATACACAAAAAACGCGAATATTCATTTTTCGCGATTACAGCGCCATCTGTGAGGCTAACAGAAAAGTGAGTTAAGCAAACTATTTTTATTTTTACATGAGGAATCGGAATCTTCAAAAAAAATAGGGGTTCCCATTTAAAACAATTAAGTTGACCTTGTTGTAACGACAACAGCGCCACCTGTGAAAAAAACAATATCACATAATTGTAGCCCCCTACTGTACGATTATTTTTTATATAGGTTATTGTTTGTTAAAATGCTTTCTTTCTGAAAGATTTCCAGAAAACATATTAAATGCCCCACCCTGTAGTAAGACATGATGCGACCCTTTCATTCCTGGACTCTCTGTATAAACTAGCTGACAGCATGCTACCATTTTTTGAGTATATGCTTGTGTCTAAAATAGTTACGGTATTTAGGGTCAAAAATCGTAACAGTTTGGAATAGTTCTGGAAAATTCTGCTGAGTTTTAAGGGAGTCGGAATGCGTAAAGACAGAGATTTTTCAGGAGCAGAGACACTATAATAATACTGATGACTGCTGTACCGGATCGAGGTGAAAAATGAATATGAAAGATGTTACGCTCTACGGGTTAGATCTGCGAAATTTTAAGAATTTTCATTGAGTTTGAAGGGGCGTAGAAGGACTGAAGACAGAGGTTTTGCACCGACAGAGAACAGTACATAGTAAAAGGGTGAAAGCTCATGACAGCGTGAGGAGACGTGATTGTCGTTCACTCCGCAATATTTCAAGAATATCTGTTGTGTTTGAAGGGAATCTGAAAGCTTAGATACAGAAATTTCGTGCGGAGAGAGACTACACAGTATATAGGATAGGGCCAAAAGCCATAGTCACGTGACCTAATATGGCTGAAGTACGTACTGAACCTGTATGTAACACTAAGGACGCACTCTGGAAAATTTTGAAGTATTTCTGTTTAATGTGAAGGAAGATTGCGTAATGACAGATATGCGAGGTCAGACAGGGCCTACTTTATTGTACAGATCTCTAACAGCCTGTCTCTGTCTCTTTATTTGAAAAAGCATAACGCAACAAGTACGTAATCGATTTTGATGGGGTTTTCACAATTTTAAAGCTCATGGTCTATCTTAAAATCTGTAGTATACCTAAAGCCTGTTTGTAATCAGTACGTGAGTGTGAAATGATAATCTCTTCCTAACGTCAACAGATGCACATCAAATATTCTTAATACAATCTCGAGTTGAGATTACACGCAGAAACTAAGATAAACAATCATATTAGCATAGAAATTCGTAACCACATAAAGGAAATTAACTTTTGTGCCGCTATTTGTTGATTTTGGCTTTAAAAAAACGTTCACCAAACTGCGATTTATAAACACGCCATCACGAAATTTCGTTTAATTTAATTGCTATGGAGCGTTTTCTCCGGTGAGACTGAAGAATTTCCAATAGTATTCCCCGTATTTATTTATTTATTGGAGATACTATTCGTTGTTAGACTCATTTCGGAGAAGGTTTAATTCTTTTGAAGTTTTTGACTTGATTTAAATTCGCTCCGGTAATTTCGTACGTTAATATTTCCCTACCTCTGGTGATGGATAAATTTCAATTGAAATAGTTTGCGATCAAGATGAACATATTGTTGCCAAGAGTTAATGAAAATGATATTTTTTCTTTGTGCTAAATGCTAGAAATAAACTACATTACACACCACAGATAAAATACTAACTTAATTTTAATCTCTATTGGTACTCAGTTGTATTACGTTAAAATACATGAAAACTATACATAAAATGTTTTATGGAGCTGTAAGAACCACTGAAATAAGAAAGTAGCTAAAAGAAAGTAAATTTCTCACATAAAATATGGGTTTTATCCTGTTCTGGGTTAGTGATCGTTACTCGAAAATAATTAAAATCCGCCGCACACGCAATCGTCATACACACAGGGCCACCCAGTTGAAGCAAACGACCGTATTAAACAAGAACAGAACTGAAAGATAGGGAAAAAATAAAAAAGAGTAATCAACACCAATCATTTCAAATTGTAGATGACCAAAAGTAAGCAAGTTTAACAAACAGCGTTGTCACTGGTTGACAGCTGGCAATTGTATAGATGCTGGATGGTGTGTTATGACATCACGCACAAACTACTGAGCAGATTTGGGTGTGGTTTTACGGGCTGTCTTAAAACATGAGGTCTGTTTTATGACTGTACGTGATCTGGCAGCAAAGCAGACGGAGATGTAGCAACGCATTTGTCACGTCTCAGAAGAAGAATTGTACGAGCTGGCGGTGCTAGATGAAGGAGTTGTTATTGTGGTGATAAAATCACTAACTTGGAGACCTCACTATCTCGGTTGAAGCTATCATCAGGTAGTCCAGAACGTAAAAAATTATTAAAAGTATCAGACTGAAGTTTTGCAAATATTAACGTGTATTGGGAAAGAAAAGCGAATGCAGAATAGCAGAAAATGCTGCGTTTACAATAATCTACATCTCGGTATAAATAGAAAATTGTTCATTTGACTCTTTAAAAAGACGTTTTAATTACAAAAGACGATTTTTAAAGGAACCATCCAGGCATTCGCCTAGAATACTTTCGGGAAACCATGAAAAACTGAAATCTTGATGGCAGGACTTGAACCCACGTCCTCCCGAAAGCCGGGCCCGTGCTTTACCGCTCATCAACCACGAACCTGCAAAATTACCTCTAACTGCTTAACTTCATTTTTGGCTCTAAGGACAAGGGGAAAGTCGGGTAGCCTCGGACATTGAAAGTACTGTACTAAAAAACCAACCACGCTGCGTAGGTAAACCATTATTGCAAATATGCGCCCTGTAGAGTAAAAACAAATGCAACTAAGCTGCGGCTTGGGCGCGCAGTGAGTTCCACACTACTGTGTGTTTTGTTCCTGGCAGAAGTTTTTCGTCCCTCCTGTCAAAATTCGTTGGAGATTATTGAATATGATGCGTCAAATAAACGCATAGTAACGTGGGCCGAAAATTCAAAAGGGCGAGATTTTAACATCTTCACCACATAGAAAATGTATAGTGTACGGGAAAAAAGTAAAGGTAGTAAAAATGATGAAGCTAAAACATATATAGATAAAGGCGGTATGAAGAAGTTGAATACAAACAAAAGTATCCAAAATCTTACCGCAACAAAGCGAGTAAAACAGACCGAATGCATCGTACTTGAAGAAATTTTTTAAGACGAGGAGATTTAGTGTAATTAATCAAATACTGGGGCTCATGAAGATTGCCTTTGTATAGATTCTTCAAATATCCATTATTATTGTGGTTTTTATAATGCCAAAAAATGACTAGGCCACCATTTATTACTCTGTATTTAACAGATGCAAGTAATGAATCGCGTTCAAACCTAATTTCGTACTGAAGTAAAATGCGTATAATCACTCGACTGTTAGCTTACAAAGGAGAAAATCTAAATTGGAAAGGAAGATAAGGATACAAGGAGAAAGAGAGATAGGAAGAAAGGGAGATAAATGTAATAGTTGAATGTCAGACATTTCCTCCAAATCACCTGGATTCTCACGCAAATGATTTTTGAGTGCGCAATATTTGGAATAAATGTCGACCACTAAATACTTTCTAGTATCAAATTCCAACTCTCCATTTTCATCAACTTTAAGCGAGAGTATATTTTCACTCAAGAATATTTGCTAAGTTTCATCCATTAAATAATAAATTACCAACAAAAATTGTAAAAAATTGTTTTAGTTTGTTTTTTAAGTTCTGTGAAATGCATATCATTAGTAATGTTTACTTACGAGTACATGGATAAATAGTAGTTTGCAACAGTATAGAAAGAAATAAAAAAAAGAAGAAAGCAGTTTGTCTTCTACGTTTAGAGAATTGGAACTCCATAGCACTTTGTTTTTACTTATGGCTTTACGCCTCGTCGACGTCGAGGTCATTAGAGGCGGTATAGGTCTGGGGACAAGGAACGGTAAGGTATTCAGTCACAGCATTTTGAAGGAAGCATCCCGGTTTCATAAATACTACTAAAATCGTATCACCACGCTGCTTACTTAATGAACCACATAGCTGTAAATTGTTACTCGCCATACAGATTTATGCAAATCTGAAACCCTCCCAGGTTTTTTTTTCCCCGTTACATCTGGAATAGCTGCTAAACTCAAATTTCACCATTTTACCATTTAACTACCTCCAATTACTCGTACTGTTCTAACTATTGTTTCAGACTTTTTATCACGTAATTGTGGGATAGTACAGTGACTACAATCCACTACTCTTAATTAAAACTAACTACCCGTTCCCGAGGCTGGGCTCGAACCAGCAACCCAAAAGGCGCGACCACCGCCGTGCACTGCCTAGTTGACTCATCTGTAGCCTTATATTCTTATGTGGTATCATATTTCTGAATCTGTTAGTTCTTGTTTATGTTCCGTGCGAAGGACCTTACATCTTGCTCTTTTGTTCGTTGGCATTGTGGGCAGCTTTGTCCGTCCTGAATGTCGTACCTATCCGCCCTTGATGTTTCCGGGAAACACTACCGCGCGGGCCTTGACATACCTCGCTGTCCGCTCGGCGATAAAGCTACAATGCGCCTACTTTTTTGGCAGTCCTTTTTTTCTTCTTAAGAGCTGAAGACTTCTCATGGACAGTACACTCTAAGGATAAGTACAAATTGTTCCAATTTGTTCTCTAATAATGTATCTTAGGATGATTATGGATCATTTATTTTCAAAAGTAGAGTCTATACTGTATAATATAAAGCTACTGTGGGCACCGTGTCGTCGTTTCTGACGTAACGCGTCCGTTACGGGACTAATTACGGCCAGAGATGTTACTACAAAATAGAGGTTATGAACGTTATTTAATAACATAATAAGAGTTACATCTACTTAAGTAACCGAGAGGAAATTAACTATCAGAGCACTGTAAGAAAAGTATGTATTGTGTTTAAATTTAAACATTAATTATTAATTGATTTTTTGATTATTTAGATTCAGTCCATGCAGATGTTTTCTTATACTCTATGTCCAGAGGTATAGCAGCTACAGTAACATGCAGGGCTTAGAAGCTAGTTTAGTATAATTCCTACTTCTCGATTAACTACGGAAAACCAATGAAAATTGTAATGATGAATGGTGGTGTTATTAAAGCCTTCATCCTATCCTATAATCCTGTGTTCAAGTCGACAATCCGTTAATGCTATACGTCAATCTGTTGTCACAATGGCCTGCTATTTCCTTGCTTTGAGTGAATTAATAACGTGATGTAACGCTGCCATAAATATATATTGAAGCACCTCCACGCTCCGAAGATCAAGGTACAGGTTCCCAAGGAGGACGCGAAGCCAAGTCAGGGGAGGTTGTAGGGCGTGGGGTGCAAGGTAGTTTCGCTACGCGTGTGGAATATACTCTAGCTCAGCAACGCCTCTTAGAGTTGAAATCCTTTACTTTAACCTAACGTTCTTATTAATTTGAAGTAGGCATTTACGTTGTGTAAAATCGTCTCGAGCATTCCACCGGGATAGCGCGTCAGTAAAAGTACAAGGCGACGTTTTGGAGCCTGCCTCTTGCTAAATCGTCCCGGTGGAAAGCTCGAGAAGACTTTACACAACTGACTCACCGAGGAAGCCTACATTCTTTCAGGCATTTACCTTTTTATTAATAAAATTTTGGATGGGTGGGGGAGCGGCGTGGGAACTTATTTTAACTCGTTAACTGTCACGGCAAATGCCAGGCAACTGCTTCCTTCCATTTGAAAGGGAAGGTCACCACTACGTTTCGGATATTTATGACAAGTCGTAGTTTTTTCCTGCCTTCTTTTTGAGCGGTATTTATGAATTAAACACTGATTAATAGTTTCTGATTGCATTTAAATGTTTTTTATATTGCATATAAATGCATATTCCCAGTTGTAATCATATTATGATGGTATTTATGGCCATATTTTGAGAGAAAATCTCGTAATTTTTTTGATAGTACGGGAAATTCGCTAAAGGTTATAGATGAGAATAAATTAAGATAATTATTCATAGAAATGTACTCCTGTTATATATTTGAAGAAAAAACAAAACTGTCACTTAATTGGATTCACCAGTGAAGATGTAAAGTTATATATTATTGTTACTCTTAATCTCTACAATGAACCAGCAGCTTTCCTGTGTCGAGTCTCGTCTATCAATGTCTCACTGTTGCCAATACTTTTGAAAATAATCCTCACTCAGTGTTAAATCTGCAGTGGATCAGTGAGTACCGCCATGTTGAAAACAAAATATTCTGAAAGTGTGAAGTTACGAAGTTATGTAAAGGAATTTGGAGAGGAATATTTTAGTGTGGACGAAAGAGTTCCATTCTGTAAATTATGTGATATTAAAATGACTTCAACAAAGCGATTTAAAATTTAATTTCTCAATGGTGCAGTGAGTGCACGAAAGCGAATTATGCTGTCTACATGAGAGCGACACTACTAGGTAAAATAAATGGTGTAGAATTGAGGATGTTTTAATGTATGGTAAATATAACTGTTTCGTGACATATTGTTATTTTCAGATTATATTTACCCTTTTTTAAGGTCATTTTTACGTGCATATTTCTCTCTCTCTTTTTTTTTTTTTTGTCGTAAGTATCCGAACCATAGTCATCACCTTTATCGCTATGCCTGGAATAAACGCAACCTCACCCTCGTAGACGTTTTTAAAGAAAAAATATTAAGGTCATAGTTCTTGACTACGTGACCTGATGTTATCTATCTCCTGAGTCTGATAATTGT
Source organism: Vandiemenella viatica (assembly GCA_031002005.1). Classification (NCBI taxonomy): domain Eukaryota; kingdom Metazoa; phylum Arthropoda; class Insecta; order Orthoptera; family Morabidae; genus Vandiemenella; species Vandiemenella viatica. The sequence goes on from JARYHS010011408.1 coordinate 197,847,673, forward strand.
TGGTAGCAGAGTGTAAAAGTGACGTAAATCTTTTTCGGGCCTCATATTTCTGTCTAGCATTACCAAAAACTCCGAAGTAACTGAAGACCAATGTTAATCAATATACCCAGGCCTTGGTTGTTTCGTTACGTGATTAAACTATTACGCCATATTAAATAAATATTAAGAAGTATCTGAAACGCTTTTATGTCCTATTTCTGTCACTCAATTTCTTGGTAACACAAAAGAAAAAAATACGTCACGTGAGAGTTTGTGGGATAACTAAGACGTTGATGGATATGGCTGTCGGGGAACAAATACGATTCAATTTATATCCATTTTAATTGTCCCCAGATAAAGGATAGAATATAGTCTTTTATATTTTGAAGAAGATGAACTTTTTCTTGTTTTCACACCGAACTACATATGAGAAGTATGATATCCGAGGAATGCAAGGTCCCGTTTTAGCAGTGATTGTTTGCCCGAAACAAACCATACACTAGCGTTATTAATGACTCCCTGTGTGTACGCGTGTGTCATCATGATAACAAACCTTTCACTACAAAGAATGCAAATTTAATCAAAAACTTGCACGCTGCGGGTCCCCTACACATTATGCACTACATTTGATTAATTTTTTAAAAAAATACTAATAAAACAGTTTTACGCTTTGCGAAATTTTCTTTCAAATGATATATATAAAGCATTAGTTATAGTCAATTATACATTACTTCACAGTGGCTCTTACAACAACAACAAAAAATAAATATAAATAAAAAATAAAAAAATAAAAAATATAAAAAAAAATCGCAACATATTTAAGTAGTTTCTGATTAATGAAATTCTATGTTGAATGAAATATATTAATTTTTTCTTAAAAAATTAGTTGTTAAAACAACTCTTTTAGTTAAATAAAATCAATCCGAGTGAGTCAATCGATAAAACACGACGTTTCTGTGCTCACAACTTTTATTAGTTTATTCATATTTAACGCGGAGGACCGCTCCAGTCCTACAACTGTTTTAGTTATAAAGAAAAGACCGCTACCGTTTTCCTGTGAACTTAAGACACTCATATTATTGAAAATTATCGCAAATTGGATTTTTTATGGTTCTTTCGCAAAAAAAAACTGGTATAAATGGTGTACTAAAAGCATTCAGCCATTCGCGTAATTGACGGCGATACAAACTTCTACTTAGTAACCATGAATCTATACATATAATAAACAAGTCTATCATGTAAGACGTCATCTTTCACGTCATGACGTCACTCTATGACGTCGCTCTATGACGTCACGCTTTTAGTCTCTCTATTTTTTTTTTTGTCCAATTTACGATCAGATTTGTTGTTCTAGGTTATAAAGAGACGTTATTTAATAACAGATCTATTTATCTAAGCATCAATGAATATATTAACTGTCAGAACACTGAAAGAAAAGTACGTATTTGGATTAAATTGACATAATTATTATTAGTTGCTTATATTTATTTAATATTTGTTTGATGTGAAAGTATTCGTTAAAATCTGTGGCCATAGATGTGTCAGATAAAACCTTTGACTTTAAAGAAGGCATAAGTAAATTATTTTTTTTTAATATTTTTTTATTAGTGTCCTATTACTTAAATCATTACTTCGTTTGAAGGAAAGCAGATCGCTATCTATACAACTTAGACTACAATGAAATCTAATATTACCTGGCATGATATAAGTTAAGATTTTAATTAATTTCCTTTGCTTTTACTGATGACATGTTTCAGCCGTATGTAACTGTATTAGCCATTCAACCGTTGTAATATCGATCTGAATCACGGATAACGTGGTGGCAGATGTAAGAACCCGTGAAGATTTTTGATTTACGAGTATTAATGTGCGTGCAACTGAAGCATTGTTTCTCTGGCGCCATGTTTAGCGTAATGTGTTGTTAGATTGAAATTCAACCTGGATCAGGATAGCAACAGAAACTTTTTGTTACAGCGTAAAGCAATAGGAATTACATAATGCTTTATTTTTTCTATTTATTTAAGCAATCGCTAAGAAATGAATTGGCAGAAAACTGAAAGAAAAGTATGTGTTTCGTTTAAATTGGCATGTTAATTATCACTTGATCGTTTAAATTGGCCTATTAATTATCACTTAATTATTTTTTACCGAAATCATTACTTGGTTTGAATGAAAGAAGTTGCAAATTGATCGCGATCTATGCGGACTAAACCACAGTTAAAACTAATATTACGTGGCGTAACATAAGTTGTTAAGATTTATTTTTTCGTTTTCACTGGGGTCATTATTTCAACCGCATGCAAGCTGTGTTGTTCGTTAATATATCGATCTTCATCACAGATAAAAAAAAAAAAAAAATTGTGAAAACTCGTGAACAATTTGGATCAAGTTTATATCGCGATGCATGATGACACTGAAATGCGATACAGGGGATATATTAATTCGCATGTGAATGTAGCTTTGATTTTTAGCGACAATTTTAGCGATGATTGTGGTTAGATTGAAATACAACCTGGACCAAGTTGACAACTGAAACTTTTTGCTACATCACAAGGGACGAGAAATTACAGCACATTGGGCTTTATTTTATAACAATTCTATTTAGGTTAACAATTTAAAAAAAAATTAACTGTCAGAACACTCCATCAAACCCATCATTTTTGACGGCCTTTGTGTCTAGTATTTTAATAAAAGTCTTCCACTTCCCGCTAACCCCCTTCTAATTGTTAGATCATACTCATTTCTTGTTCATTAGAGGTTACATTTAGTGAAAAATCTTTAATTTCTCTAAATTATCGCGATATTTTGCCATGTTCATTAGAGGTTACGTTTAGTGAAATATCTCTAATTTCTTTAAATTATCGCTATATTTTGCCATGTTGGACTGTTTGGAGTGGTGCAATACGATATCAACTGGCGATCTCTTATCTGTCATAACGACTCGTGTGCTGGTAAAAAGCGGTATCGACGCCAGACCACTAGACAGAGACTACCTGGGCGGCTCGGCGCGGCGGTGTGGTTGTGGTTCTCGGAAAGCGGACTAACCAGCCTGGTGGTCGCGGGGTGTGAGGGAAGGGGCAGCCTTAACTGCAAACCCAGGCGCCGGAACGCCAGTCGGCTCGCAGGGGCCGCGCGCAACAGGTGGGTGTACAACAGCAAGTGGACAGCCAGTCTCCTCCAGGAACAGGTACGTCGTTTACCACCGTCCAAAAAGAGATTCCGTGCGTTACTGAAACACGATATCAAATTCGTCTACCCAATCGCAAAGGTCGCTGGCTCGATTCCGACTCTACGAAGAGGATTTTTAATTGAGTGATGTGCTGTTTTCATTTACCCATACTAACAGAAAGACCTTCACGCTTAACTGATACAAAACGTGAGAAAACGAGGACAAAACATGTAATGCGCTTTATACCTTTATTTATTTACTTATTTTTTTTTTAAATCTGGGACACTGGTAAAATGGTGATTGCAGAAGCTGCACTTGGTGGAACCCCACCTGTAAGTTTGATGACTGGAAGAATTATTTCGAATAATGAATTAGACATCATACCAAAGAAAGTTTGTTCGGTGATCTCTCACTCTTTGCAGTACAGTTGAAACAACGATTAAATTTTTGTTTCAGTATTACGAGTCAATATTGTTGATAACAGTTCTTAAAGTTATTTTGTATGCATTCATTATCAGTCGAATTACCAATGTGACAAGATTTTGATAACTTTCAAATTTTCAAACTTCTATGCATGGAGTTTTAATAGTGTATCTCTTCTCAGTAATTCACATACTGACAAATGTGCCGTTCTCTACGTGATAACTGGATTATTTTTACTTGAATTGTGATAAATTAACACCTCCAAAGATTAAAATTACTAATTATCATATCTCTGGCCCTTAGACATAAAAAGAGGTAATACTTGCTTATCAACAACCTTTTGACTTCAGTAGGAAAAATTCTGTCTACACTCTGCTGGTATGAAACATTCTGAACCTATTAGAATTTTGAGCTCTCTGTGACTGAATGATTGGGTTTCGCGTTGACCTATTAACAAACGCAAAATTTTGCTTACGACCGATGGTGTTACTTTTCTCTGTCTTCACTGTATCAGTAACTTCACTCTCCAATAATAGATCCATCAAACTTGGATTACTGTATCTCGATTAAAACAAACATTGAAAAGCAATGTGGTAATAAAGTGATAATAAATTATGAGTGATATGAGAGTCATCCAAATGACTTAGAAGTTTTCTCTGTGATCATGAAAAAGAACTACGAATACGTTGTTGTTTGCAAGTCTGATAGAGTACTACAAGGTTATAATCTAAGATCCTCTGCAAATGGCTCGATTGCATAATGTAGTATTAGGTGTGAGTGAAGTGTGCAGTGACCTGTTTACGAAAGCCCGCAGTGAAAGTAATAAGGAGGCAGCCTTGTACCGAATCAGTTGTCCCGCGGTACCTAATGTCGTACTTTCCTACCGCAGGGCGGGCAATGATCTTTCGGCCCAGACGAAAAGCTTCAAACACGGATCTGATTGAGTCTTGCTAGCGACACTGGAAGAAACACTGCATGTTGGGATCAGAAGCAGTTTCTCAAACAAACTTCCGGATATTTCTGTTCGGTAGAAAATACATAATATGGTTCTTCGTCCATCATACCTGTAACGGGCCAGTATGGCTGCGTGCATTAAGGCGCCACCACACCAGGTCTGGGGGGAGGGGGGGGAGGGGGGGGTACAACGAGACCAGGCTCGAGTCCTGATTCCAGCCTACCGGACGTTTTAGGCGGTTTTTCGCAATCACCTAGGTGAATACTTTGAGGGGCTCCAATATCTGCCTCATAAACTACACATTACACAAACAAAACATCCATTCATCATAGAAAACATAGTTTCCCCCCTCCCCCCACCGCAAATATTGCTCCACTAACTGACAATTCCAGGTTCTAACTACCCAATGGAAACGTTGTACAGATACCTTGTTCCAAGCCAGGAGAATCAAGGGCTTTCATGCCCATATAGTTTCTATTTGTGAATAGTAATAATTGCCCCTGAGGAAAGGAACACAAATTATTCAGATGCTTTTTGTTTTCTCTTTATTTGTCCTCTTCCCAAAACCTCAACCACAGCCACCGAGTTCCTCTTTCATTTGTTCTGTCCACATTGTACCTGTTTTCTTCTTTATTTTGAATTTCATTTTCATAACATTGTTCATGAAATATCCCCACTTCTGTGTCATTTCGTTACTAATAACTGCAAGATTTAAGCCCAGAGAGGCTCTGTGGTTAACGCATGTGATTGGGGAACGAAAAGTCCCCGGTTCGAATCCCTGTCTCGGCGGGGATTTTCATAGGCTCTTAACCCCACCTTCACCTACAGCATAGCTTGCTGTGTAATGTGAAGTACGCCAGAACGCTTCCGTGGTTCAGATTCCACTTTAAACTGTACGTCCCCTATAGGGTTAAGGACCCTAGTTCTAACACTGATGTGTGCACATCCACAGCTAATTCAAGCTAAACAGAGGCTTCACGTGGTCCTATATATAGGTTACGCCCAGACACCGAAAACGCACAGTGAGCGAAAAAAACGACCACAAGCCGTTGTGGTTTCTTGAAAACGGCCGCAACACGGTTTGGCTTATCAGTACCTAGTTCTTTATGTTCACGACAAATCGGTCCAGGGTGCATTTTTGTATTTAATATATATGATTCTTTTTACCCATCGAGTTACAAGTCTCTCTCTCTAAAAAAAAAAAAAAAAAACACCATAGATGTGAATTGTGATAACCTAGACCAGACGCGAATTTCGTGTTGTGTCCTTTGTTGAGTTAGTGTTCTGGATGTTTTTTGAAAGTGCCATAACGCAAATAACGTGTTTTCGCCGTTTTCAGGGAACCAGAACGCGTTGTAGTGTTTTTTTTTTTTTTTTTCCTCTCAATGAGCGTTTTCGGTCTTTGAGCCTAACATACACACACTGGCATTAACTCAAAAACAAAGGGTTTTTGTACATATGTTTATATGATCATTTTTCATTGTTCTGGTGTGATCATCCCACCGGAATAGTTTGTAAAAGTATTTTTGTGGCATTCTGTATATAGGCCTATTAATTAATATGTCTTCATTTGTAATGGTTTTGACACTATCCTTCAGTCAATTACTCCTCTGTGTAGTTACGTTTAGAGCTGCTATTGTAATTCTAGTACAATGGAAGTACTGTAGCTTAACAGCGCATTGTTACTGTAAGTAGACGATGATGATGTCCTCAGTGAAGGCTAAGGTAATGGTTGTTTACCTGGTAGCAGGTCGTTATATTGGCGGGGCTGTTACGATCGCCTTGTTGCAATCCCTGCGCACTTTCTCCCGCCCGTCGCAAAAACAGAAGCACAGCTGAGAGACGCAAAAATAAACAACGCCACATAACGGGGGAAAGTGTGGGCTAGCGAATGCGCAGGCATCTCCAGCTGATACGGTTTCGACTCGCGCCGCTTCGGGTTTCGAATGATTCGTGTTTCAGCACTATTCCAGGTGTCACGTAACAGTTACTCTCACGCTTACGTTACACATCACTTTCGCCGCTTAATGATACGCCAATCACTTTTGCGCTGTTTTAGACACTTTCAGGTATATTTACAGTCGGTAACGCACTGTCCTCGCATTTGGCTGGACGCGGGTTTCAATTCCTATTTTTTTTTCATGATTTCCCAAAAACATTTCAGGCGAATACAGGGATTGTTCCTTCAAAAGACAATGGCTGAATTCCTCTACCATTCTTTTATGTTCTCTAATTACCTCGATGTCGACGAAGCACAAAACCATAAGCAAAAAAAGAAAAGCGTATAATATTTTGATTTTAGTATTATACTATAGTGTTATCTCATTGCAATAATATATAATTGATCCGTGTTAAGATTTTTGTTAATATTCCGAAATTAGTTTTTAAGAGAATTAAAACTTTTTCTTAAAGTAAGACAGGATTTATTTCATTAGTTTGCATTTATAAAAATTGAAATTGGTGACACGAAGATTCTACCAAGCGTCGTGGGTGAGCGGTAACGCTCTGGCCTCGCATTTTGGAGGATGCTGGTTGGAATTCCCGTCCAGCCATGTAGATTTGGGTTTTCAAGAGTTTCCCCAGATAACTCCAGGTGAATACCGGCATGGTTCCTTCAAAATGCCATGGCCGAATTCCTTCCCGTTCCTTGACCTCTATCCTTTCCCACCTCTAAGGACCTCGACGAGGCGCAAAGACATAAGCAAAAAAAATAATAACAAAAAACACAAAAACAAAAGCAAACGAAAAAAAACGAATATTCTCAGTGATTCTTATTTTTTTGGCCTGCTCGATATCCTCTAACAAGGCCTCCGCTTTCTCCCCCCATGATGGCGATGTTGGCCATTTACGTGCGTGATGAGTAACTCAGGTTTATGTGTTATTTGTATACAAAGTGAAACAGTTTTCTTTGGTATGTGTCCGTGTTTACGTAAGCAGTTTGTCTGCTTGCTAAGTATTAGTTTGTTTGTGCATTTTGTAGCGATGGTGCAGAAATTGAGAACCATAAAACATTAGCCTATATGTTTATATAGGTACACTGTAAGTCAGACCGGATGCTTAAATCTAGGACCGTTTTACTTCTTTATGTCTAATACAGCGCACGCCAATCAAAATAATAGAACATTGAAACCAGAGTGAACATCTTTGTGCTTGTAAAATGTGATTTACTCAGCGCTTCAGTAGTGTGATTTATTTTGATTGTAGGATCTGTTCTCCACGTTACCGACTCATAAGAAGCTATATTAGAGTATGTGTGAGAAGTTCTTCATTTTTAAAATCGGAATGTGTGATATAATTGATTGTTTTTTTTTTTAATTTTATTTCTTTAGCGTTTCACCTCTCGCCCACGTCGAGGTCATTAGAGTCGCTATATTAATTGGTGCAAGGAGCGGGAAGGAATTCGACCGTTACATTTTGAAGAAACCATCCCAGAATTTGTCTGGAATGATTTCAGAATTATTTATTACCTTACCGGGAATGGAAAGCGTGTCTTCCCGAAATAGAAGCCGGGTCTTTAAACAATCGCCCACCACGCTCGCCCGCTTATTACACATTTTAATCACTAGAAACTATGGTCAATCATCTCGGATGACAGTATGACTTCGAGCAGGTATCTAATAATCTCCATACATTTGAGACTAAAACATTATTATTTAGTTACACATTTCAAAGACAAAACTAACCATTACTTCAGAAAAACCCTCTCCTCCCTTCTCTCTCATCTTAATTTCGGTCAACATTGTTCATACAAACTGACAGTTTTTAATCAGTTTTGATAATATTTAACGCACGTATACTTCAGAACTTGGTGGTCCGGCAGCTCAGCTGTTAAATCGCTTTTGCTGGTCGCTGGTTCAAATCCTGTGGTGAGCAGGAATTTTTAGGAGTTGTATTTGATTACATGAGCTACGCCGGGAATTTCCATGGTTCTCATTCCACTTTACACAATAGGCCCCTGAGGAAAGGAATTGGCCTTCCTACCTTTGACACAATAGATTGGTACTTCTCCTTTGACCAACCTTCGGGTTGTGGACTAAGTTAGATTTTTAGTGTTTGCAGTAAAAACTTCTTTGGGCGATTTTTGGACGGGTAAACCCTTATGAACTGAAAGAAAGTTTCTCCAGATCAATCAGCCTGGAAGGAACTACAACAAACCCTTGTAGAATTATTCTTTTGATAACAGGCTTAACTAGGCAGGACACATTAGTCAGGTGGTAGGAAAAGGTTTCAAAGTTCTGCACTTGTTGGAGAGAGTGATGAGGGAACGTACGAGAGAAGTAACGGAGTTGGGTTACAAAACTTGTGTCAGACCATTGACTGAATATGGTAGTGTAGTATGGGACCCACATTTTGAGTATCAAATTCAGAAGTTGGAGAGGGTACAAAAAAGCGCTGCTAGATTTGTTTCTGGAAATTACCGCAGAATTCAATCAGTAACAGATATGACAAAAGGCCTAGAATGGGATTCATTGGAAGAGGTGAAGAGAGTCATGGGAGTGTACAAGTTGTATATTGGTGATGATGCATGGAGAGATATTGGTGTAAGAATGAAAAGTAATGCATTAAAGGGAAAAGATGACCATGACCACAAACTGGCACTCGATTTCAGACACAAGATTCCCTGTTTTGGGTAAGGGCGTCAGGGATTTGAATAAGTTACCAAGAGAAATGATGAACAATTTTCCAAAAACGTTGAAAGAATTGAAAGTTAAAATTTGCAGAGGGCAAATGTAGGTGGGTGCAGAAAAGGGGGAAGTTGAGTGTGTAGGGAAATTGCCACCGGAGCGTGCGCTCCATTGTAATTTAATTAAATTAAATTAAACTGTAATATGTAGCTCATGTGGCTTAAAGAGGCTACGTTCTGAAATAAGATTGATAAAGCTGTAATAATAATAATAATAGACCCTTATGAGTTCGCATCATCGACATGCTAGTGTTAACAGTATATGTCTAGCGGTCTAGACGCTCAGTGGTTGAGGTGGAGAATAAAAGGTCCACGGTTCGAATCCTTGTTTTGGCGGGGATTTACATTGACCATTAACCCGACCTACACTTCTGGCACAGCTTGCTGTGTAATGACAAGTACGCCATAACGCTTGCGTGTTTCGGATTTCACGTTAAACTGCAGGTCTCCTGTATCAGGTAAGGCTACCGGGTTAGGTTAGGACAGGCTCGGAATGCGCAGCCAGTAGAAATACTGTCTCAAGATCATTATGACTACACGGAATTATTATTAGTTAGTATTACTATTACTATTACTCCGCGATTCACTAAAAGTGTGTGGCGGAGGGTGTATTGCACCTATCAAGAAAGGTAATGGTTTGGAAGAGATATACGGGATACGGCAGGTGACGCCCATGGGCTATTGTGAGGAACCATCCCAGCATTCGCCTGGAGCGATCTAGGGAAACCATGGAAAACCCCGATCAGGATGGCCATTTGTTTGTAAAGTATATGTGTAGCTATAGGTATGAGGACATGATACACGTATGATATTCATAGTTTTAAGCTTTTCACCACCAAATGTTTTTTTTTTTTTTTTACGTCTATTAGAATGCAGACTTTCCAATCTTAAGATTGCAATGAAGTCATTACGGGTGTGCCGCCAAATTGTGTTGTAAAAACACGATATTCTGATGTCTTCGTGTGCTGACATTTATGTTGGTCAGCAGACCATTACAGACGATTTTTAAACTGGTGAAAATAGTGGTGTATTTCTATTTTGAAACTAGATAATCTGATTCGTTGTTAGCGGTGACTGTAGTTTGGTGTAGTGGGGAGCGCCTCACGCCTGTGTTGTCTGGTGTCCTCGACATAGACAGCTACACCGGTGTGGCGTGTAGATTGTGCAAGGCTGTTCACCACGCCCGCCGTATCGAGAACAAGCAGCGTGTTGCAGTCCCGAGTATCATTTTCATTTAAAAAAATCCATGGCCCAAATGATGCCATCGGAAACATATGTAGAACAGCCTGCGCTGAGCCTAATATGCTAAAATGTAACTTTTCTGCCTTTGAAAATGCTAAAATCCGTTCTGCTGTCCCTTAAATTACGGACAGCCTAAGCAAAGTTGGGTAAAGGCGGAAAATCGTTGCGTGGAAGGTGAGATTGCTTTCCACCCCTCTCTGTTTCCCATACGTTATCAGATATTTCCGCACCGAACATGCAGGGTGATCGGTGAAGCTCTACCCTCGAAATCGTGATATCCAAATTTCGGATTTCAACTGTTTTCTGAAATCACTCCAGGCCTAGTTCCTTCAAAACGCTGCGAGAAATTACTTTCCTGCCTCTAATGACATCGAAGCTGAAGAGACGTAAAGCAATAAGCATATACAGTACATAAAGGTTAACAAATTTAATAGTTACTTTCACTGGAACTATCTTAAAGTCAAACATTGGTTTGACTCTCCAGTAGGCAAATCACTAGGTTTTAGGGCTTGACTCCTGGCTGACGTCGAGATCATTACATGCATGTTATAACTGTCGGCAAGGAAATAAAAAGGAATTAGGCAATAACCTTTTGAAGTAACCATCCCAGAATTCCGCTGAGAGATGTTAAGAGTGGTGTGTTGTTTGTATTGTGTACACGAAGATAAATAAAAAGCAGAGGGGTGAAATTCTGAAGCGATAATTTCCGGTCTACTCTTTCGAAAGACTCCTTGAAGTTGGTGGAAGAGAGAGAATTTAAGCATTACATTAGACCGCCGAATCATGATAAACAGTATCGAATGCCTTCACTTCATACGGAATGCGCATAAGTTAAGAAATTAACGTTACATATCGTTTTCCAACCCAACTGCTTGAATGGAGGTTAAATCCAAGTATTTAAAAATTTATTCCTTCACATAGGCGCAATGCAGCTGACCTTCGGTTTTAGGCACAGGACAATGACCTGAGCTGAAGGAACCAGTCGCTCAACAGTTTTCTGTCTCTCCCCCCTCCCTTTACCTTATTCTGCGAAATTGTTTTGTTGTAGGCGTAGCTCAGGCAGTATAGAATCTGTCTTATGTGCCGACGACAGGGGTTCGAACCCCGATGAAGCCGAGGAGTTTTCTTCGAAGCTGAACGTCCGAAACAGTTCCGTGGGCCCACCCAGCCTGCTATCCAATGAGTAACGTGGAGAAACCTTAGCGGGAAGGTAAACAACGTCCGGATCGTGGCGCTGACCCCGTCATATCACTTCTAGTGACGAAAATGATGTAATAGGAATGCGAAACTCTACCTCCGAGAATCCTGGGGGAAGCGGTAGGATGAATAGGAACTTTGCCTGATGTATCGTAGTTGGTGAATGGTAATGTTAGGTGTTGGCATTCGGAAGCTCCTGAGCTATTTACATCTCATTTCCACTTTATTTCCTGAAATCGGTACATATGGTAGCCAAGATAGTTTCTTCAAAAATCAGCATGTATTTTAATTGTGTATTATCTGTGTTGACAGCTGTATTTGCAAAACAAACGAATAAAAAAATCAGTCGCGTTGTGGAACATCATTTGTATGTGTGTATGTATGTATATGTTCGTTTGGGTCAACTAGTACCACATTAAGCCTTTGTTTGGCTTGAATTTGCTGTGGATGTTTACACATCAGTATAACGACAAGGGTTGTTAGCCATAGAGGGTTTAACGTGGAGTTCGAACCACGGAAGCGTTCTAGCATACTTCACATTGCATCGTGTGAAGGGCCTATGAAAATGCCCCCAAGACAGAGGAACATCATTTATTATTCAGGGTATCCAGGAATGAAAGGATAATCCCGCAACCTCAGGTAGGTCGCATCATTTCCTACTATGTTACAAAATTTTATTTTAGTAAAAGTCTCACCATTTTCGATTAATTGATTTTTTAAAATAATTTTTCGAAATGTGTGAGTTTGTTCAGTTTATTCCATGTCATTTATCCAAATTAAGACCTTTGAACCCTGGTTTTTTGTATTTACTCAAAGATATTTGAGTCATCTGAGACAATATGTTTTTCTTTCTTTATTAAAAAGTTAAAAAAAAACCTTATAAAAATCTTAAAGGGTATAATTATTTTATACTTCTTTTAAAATGAGTGTTTTATGGTAGTTCAATCAGCTAAATAGACCATTGTGCATTTTACACATGTAGTAAATAAATGATGATAAAGATTTTAAAAAATATTTTTTTAAGTTTTTTTTTCGCTTTTTTTTTCACTTTTTTCACTTTTTTTGAAACAAATGAACATTGTTTTAGATGATTCAAACATTCTTGAGTAAATTAAAAAAGAAACAGAGTTCAAAACTTCTTAATTTGCAGAAAAGGCATGGAAAAAACTGAAAAACTGAAAAAATCACATGATGTGAGGTATCTGCAATTGGATGATTATTCTTTCATTTCTGAACACCCTGTATATTTATCATTTCTAGCGCTTGCTATCATATGTATGGGGACATGGTAGAAGGCGCCGATCATGTCAATGCCTTACTTTTACATGTGTCTGCAAAGCAAACACCGAAGTATGTGACTTTTTTTTTTTTTTTAACTGCTTCACGTCTCCTATAACAACTAAGTCTTTAGAGACGGGAAAGGATGGGGAGCAAGGAATGGGAAGGAATTCGGCCATGGCCTTTTGAAGGAAGCATCCCGGCATTCACCTGGAGTGATTTGGGGAAACCATGGAAAACCCAAATCTGGATGCCCGGACGGGGATTCGAACCGCCGTCCTCCCGAATGCGAGGTATGTGACGTGTTCAAGAGTATATGCTGGTAGTGTAATCAATGTAGCCAGAGTACAGCGTGATCGAAGACAACGCGTGTTTCTTAGGCAACGAACACTTCAAAGTTTGCGAAATTCCATCTGGCTCGCTTCCAATAGTGATGAACGTGTGAGATTTACCTGCTACGCCGCCGCCAACCGACTTTCCTGATACGAGACTCACTTGTAACAGTCAACACTTTCCAGCCAGATTCTCTACTCTTCTAATAGGCCCGTTTACACGTACGCGCCAAACTGGCGGTTTGGAACGGCGCTCCGGACTGCCGCGCCGGAGCGTGAGGTTGGACCGTCGCTCCTGGAGCGTGCGACGAAAAAATGGTCAACACTCCAGTCGCGCGCGCCAGGACTGCGGGTTGGAGCGTACGCGCCATAAATGACCGTTATCCCGTGGCGCGTGGACTTTCCGCCGGGTTGGAAAGTTTTGTTGACGGTCCAGCTTGCAACATTCGGTTTTCAGGTCATTGTTGGTTTTGTTAGTTGTGCTTGTGTTTATAAGTGTATTTAAAATATCTTCCAAAAGAAATGACATAAACTGAGCAATATGAGCTGCTGAACATTATTATTATTATTATTTAGGTACAGAAAGAATTAAATAAACAAAGTGTATATGGGTGGAAAGATGGTACGAAACTAGAGAGCAATATGGGCACATGCATCTTTAGTGAGAGCAACGGGAAAATAAATGACCCAGATGATTTAAAAAATTGTCTACGAAACGTCAATTCCACATATAAATACATTTTAATAATAATAATATTTAATTAAATCGCAATGGAGCGCACGCTCCTGTGGCAATTTCCCTACACACCCATCTTCCCCCTTTCCTGCACCCACCTACATTTGCCCTTTACAAATTTTAACTTTAAATTCTTTTAACGTTTTTTGTAAATTGTTCGTCATTTCCCTTTGTAGCTTATTCCAAAAAGGTGAAGTTAAAGTTAGTATCTCCACAAATATCAAAACAAGACACAGTCATGAGGAAGAGCATAACTGCAGAGTAATGTTTGCCTCCTACTCTTCGTTTTTTGGCAACTTGAATATCCCTCCAAGATTTGAAATTGCTCGCATATATTTTTCTCAGTTCTTTTCGAATTGCCGCCGAGTTTCTTAAATCTTTTCAGTGACGAAATCTTTGTTTTCACTTTCATATACATTTACCCTGCTGAATTCTACTAACTAATCATATTTACGATTTTTAAAATTTTTATTTTTGTAGTCATTCCACAAACATAGAAAATTCTTATAAAGTTCTATAAATCCTTCCAAATTATCTCTTGACCACATTTTTCAAGATTTAGATTTTTATCTGTTAAAACAGTGTAAAGTTAAATAAAGTCACCCAGAAATTCGAACCAACAACGAACTTGTACTGTCGCATCAAGACTGCAGACCGACAATACACGTGTAAACACAAGCCCCTATTAGACCTGCGCGCCAGATGTTCGCATTCGGAGCGCGCGCCAGGCCTCTCTGACCACCGAGCATTTACACGTAAAGGATTGATGTGCGCGACTGGAGCGTACGCTCCAAAACCGCCGGAAAAACCGTGCGTGTAAACGGGCCTAATAACTATAGTTTGCATCCCCAAATAAATACGTAATTATTTTGAACCAATACACACCGTAACACAGACCCAAATATACAATAGTTATCTTCACCATACGATTGTCTAGTTATTAATTGATTAGTTTTAACCGCCGTCAAAAATGACGGATATCACCTAATGTGATAGTAGGAATTTATTCTGGAAAAGCTTGTAACGAAAAAACGAATAACGATTAATTTTATTGATATTTTTTGTGATATCTGTACCTTACTCCCGTTATATTATCGGAGTATTTGGATAGGATTTTAAAAAATGCTTTTTACTTAAGTGATTGTATAATATCAAAAACGGATAACTGTTATTTATTTGACATACATTTCGCGATTACGTACGTTTCGTGTAAACTTTCTCTGAGATTTTAATAAACTTCATTGTTTCTTATCTTCTGCAAAAAAAATTCTTAGGTTATGTTTAAACCTACTTCTTATAACTCATACAGATAATATAGCATAATCATCAAATAATCTTCTCCTTACATGAATTTATGCATCTAGTTGTCGTAAATAAACAAAAAGCAACATGTAAATTTAAACGACAGTATAATTGTAATTTTGCAACGTATGATTGCCTCGCATTAAATTTTTTTTTTTTTTTTTAACCCTTCTCTTCATATGCTTGTGCAGTTACTTTCACAGCAAACAATTACGTTTTATCTGTCATCGCAGTTACATTTTCTTTTAATGCAAATAAAATCAAATTCAATTATTTATTTGAAATTTAAAATTCATTTTGACAGTCTAAGCGCAAATAAAGTCAGTATAGTTATTAAATTGAATTTCGATGATCAACCAAACAGCGCTGTGGTGGCCGGAAGTGGAACTAACATTTCGGGCAGTATCGAGACTCTTCGAGTAACTAAATACAACTTTATTAAATAACGCTTATAACCTTAAAATGATGTTATGTGATACACGTTTCTTACTTTAATGTAACGTTAATATCTATGGACAAAGTGTATAAGAGAACATCTACATCGACTGAATATAAATAAACAAAGAGCAAGTAATAATTAATATGTTAATTTCAACGCAGTGTACACTTTTCTTTCGGTGTTCTGGCAATTTATTTCTGTGAAATTGCTTAACCAAACACAATTGTTAATAAATAAAGCTCATAACCTAGATTTTGTAGTAACATCGTTGGCCGCAGTTAGTCTTGTGTGTGACGTTGTTTCTAGGATGCTTAATTTCTGGCGACGTTTATTTGGTGCTGTACATAAAAGTTAGATCTATTGTTACTTTATCTGCAGCGTCTCTTTACGACAGACATTTAATGATTGTGTTACTCCGTGCAGAGATATAACAGGATTTACCAAAGCAAATTAAAATCTGCGGTGAATTATCTGTCCAGCAGAATTCCTTGATTCTGTGTTTTATTCAGGATTCGGATTTTACCTTAAAGAAACAATGATAGCATTCGGAGTTTTTTTTTTTTTTTTTTAGTGAGCTTCGTCAAGATTTGTAGATTTTGCAGAGATAAAACCTTTTGTTTCGTATAAGGTCGTTGACTGAGGATAGTTAATCCTAGCTAACAAATCTTGGTGTGAGAGAAATGGGTCATAAACGACAAAACTTCACATCAAATCGGGATTATCTTTCCGAACAAGGGATTTCGGTCGTTTTAGTAATGGCGTTCTTGCGAGAAACTGGTGAAATATTTTGATGCAGCTGTTCTGTTTTTTAAGTCAGCCAAAGGAATGCCTCGTGTTATTTATTACCCGCTAGGCGCGCTGTCTGCATAGACACTAGCAGCATTCACTTCCCTCCACTCGTAAACATTGCTAGGTGTATAAATTACCAAAATATTGCCGTTCGAAATTAATTCCGTTCAACCGTGTGTTTCTTGGCTGACCCATCAACATGAAACATGCTTTGTATTACGAAAATGTGTCGCAAAAAATAACTGCGACAGTTATGCAGGTGTAACAAACTTCAAATTTTTTTTTTCTTAAGCTTCGTCGCTTTGTTTCCTAGTTTCCAACGTTTCAGTTTGCATCGCAGGTCTTCTTCAGGGCTGAAACTACTGAAAAACGATCATATTATATTATTCATAGTTTATAGGTAAACATTCGCCGTATTTGATGTTTTTTGTTAATGACTGTTCTCATGATTCTTGTGTCTGCTTTTTATATCAGTTGTTGATTTTGTGTTTAGCATGAATAGTGTTTCACTAGCATATGTTGGTTCAGGTTTAATAGTGGAGTTGTAGTGTTTGAATTTGGCTTTTATTGAGAAAGATTTCTTCTTATAGGTTGGCCAGGTGATTCGTTACACTTATTTACGTTTCAAGATTCCGCAAACGTTTCTGGTGTGAAAACAACTTAAGTCAACAAAAAATTTGATAATATTTCGAACAAAAGCAAATTTATATCTAGGCGAGTGTCTGTAAAAATAAATTTGTAATGCTTCAAACTTTCAGTAGCAAACTTTCAGTAGCGGTAAAAGAAAGAACTACATAAAAAAAATATTTCCAAGTGTGAATTGAACCTTTACAATGAAAACGAGTTGTCTATCCAAGCGATACTGATTACAGACTTTTTCGTTTGGTATACAACCAAGATTGCACAATTTTTCAGTTTTTAACCACCAATTTCTCATGAATGTATAAGATCCATCAGTACTAACTACATTAAGATGAGGAAGCTGAGGTGTCATACTATTCCCATGCCCGCAGTGAAGATGTCTGCTTGCAAAAATAAATAAAAATGAGACGGTTAGAACGAATATTCACTTCTTGCTTCGATGCCAGATTCGATGATACATAACTCAGACTTTGAGCCAGATCGTAGAATTTCGAACTGTGAAAACCCCATGAAATATATTGTTTTCGGACGAGTCCATCATGAACTTGTCCTACAGTGATGGCTGCGTACCTGCTAGAAGCTACCAAGGTGAGCGCAATCTGGTAGACTGCATTGTTGAGCGGCATTGCGAGCCAGGTGTGCCATTGGCTATAACATACGATCTCACTTCCCACCTATTGAAGACAATCTCAACAGCTACTGATGATCAGGGAGGCCGTAGAGTCTGAGGAACTGCCATTCCTGCAGGCAGCCCCAGATGTCCATAATTCAGCAGGACAATGCTCGGCCACACGTGGCGATCAAAGTGCAAGTATTCTTCAAAAGAACGACGGGCACCATTGCTTCCTAGACCACACGTTCGCCTGGCATATCGGCCATCGAATATGTCTGGGACTTGTTCGTTCTGGCCCTTCTGCAATCACTGTAGATGCTTTGTGGACGCGCCAACAAACCGCGTAGGACTGTCCATGTCACTACGTCTAGAGCAAGGCTGCCCAACCAATTTTGGAGCTGGGACACAATTTCGATTCAAAGTTAGCCTGCGGGCCACCTAATACTTGCCTACAATTAGAATTTATATTTAAAAACTAAAGATATAAATAATACGGTTTAGTTATAATCAAAAAGTAAAAACACATCAATGAGACCTTTGCAGAGGTTTTTGAGCTAGCATATTTTAGACCGCTGCTGTTGTCTGACATGGGTTTGGACAGCCTTGGTCTATAGTCTCTGAATACAGCAAATTGATGCTTCATCCTATACTGTATTCTCACGGTTAAAGTATTTTCGCAGTTCTGTAACTGTAATCCTTTGTATATTGTGATAAATTTCATTGTAATCGCCTGTTTCCTTGGTGGTGCAATTTTCACAAGTAGTGATGTACACAGAGATGTATCATATGCAGTATAAGTGCTTGGAATAATTTAAGTGTGAAGGCAGAGACCGTCTTCGCTAAATTTGATGTTGTTTTTATAGGAACGCAGAAATAGTCACTCGTTCCTAATCTCCATTCGCAGCGGTGTGATTGAGGGGCTGACACTTTGATGTGTTTGGTTTCAGAGGACCCACCGTAAGCGGCACTTCTCGTCAGCAGCCGGCACAACATGAGCCACGACAACCCAGCCTTCACGGAGGCCCTGCCAGCGGTCATGGGCGACCCGCAGGTGAGTTAGACCACTCAACAAAGACATCAGCCCCACACCATACAGGTGCCTGGGCGCTCAGTCAAAGCGTCCACTCTCTCCAACTCTGTAGCACATCGACGGTGATGTCATCACAGCTACTAGGATGGCATTTAGGAGGACGTTGATTCGGATCCCCTTCCAGCCATCCAGATTTCAGTTTTTCATGGTTTACCCTAATCACTCCAGGCGAATGTCAGAATGATTACTTCAAAAGGTCATGGCCGAATTCGTTTCTGTTCCTTCCCCTCACTTCCCTCCCACCTCTAATGACGTCAACTTCAACGAGGCATAAAGTCATAAGCAAAAATAAAAAGTGAAACCATCAGACCAAATACGAAGAGACATCTTGACGAATGCGTCACCCATTAAACAAAAGAAATAGTTGCTGTAGGACAATACCAAGAAAATGTGGCATTTCTTTCATCTACTGCTTGAATGAAACGCCTTCCAGCGTTCCAGATCATAACTTTACCAAAAATTGTGACAGAAACGAACAAGTTGGTGTGTGTGGTAAAACGCAGGGTCTTAATGGATCATTTCATAACAGCCTGCGTCCAGAGATTGTCAAGACTTCTAGCATTATAGCTCAGCAAGTCAAATAAGCAAAATTTTTAATATAAAAAATGGTACTTTTAGATTTTTTCCTTATGGCTTTACGCCTCGTCGACTTTGAGGAACTTGAGGAACTGGAAGGAATTCGTCCATAGCATTTTGAAGGAAGCAACCCGGAGTAACTTGGAAAATCATGGAAAATCCAGAGTTGGATGCCCGGACGGTGATTCGAACCCTAGATTCTTCCGAATTCGAGGCAGAGGTATTTTTAGAACATGACTATAACAGTATTATCTTGGTTCTACGGAGCCGCGTCGATATATTTAAACCTAACGTTTCTGCCATCTTACTGTGGCTTTCATCAGAGGACTATAACAGATTGTTTCAAGCGCAAAGTGCATGTAACACTATAAGAAGAGGGCACTAAATAAGTCTTGGGCATCCCTGTGTTACTAATCTCTCCTACATAACTAGTAAAATTTTATGTCATGACAAAACTTCGAAAACGTTTTACCCTTATCCTTGTCGGTACAACGTGATTGGAATTGTTTGGCAGACAGACGACATCGTTTTCGTTTGAATTTGTTGGAGAATATGCGAAAATCTTTAATTTACGATTGCAACGAAATGTTTCTTCCGCCAACCTTTTTAGGTCGCAGTGACAGGAGGGATAAGATTCGAGAAATAAGATACCGTACTGATACATTTATGTATTCTTTCTTTCCTCGTTCTGTTCGGGATTGGAATGCACTTGATTAGGATTGGTGCTTAGCACCCTCTGCCACCCACAGTATTTGTGAATTGCAGAGTATAGATGTAGATGTGATGTGACAATTTGAAAGCGTTATATTTGTAATACGAACCGAGAACATGTGTGGTTTATGTTGGTAATATAAAGTAAGTTGGAGACCCTTCCTTCATTCATCTAGTATAACACACACACCGCTAAGGCTAACTAAATCTTATGTTCCTCACACGCAGTTCTGGCATTCGCATTTCACTGAATTTGGAATTTTAGTGGAAAGTAGGCAACGCAACGCACCTTAACCTCAACTTATAAAATCTGATCTGACAATCATTCAGTAAATTGAATGGTAAACTCACAGTAGTGTAGCTAACTAAATACTACACTTGCAGAGACCTACCACCTTTATTCCACGGTTGAATTGTACATTTAAGAACATAAAGCTAGATCTAACCCCCTAACTGTTTAACGACTCAACGTAACTATTCCTGCCTTTGTTTTATCTCGTGTAAATATTATATCCCAAATGTAAACTGGTATTTCTTCACTGTTCTGTTATAACATTTTTTATGCTTACGCCCACTCTTAATGCATTTATGGGTTCACGGTGGTTGAAAGAATGGCGCTAACAAAGCTGTCTTTATCTTTCCTGACGAAACATGTAGTTTTTATGTATTAAAATAAGAGGATCAGGATCAAGACGATGTCTTTTAATTTGCTGTAATACAGATGTAGGAGGGACCCATTTTACTTGCAATTCAAAATGCTGGGCGCGTTAAGTGCAGTGTGTTGTGGTGAATGAAAGATGCAAGAAGCACAAGTGTTAAATTCTGTGCCAGACTATATAAGCCAATCGGCCGCAGGCTTAACGTCCCCATCCAACGGACAAATCATCGTTAATAGTGTCGTATGCCCTCATTCCATACGCACTGCGGAGAGGTTTAACCCAGGACTTCGGTACACAATCTGGTGAATAGGAATAGCACCACCACCCCTGCAACCATGCCGGCCCAGTCCACCACCAGGACTGGAACCAGCTAACCCCGCGTCAGCGCCGGACACTCACCCACCTCGCTGGCCAAGTCCTGAATTGTAATAAAATAATAAATCTCCCTGAAAGCGGAATCTCTATGTACTATGAATACCTAGTGTTGAACTATAGATTGGAAAAATTGGAATTACTAGAAAGAATAATCCAATTCTTGTAAAAATAGGCCAAGTCTCGTGTTCATGTAGTGACAAAAAGTTATGAGATCTCCTTCTTCTGAGCCAAGTCTACACTTTACAGTGTGTATTCAGTTCACTTTGTGAAAGAGAATGGTTTCTCTCGGTGTCATAGATCGTTTATTTAGGATAAAAAAATATGATGACTTGGCCATTATGCCCGTCAAATACTTGTCAAATTCGAAAAAGAGTGACTGAAATCTTGGCTTTTACGTATTTATAAGTTTGAAAAAGCCACATTTAAGGTATTTATTTAGGTTAACTAAAACATGGAGTGTATAATGGCCAAGTTATCAAATTTTTTCATCCTAAATAAAAGCTGTATGACTCCGAGAGAAACCATTCTGTTTCACAAAGTGAACTGAATACACACTGTAAAGTGTAGATAGACTTGGCTCAGAAGATCTCATAACTTTTTGTCACTTCATGAACACGAGACTTGGCCTATTTTTACAAGAATTATTTTTGTGGGTATATAGCTTCATCCGGAGCAAAGCATTAAGCCGCAAATATGTGCCAGAATTTTTCATGTTTGGTATTGCAATTAAATAAATACGGGGAAAAACTCCAATATTAGATTTTTCTTTTCATTTAGGATGAAACCATATATGTGTACCAAATTACTTGTTTCTAGGATTACTGGAAGTACAGTAGATTTTTGATGTCGTGGTGTCGTGCCTGAAATAAAATTTTGAATTTCAATAATTTCCAAAGTAATAAAAGGAAAGAAGTAAAATTAACACATTACTCCACATTACTTTCACTCCACAGTGAAAAACTGAGGTATATAAAGTTAATAGTGTAGAAAGAGAATTCACGATAGGGGTTGTAACGGTCCGACCGTCTCTGTGCTTAAACAGCAATGATAATTATGGAAATTTAATATTTTATATTCATTAATTTTAATATTAGATCAATTCTTCTTACATTGATATTTCATAAGCATCTCAATTTTGCGGGGAATGGGTCAAATTTGCTCTGAACAAAAGATTCACAAACATAACTAGACATTTATTTTCACATATGAAACTTGATGAATTTAATTATAAAAAAATATAACATTCACCTTCCTTTTTTATAATTATCAAAATAACAACATTGATACCATGGGGGCCACCCTACATGAGACTTATGTTAACACGCTGTTGACTCATGACAAATTGTCCGACTAGCTCATTATAAACAATTTTACTGGACATGAGAACTTCTTACTTTGTGAATCGCTTCACCCAGAAACGTTTACGGGAGTCTTGATTCCTAAACAATTCAGTGGTAATGTTATATTCACCTTCTCAAGTGCATGATGTTGTGTAGATGCACTAGATCACTATCCTTAGTCGATCCGGAGGTCCAACCGCGGCGGCAAGCAACCATAAACTTAGTTAAACTTTAAGTTTAACCACTGCACTATTTCCCGCTGAAAAACACACTTATACACACAACTTTACACAGCTTCTTGGTCTGCATCCACAGAGAGGTCGCACAGAGGTGTTGCTTGGGTAGGCACCTGTGCCCCAGTGTCGTCCTTCTCCGGCAACCGACGCACCCTTTGTTCCTTTTGGCGGGCGAAATTCCATCTGCCAATCAGGAGTTCAGCCACTTGCCAACCCCCACCGTTCGCCATGAAAAGAGAGAATACATCTTTCCGTCAATAGGTGGCATACCCTGTCTCTCCAACCAACCTTTCCATTCACACTTTGGTCCTATTAATACGATAAAATGTGGAGTGACACACTGTTCACTACAGGGTATGTAAGGGGTAGGTATATTGAAATTTACGAGTTTCAGACTTTTCTTATAACTTGTGGGTAAAATTTTATCTGCGTACCAAATTTCAGCTTTCCACGGCTACGGGAAGTGCCTTATGATCATTAGTGAGTGACAAAATCGCTGACGTTTGCATCCGAATAACATCCGAACTGAGAACAGTAACAAAATAAAATTTAGTAAGTTTGCTAAGATTGCTGATTTCTGTGCATACAGCCGAAGAAATTGAGGTTCAAATATGGCCCGAATCGCTTCGAGAAAAGGGTAGGCAATGCCGCCGTTGACTCGGCTTGGCTGGTGCACTACCATGCACCCAAATCATGAAAAAATCTTGGGTCCAGTTAAAACAACAGAAATATGGAATTAAAGAAGTACTGTAATAAGAAAATATACCAGAATATAAAAAATATAATGGCATCAATAAGAAAAATGAGATTGCTGTTTTTTGAACACATCTATAGAATGAATAATAACAGACTAACAAAAAAGAAACTCATTTACCTTTGGGGGTTTCAAGAGGTTAAGAAAGATTTGGAAAGAAATAAGATAAGAGAAAAGGAAATTATAGAAAAAGAGATCTTTAAAAAGAAGGTATTAAGTTTGGAAGGATTCCAAGACATAAGAGGATAGAAATCTGTTCCGAAGTGGCCTGAGGACAGAAGGAATAAACATGACGAAACGATGAACGAATATCGGATTGAACGTAAGAAAAAACAACAACAAAGGATGAAGAATTAAACTGGAACGTGGTCCGAGCAGGTCTTATTGGAAAGAAGAATAATAAATTTTCCAGCACCGGAGATCAAACAATCTATTAGTCATAAAATGTTGCAGATCGACAGTACAAACGTTGCTCTATGTTACTCGAATTTGCAATTTTTGCTGATGAACCGTTTCTCAGAACAAAGCTGTAGCTACGTAACTCGACGTTAATAGCGCTGCTTTGAGTTGAATCTTTGAATTCATCCACAGTGGCACTCCAGAGAGGGTTATGCATGGTCTCTGCAATTGACTGACTTGTATTGTAGTCCGGTTATTTTGCAGTAAGCTTGGCTAATACGTCGCGCTTACGAAAGATTGACAAACAAGTACGAGAGATTAGCGGCACTGATTTGCTGATAAAAAACAAATCGAACGTGGCAGATAGCCACCTTGTTTGTCAGGTGACTGAACCTACTTGACGGATCAAGCGCCACAATCAACGATCACATTCCGTCTCTTCAAGTGTTGATAACGGCATAAAAGTCGTTGACTTTTCCATGCTCCTGGGAACAACTAAATTTTCATAAAAATTCATTAATCTCTTTCCGACAATACACCGCTTTTAGATTTGGAAAGAACGTCGTTGCTACCGTCCACTACCTAACATACATAGTAGTACTTTTTTTGTGTGCTGTTCACCTTCAAACAAGCTCATGTTCCCCTTGCTCCGCTTCTCACAATACCATCCCCTCCCTTTGGCTAGTTCTCTCAGCAGACCGCTGTCTCCAATGCATCCGTGTGGCACACTTGTCAGCGAACACTGTATTCCGCACGTAAGGATAAGGGCAGTAGAGTGGGGATAAAGCCGAGTGACCTTGAGCCACCTCTGTTTACTGAACGGGCTATAATGTTAAAATATCAGACTTCTATCTACTGCAGTAACTCTGTCTCTCTGTCTGTTACGTTTTCGCGACTAAACTGGTAAATTGATCTTGATGACCGATATCGACAAGGAAATACTGCACATAGGATACTTTTTTTCTGCATAAATAATATTTTTTGTCATGAAATTTTGATAGCTACACGAGTAGTGACAGACAAACGGATAGCGTGTTATATCGGTCGCTCAGGTTTTATTTTTCTCGCAGTCAGTTTTGAGTCTGTTCAGTGGTAGAACTGTATAGTGATTGATTCCCATGTCCAGATTCTGTGTTTTATAGGACACGTTCAACATATTCTATAGCTTTTTATATCTAATTCTAGCGATAAAACTCCAAGTGCACGAATTTGCGGGTAACAGATAGTTCTAGAAACCTTGGTATTGACTGGTTTTTATCACCAAAACATTCACGGAGCATCGATAAATTTAACCACACCCACAACGTCTTTTGAGTTCCTCTGTGGCATGACCCAAACATCACGTGTTTCTCACGACTATGTGCAACACAAACAGTGCCCTCTGCAAAGACAAGAAGAATGCAAGGAACAAAGATTCTTGGAATGGTTATCGCATCGTCCGCATATCTGCTTCTTGAGATATGCGCTGGAATAGCTGTGGGTTGTGACACGCATTCTCTACGAGAACTTTCTGTACAAGGCAGTGTACGCTACTTTTGAAATCAGTATTTGAACAGGTACTGTGAAATGAGAACATTTAATTAGCGTCTTTCTCATACAGCACATTTCTGATCCTCTCACTGCTTATCTTACTTTCGTACATTATATTCTCTACTGGCAAATACCTATTTACACTGTCGCAACTCTCTCACTACCTTTTAACTTATTTCGTCGTTGCTGACATTATTTCTCCTTGATTGACTCTGCATTCATTGGTCCAATCAGTCCCGCACACTCAGGGGCGGATCCAGGATTTTGGTTTGCGGGGGAGGGGGGGGCTTGAGCGGACTTTGGTTTCGGGGGGGGGGGGCCTTGGCTTGAATGAAATTTGGTTAGGGTAGTCTTTATAGCCTTCTCGAGCCTCATATCCGTAGAGTCAAAAAAAAAAAAAATCTCCAAAATTACAGTGTCGGGGGTGAACCCTAGATACTTTTGGGGGGGGGGCTTGAGCCTCCTCACCCCCCCCTCTGGATCCGCCCCTGCCCACACTCTTAGCCTTCCAGAGACTAGCTCTTCAAGCTGAGGCCAGACCCTACCACAAAGCATTGTGAAGAGCATTGTTCTTCACATATGCCTATCCTGCCGACATCTTGCCATGTCTAAAACTGCCACCTGTAGAACTTGTACACGTCCAGCTTGGACGGCAGCTACAGCCATCAACAGCTTAAAGAGAGACCTTGCACGAGATAAAATGATACGTCTGTAAAACTCCATGCCATGCGCTATCGTCGCAAGTATCCACGATAAGTGGTACACAAAAGTATTTCTAAACTGCTCTAGTAACACTGTTCTACAAAGAAACATTTTCTGATATGGGAATATGTGTTTCTATAGCATCTTTGAACGGGGAATTCAAATGTGAAATCAGAAATTACTAACCAGGCACAGTTTTTTTAGCTATATGAAAAAATGTATGTTTTAACTTCAGATAATATTTTTTCTATACAAAGGGAAATTAAAAGAAAAAAAGAACAACAGCAGTGCCAACATCACCTCCTCTATTTCACTTGTTTTAATATGCAAATATTGGTACCTTCTTCTGTACTTCTGCTACATTTTGTAATGTTCACGTCATTGATAAAGATTAACAACTGAGTTTGTGTTAGACTGATTACACAGGACTGGAGACTCTTTACAGATGCATGCAAATTTAGTTTAAAGGCAGCTCTGCTCCACGATGGGAACGTAACTTGTTTCGTCTCAGTTGTTTAAGCTAGTATGACTAAATAGTCGCGTAACATTTTTGAATATATTCTCACATGTATTAAATACAATGAACATAAATAGAAGACATGTGGCAACCTCAAAATTATTGTCATAATATTGGGTATGCAACAACTCTACACCAAATATGGTTGTTTCATGTGTGAGTGGGATAACCGAGAAATAAATTCCCATTATGAGTAAAAGGAAGGGCCTCGTCGAAAAATGAAACTAGGAGAAAAAAATTGTCAGCGTAAGAAATTTGTAGTTAGTGAATTCGTGCTTCTTCCTCCAATTAACATCAAATTAGACCTAATGAAGCAATTCGTTAAGGTGATGTATAATACTGGAAAAGGATTTAACTACATCTTGAACTAATTTCTTAGTCTTACATTAGCAGAGGTAAAGGGAGCTGTGTTAGTTGTCCCCCACAATAGACAAATTGAGAGAGACCCAAATTTTGAAGAAACACGTATAGAAAAAGAAAAACGAGAATGAATGTTTATGTTTCAAGAATGTCAGCAATATTTTTTTTTTGTGAAAACCAAGAGCTTATAACTATAAAGATTTGTTGAATGAGATGCTTGTTGAATACAGAAATTGTGATGCAGTATGATTCTGAAGGTGTATTTTCTACACTCTCGTATGGATTACTTTCCGGAATGCTGCAGTGACGTGTCTGATTAACATGGTGAAAGGATCCATAGGCACGTCATGAGTTTAGAACAGCGGTACGAAGTGCAGTGGATACCTGCCATACCAGATGATTATTGCAGGAATTTTTTCGGGACTACAAAGATATTCACCATAAAAGGAAGAAATAAGACTATCAATAGTGGGAAAATAAACATTATTGACTAATGACTTTTTTTTACTCTATGTACACACTTTGACAATAAATTTGGCCGCCGCTGAAAAATTCTATCACTCTTATTTTGCACAATCTGACATCAGTATTGCATTACTGTTTCTTAGGATGACAATGATGTCAGATTGTGCAAAATAAGAGTGCTAGAATTTTTCAGCGGCGACCAAATTTATTGTCAAAGTGTGTACAATGGTTGAAGTATTTAGTAATTCATCTATTGATTAAAATATGTTTTCAATAACTTTTGAGAAGACTAAGTTTAAACGTTTTTCAATAAATACAAACCTTTTATTCTTTTTTTTTTTTTTTAAACTGTGACTGATAGATGAAATATCAAAGTAGATATGAGTTCAGCGCACTGATTTCCATAAGAATCACAACAAATCTTTCCAGAAAAAAGAAGAGTATTTTTTTTTAGAACGTTGTAATTGGCTCATTAATCTTGATATTGTAATCAGTTATTTACAACACTATTATCTACACCGACCTTTCCAGCTTCTCATTCTGTGTCCGATAATTTTTCTGACAACAGTTGATTGATTGATTGACTGATTGATTGATTTGTCAGCCATTCAAGAGTCATCAACACTGATCTTGCTTCATAAGATAATATTCATTTAATATGCTGTTCACCTGATCTCTTTTGTTTATCAGATTTGAAGAGGATCGTTGGCTAAAACTAAACATATTATATAGAATAAAGTGTTGCGTTTAGCGCTTGGTTTAGCTTTTGCTTTATGTTTACAAGAAAACGAACGTGTCTTTTAGATGTCGATCTAATTTTATTTCTGAATTAAAGCGGTAATTTATGTATTATTATTTTTGGTTGAGACTAAGTTAAAAACTGGTTTGTGTGACTTCATACGTAAAAATTAAATATCTGATTATTATTAATTATTTTGGAAAAAAAACAGCAAGTTTCACGGCGTTGTATATTAATTAAAGTTCTCTACTTTCCACCGTCATAAAATGTCACAGCCCTAAAAAAATCATAATTGTTACGTTAGCTATACTAATTCTAAACTTCTTAAGATAACACTCGTATTTAAATATTTGCAAAGATTTTATTTTAATAGGTGGTTAAAATCAGGAGAACTGAAATCTGGTTATGTATAATTTCTGGATCAATGCAGAAAAACTGTTTCGCCAATGCCTTGATAACAGATGTGGCGCATGACATCAAGTAGTTTGCAGTGATTGTAGGTTATCTCCTGTTGGCAAATTTTATCAAGACTACAAAATTTGAAGATAAGTAATAATGAAATCTCGAACAAAATCAAAGGCATTTTGACCACAGATAACGACATAGTACTGTCGCAAACACTCATTGGCTTCCTGTATAGCACGTGCTGATAATACATTAATAGTCTCGTATTTCCAGGAAATATTCAACAAAACAGACAAAAAAAATCCAGATTACTTGGAATGTCGTAAATCATATTAGGTAACAAACATTACGAAATACCATTTCTGTCTGAAGTAACCGGAAAAAATAACTCTAAGGAACCAAATGTTCACATGGCAAGATTTCAGGGAAAAAATATCAAATCTTTGACTATCTACCGTTCTTCTGATATCGTGTGAATTAGAAATCAATTTATCTTGCGGACTTCTGTTCAGTTTCTGCAAACGTTCGCCACATCTCAGTAAAGAACGGAAATGTGAGTCAAGCCTCGCAAAGTTAGGGTTTTGTGCCGCAGTCGCTTGCCACAAAACTCAAGTGTTTCATGTTGGATCACGTCTCCGTTAGGCGGTTCACCACGTTTTATTAGTCGCCTGGTTTCTATCAAATTAGCTAGAGGCGTTAACTACACTATACATTAGAATTCAATTATCTCAGAGTTAAGGGAACTTGTAAATTATCCTGACATTGGTAATCAAATGTTAAACACTAATTATCCTGGAAATGGTAGGCCAATGTGAGCTAATAACTGCGTTAGTGGATAACGGCGAGTTATTTAGACGAGAAACGGCCCAATTATCCTCTCTCAACACATGCAAGCCGATAGCTCGGATATTTTTAATTACGATTTTCTGGTATATAGCTGCCAAACAAATTGGGGTTATTATTACATCGTCTAGAAATGATATCTCACTGTCCTGGTCGAAATACTACTGAATTAAACCAACACCGTTCGTTGAAACAACTTTTAAGACAGTTTTGTTACATTCAAACAAGTTGAAAATACATTAAACAAGCTATTCTATCTTGTGTACGAAACGGCTTTGAGCGCGACGTACAACCTTCTCCAAGCAACGTGGCACACACAGTGCCATTAAACAATAGAGGCGCCCTATCAACAATCGCTGCCCAGCACAGTTATGTCAATGATATAACACTATACTACCCATGGAGGAAGGAAATATATGGAGGAGAAGTGACGTCAAATTGGTGAAGCAGGCTCGCGCATGCGTAGTGGCGGCAACGGCGATATTGCGCTTCCAAACAATTTGCGATGTTCCCAGTATATCCCGAAAACTAAGCAAGATATCGAAAAATTTTATTCTTTATTTTCGATTTGTCTCGTCGTGTTACATAAGAATCGATCATTAAATTTGACTTTTGCGAAATTTTTATTCTCCATTTCAACTCAAGACACCTCACTTCTGATACAGTATATCTCTAGAAGTAGGTGAGATATCGAAAAATTGTATTCTTTATTTTTCATTTGTCTCGTCTTTTTACATAAGAATCCATCATCAAATTTGACTTTGACCAATTTTTTCTTCTGAATTTCAACCAAAACCATTTCACATTTGGGACGGAATATCTCGAAAACTAAGCAGGATATAAAAAATTTTTATTCTTAATTTTTTATTTGTCATATCGAGTTACATAATAATCCATCACCAGACTGCGGCGTCACGTTTATCCTAGAGTCCCCTTGAGGTTTTTTGTACATATTCCCCGTGTCTGTATGGAAACGGCCATGCCCCCTCCACTCCGGCCATACCTCCCCCCCCCCCCCCACTCCTCCTCTGCCCTGCTTCACTTCAATGCGTGGTGAAGGTCTCTTGCGTCGTCTCCATATATTTCCTTCCTCCATGATACTACCCCGTTTACTAAATACACTACAATCTCAAGTTACAAACATTAATACAACAATTAAGGACACCAAGAATAATTAAATGCAACATAATTCAATATTAATAATAACAATAATTATAAAGGTAGTGATAAGGTTATAAACGTTCGATAAAATAATATTAATACAAGGCAAATAACCCGCCAGTGTGGTTCAGTGCGTTAAGGCGGGGAAGTACGACGGTGCCAGGCTCGAGACCAGCTGTTTTTGAGTTCGGCAGTCGTTCCACCTTCTTTTGATTCACACTGACCGTCAGTGTCCGAAACGGAGCTGCTGTTCGACAAATCAACCTTAAAATAAAAAGTTTTAATTGTTTCGCTCGTAACTTAGACACTATATTAGGTACATTTTTTTTTCAATACATTGTTCGGTCGATGTTGACAACGAATTGGAATCAGAGCTAGTTCGAGAGTGGCATCAAATTTACAGCTTTTACGGCCACTCATGATAGCCTAAGATCCGGCTGCATGATTTCTACGTTCAACTGTTATTTGATTGATCGAAATTCAATTTTTATGTATAATTACTAGTAGCAGAATACAATTCTGCCGGGTCGCCTATCAAAATCAATTCTGCCGGGTCGCCTATCAAAATATGGCCTCAAGTATTTTCAATTAAATTTTTTATAAAAATTCGCTCACTCGTTTTATTAAATAAATCATTAAAACTCGTTCTTTCAATGTGGAGTCTATTGTATTTAACTCCTCGGCGTGTTTCCTGCATGGCTAAGATGTCACAATCGTTTCGTCTGCAGTGTTCAGCTAATAGAATTTCCTTATCTTTACTAAGTCCTTCTACGTTAATGGAGGTTGTGTTGCAAGGTCTTGAAAAGGACCGATTTTGATTTTAATTTTGGTTACAAACAAGAGACAGACCTAAAGCACCCAATGTACAATCGAATCATGGCTCCACTCACGGAGAAGTTTCCTAAAAAGAGGTAGGGTGCTAGACGAAACTCCAGAAGAAAAAAGACATTTTTGTGGGAAGAGGTGCTTCCCAAACCTTCAAGCTTTAGGGCCCAAGAAGAACTGGCCCTTGGGTGGAACCTGCCGTACGAGAAATGGAAGACTTTGAACAGTCTTAGAACAGGAGTATCAAGGTGCAGGAGCAATATGACGACAAGCGTGACTGCGGCTACATTCAGACACCAGAACATCTTCTCGAATGCAGAGACATGGGCTTCACGTGCCAAGACGAAGACGAAGACCCATTCTCAACCAATGACAAAGCGATCCAAGCAGCTAGTTTCTGGAAAAAAAAAAAAAAAAAAAAAAAAAAAACAATTTGAAACAGTCCGGACACGGAAAGTAAAGTAAAGTAAGTAAGTACTAAAGAATTATTTCAAAGAGAGACATGTAAAGAAAATAAATAGTTTTGGTTTCCTATGTAAAAGTGGCCGCATGAAGGGGTTACCAGCTGTTAAAGTCTGACAGACGGTGTGGTGCACAAACTCTCCCTCACTCTTACATATCAGTAACAGCTGGCAACGGTCAAATTTGGATCGTTGGTTTTACGGCCGCTTGCTTTTTCTGGCACCAAGCCTTTTATACCTATTGCCAGGTCGTACTAGGTACTAACGGAGGAAGTGAATTGTTGCCATCTGTCTGTGAAACGAGTAACTATGTTCAGCGTGTGGTAAGTGTATTTTGGTTTGTGAAATGTGTAGTTTATGACGCGGAAATTGTGGACCGTCCCAGCATTCGGCTAGATGGCTGCGAAAAACCGCCTAAATACCGCAGTCTGAACGAGTAATACACGGGACTGCTGTAAGTATATCGGCGGCGGCTGAGCCGACCGCCCACTCGCGCTCAGGTAATAACAATCCCAATCACCTGGCAGTAAAAAGTCCCACCAAAATGAACTGACTTTTCAAAAATATTTCTTTGTGTGTGTAAATATTATTCTGTGCAAACCTGAGCATGCCTCACATATATTTTTTTGATATTTATTAAACACAATTTTGAAAAGTTAATAATTCGGCTATGCCCCAAGACCCATCAGCCAGGTCTTCGATTTTATACTTTGACATTACAAAAGAAGTGATACACAAATTTTCACGGTACCTCAGATATCTACCCAAAAATGTTTACCAGCTCTCGGACCATTTATCTACCTGCTAATGTATGGAGAGATAAGTTTATCCGATAGTATAATCAAGTGGCTCATATTACTTTACAACAGCTGCCAGTGCTTTGATACATTCTACAGAGACTGAAACCACTAGTCTTGTTTATCTCATTCCCAGAACTGTAAATCTTATCTGCCTATTTAACAAGTTTTCCACCATTCCTAGTTTGCGTTATCTGAACGTCAGAGACCAGTGTTTTTGCCCCCCGCAATTCCAAAACTGATTGCAACGTGGCAATATTTATGACTTGAATTTCAAACAATCCTTATTATCTATCCAGAATAATGAGCAACAAATTTGAAACCAGAAGGTTCAGTGAAGGAGAGTAATTTACAATAACTATGCAGTCGGAATTTACAGTTTAAGTTTGTTGCAATAGATTCTTCTTCTCGCACCTAAATAGAAATTCTTTCTAAAGAAATGAAAACGTGTTAACACAGTGATTTAAAAACATAAATGATGCCATTCCTGACCCACATTACTGTGAAGTCGTTCATCCCCTTAGAAACGTCTATTAGGTGGGAAGTCCTCTCTTATTATAATTTAACTTCCATTTAATTTAATAACGGAAGGTTGTGCGAATAAATATTTTGTTTCTTTCTGACACTTTTCAAATTTCGAACTCCCTTTTCATTTCAGTACCTCTATAACGTGTTTTTGTCTTGTTTGCAATATAAGACAGGCCCATCTATACAACAGAAGTAAACACCAGTAAATCACCAATAATCATAGCCTTAGCGAATTTGTCAGCTACCTCTTCACCCTTTACACCCGTCTCTATAGGCTGTTTTCTTGTTGTCAGTATTACTTAGTACCAGTTTCTTGCAGGTATATGCATTTTAACTCTTATTGTTGTCTCAAATGGTTTGATGTAACCCTCTTCGCTTACTCCACTTTGCTTGAATCTTCATGTCCACATATCAATTACTGTCTATTTATTTAGCTTATATTCTTAAGATATTCTGATTTTTTTGTGAACAGCTCTTCTCTTAACTTTCATTCTTAACTGTGCCCTTGTATATCAAAATATGGCCCATCATTCTTTCTACTCTTATCGTAAGACTCTTGCATATACTCTCATCTACAGTCGTAAATTTTGTATCTCAGGAACCAGTTTAGTTCTCAACGTCATACCAATTCAACGTCATTCAATTTCCAAATTTCAGTCCATACATGTGTAGTCTAAATATATTTTTATAAATTACCTACTTTATGCATCCAACCATAACTTTTAATCATTGGTTATTTTTTTTTTCGAAGAAAGATCTTTCTCTAAGCTCCCAATTGGTTGCAATTTTAGTTTGTGAATCACACTTTTCTGTTACGACTTCGGTTGCACCTGTTCTATTGCTAGAGGTATACCGTTGTTAGTGATTACTGACACGGGAATTATCAGTACTTAGTAACATTTGTTTTGCTCTTTTAATGTTTAGACGAAATGACATTTTATTTACGCTATGTAGTGACTTTTATGTTTCTTCATACTTAACAAAGCGAATAATTCCACCAAAAAAAATAATCAGACGATTTTAATTTTTCAATCCTGAATCATTATTCCTCTACCTACCAATCTAGCTGAAAGACCACAAACTTGTCTCCTCCTTTTTTAATTATGCCCCACTTTCGTTTAGCAACCTGATTTCTATCTTCATAGCATTTCACGAGATATATAATATACTAGTAGCTGACGTTCGGACATTACACTCAGTAAGACGTGGGTTCTATCACCGGTTCTGGTATCCAGAATTACGTTTTCGATGTTTTTTCGAAGTCACTCCATCCAAATGCCGATACGAGAAAAGTTCTAGCCTCGCATTCAGGAAAACGCGGGTTCAAATCCCCGTCCGACTATCCAGATTTAGGTTTTCCATTGTTTGCTGAAATTACTCCAGACGAATCGTGAGGTGGTTCCTTCAAAAGGGATTACCGAATTCCTTCCCGTCCCTTTCTACCAGTCATTTCCCTCTTCTAATGAAATCTATGTCTACAAGTTGTTGAATCATAAGCAAAAAAGGGTAAAAAAACTTGTGCTGAGATGGTTCATTGAGAAGGCGATGCCGGAACTGTTTCCAGTTCGTAGCTCCTGATTCTCTTGCGCGGTTCCAGAGGCCTCACAACATAAAAGCTGTTCACTACAATGCTCCACATCCTCGCACGTGCCGCGTATGCAGATATGGTATATTCACAGGTGTTTTCTAATGTAAATGTCCTTTTCCTGCTGAGAATACAGTAGGCGGTCTTCTAAATGCAAAGTACCACGCTAAAGAATGTTTTCAGCGAACTTTGAGACTGCAGCCGCCACATACTCAGTTAACAGCACAGTACTGTGAAAGGCACAGCAAGAATTTCTATATGCATCGCTTTTTCAAGACATACAAGTATGCCGACCATCACACTTTACTTTCTATTATCACCGACTGAATTGTATTCTCGAAAGAGATATAACTATTAAAACGTCTTTTTTTTCTTTTTGGAGGATTCAAAGCCAATATAACAGTCGGCATGAATTTTTAGGAGCGAAGCTCTGTTCATGTGAAGCACGCTACGATCCTCCGTGGTTCGGATTCCACGTAAAGCTGTAGGTCCCCTTTCCCAGGTAGGATTGTCGAGAGAGGGCAGCCATGACAGAGGCGCATGCGCCGCTAATCGAAACTCGGTCACTCGGCGGCCGAACAGTCCTTCGGGATCTCCCGGCCAATGCCATACGTGTTTACCTTTTAAGTGTCAAGCACTTGACGCGATTTGGCTGGTCTGAGTTGTAATGAGCGCTGGCCTTGAGACATGAACAGTTATTCTGCCATCGCCGTCTTGAAAGACATGAACCCTGAAAGGATGAGGGTGGTAAACAAACATTTTCATGTAGTCCACAGCTGTAGTGGTATCACTACATGTCCCATGTAAGAACAAGTGAATGTCCTCCACTCCTTAATACAGGGTGAGTAAAAAGGACTTAGAACTTTGGAATGATATAGACATTTTTTGAGATAACTTACAGAATCGTTAGATGTGTCATTTTGTAGCAAACAACCTCAAGTTTGATACACATAGTGCATCAGTACACCATTCCGCCACCAGGAGCGCCAGCGTAGTGCACAATTAAAATGGCTACTTTCACTGGTGCGGAGCGTGCTCGCTGTGTGTTTTGGTTTTATGAAATGAACTCTGCAAACACTGTTCGGCGTAAATTTCGCATCTAATACGCTAAAGAACCTGCAACACATTCGTGACAACCCCAAAGTTAATGTGATTTGTGCCCTTAGAAAACTGAAAGTGTACACCCCTTTCTTCTACTTGGAGAAAGCTGTCTCTGTTCCTGTGTATCTGGATATGCTTGAAAACATTTTAATTACACAGATCGATGAATATGACAGAAATGGGATGGTTTACTGCCATAAACACGGTGAACAACCTCATTTCCTCACGGAAGTTCGAGGGTTCCTTGATAATCGCTTCCCAGGTCGGTGGACTGGCCGTGAAGGGCCTGTCACATGGCTACCTCACTCCACAGATTTTGCACCACTGGATTTCTTTCTCTGGGGTTTCATTAAAGATCGTGTGTATGTTCCTCCCCTACTAAACAATTTGGCCGACCAAAAAATTAAAATCTACGCTGCCGTCGCACAAGTTACGCTCGATTTGTTACAATGAGCGTGGGAAGAAATTGACTACCGGTGGGATGTTTGCCGGATGACAAATGGTAGTCACATCCAACCAAAACGACATTTGACACTTTTATGTGAAACTTGAGGTTGTTTGATACAAAATGACACATCTAACGATTCTGTAAGTTATCTCAATAAATTTCTATATCATTATGAAGTTATAAAGTCCTTTTTGAATAACCCTGTACATCTTTCGAGCAGCCATTCGCCTCGAAAGCAGCCTATATGGACTGGACCACGTAACTGGCAGAACAAGAAGCGTGAGTAATTCGACCAGGAGACACGTTTCCATTTATCCGCGGAGCAATCTCGAAGATCTCGTGCCCACTGCAATCGCAATTGAAGATGATGTTGGGTCAACATTGGAACACGTAGGAGCCGTCAGCTGCGGAGCTCCATGTTCAGCAATGTGCGCTGAACGGAGTGCTCCGAAACACTCGTGCCTGCACCAGAATTCTCACTCTGCCGTCAGATCTGCCCACAGATCACTCCCTGTCCAGCATTACAGAGCGGGCAAGACTTCGACCTGCACGTTCTGTGATGAGGCGTGGACGTCTACCACCTTGTCGCCCAGTCGTGTTTTCACTATCCTTCAACCACTTTTCATAGATGCTCATTACAGTAGCACGCGAACAGCCGACCAGGCTCGCAGTTTCGTAGATGCTAGTTCCCAGGCACCATGACAATCTGCCCTTTGTCAGAGTCACTAATGTCAGTTGATTTCACCGATTCCCACGCGTATCGTCGCTGGAATAGATATTAATGCGTCTCTACACCGTTTATTTATGTTCCTTAACGCATGACGTCACCACAACGTTATCAGAAGGCATTCAGTGTCGCGGTAGGTGGTGGTCATAATGTTTAGACCCATCAGTATAGCTGATATTGTTAAAAACTTCTTAAAGTGCAGTTTCACATTAATTTTCTTCTCCTAGACGAAATCTACAAATGTCTTTACTTCTTTCCCTTTACGTTCGACAGAATTAGGTCGTCCATGAGCAAAAAATATTTTTACCCATTAAATAATTAAAAACCATTGGCCATATACAGTGTCGTCCATGAGCAAAAGTTATTTTTACCCTTTACATAATTAAAAACCATTGACCCTTTACAGTGGCGTAGTATAAGCTATACGAATCCCTTCAGCTAACGTCTAAGAAATCCTTTACATCGGCGCAGAGCAGCAGTAGAACTTGGCGTGTACTCAGCTTGTTAATGGAAATTTCTAGGAAACATCTGTGTGTTTGTGCGTGCTCAAACTTGCAGACAAACTGTTTAGTTCCCAAATATGTTCACGGCGTTCGTGTCCAGCCATCTGATTGTCGAATTCACACTCTGGAATTGTCCTTAATGCCCCCCATACCAGTCGCACCAATTCTGCGCCCAGTGAAATGACCTATCACTAACCCGGATCTTCCTGTCATCATCGGTGTGCTACAAGTGGTTACCAAGCAGCTAAGTGCAGTGAAAATTTATCATGTTCCGGTTCATAGAACCCAATCCTGTCAAGGTAAACACGTCCCACACAATTACAGGTTACACAATACCTCTCTGACAAATTGAATCCAAGGCGGCACACCCGAATCTGACCATTGGCGCATGCAAACCGGAAAAGAGTTGGCTACCATATGTCAGATATCTAGCGGCTGGTACAGTTATCATTGTGTATTCAAACATGTTTAGTCCTCGTGGGATAGCCATTATCAAATCAGTAAACATTTCAGTTGATACTCACTAGTTCATCTTTGACAACCATCTGCTTGTTTACGTCCTTCTGACAAGATTCTGTTATTTTCCAGTAGATGGGGTGTACCCTTTCACGAATATTGTTGGTGTAGCCACATTTTATATGTGACTATCAGTACAACGCTGTTACAGAGTTTCCTATTCTCCTATTTACCGTACCGAGAGTGATGGAGCGCTTAATGTTCTGGTCTCGCTTTCAGGAGGACGTCGGTTCGAAACCTTATCCGGGTATCCAAATTTTGGTGTTTCATGGTTTCATAGCGAATGCCAAGATGCTTCTTTCAAAGGGCCATGGCCGAATTCATTCCCCTTCCTTGTCGCCAGTCCTTTCCCGTCTCTAATCGTCCCGATATCGATGAAGCGTACAGCAGTAATAAAAAAAATAAAGCTTATTTTCCCATAAATCCTGCTCCCATAACACCGTCAGGTAGCCTGTTTAGTTTGTAATGCCCAAAATATTGTATTTCTTGTGCTTGAATTTCTACTTGACCATCACTAGATCATAGGTTCCCAATATTATTTGTTTTGCCGCTCCCTTTTCAAAAAATAATTACTCATATTCACAAATAATGTAACCCATAGTACTTCAGCTATTCAAGCTCGTAACCAACTGTGATTTGATGGTGTGCCTATTAGGGGAACAGTACAGTATCACATACAGAAAAATAAGGACAGAGTTCTGAAACTATTCAATTAAAAGCTATTGCCAGTCTAGACGTATTGTACACTGTGTGATTAGCAAATACGTATAACGAAAAATGTTTTTAATTATGTTCTTTTTAACCTATGGCTTTACGCCTCGTAGAAGACATTAGAGGCGGGATGGGACTTGGAACAAAGAAAGGGAACGATTTGGGGCATGGCCTTTTGAAGGAAGCATCACGGCATTCGCCTGGAGTGATTTGGGAAAACCATGGAAAACCCAAATCTGGATACCCAGACGGGGATCAAAACAGCCGTCCTCCCGAATGCGAGGCCAGAACGTTACCGCTCACTCAACACACTCGGTTTTTAATTATAGGACTGAGCTCGCTGTATTGACACTAATCTTTTCGATATTTGCAGCCTTTTTTGTCGTC
Source organism: Vandiemenella viatica (assembly GCA_031002005.1). Classification (NCBI taxonomy): domain Eukaryota; kingdom Metazoa; phylum Arthropoda; class Insecta; order Orthoptera; family Morabidae; genus Vandiemenella; species Vandiemenella viatica. Next base: position 197,886,904 of record JARYHS010011408.1, read on the forward strand.
GCCGCGTTCCACTATTGACAATCTGTTTATTTTCTTACCTAACAAAATCGCTAACTACGCTTTTGGCGACATATGATCATGGGAATACGATTAAAATCTTCTTTGATGTTGCCCTAAATGTCGGATATAATGCTGGAAATCACTCCTCAACGCCCCTAAATTTGCCTTGGAACAGAAACAACCAACGGTAGGCGGTATATCACTCATCCGCGAGAACTACAGCCAGCCCCCGCTTTTAATATTCGAAGCCTTCTTTCTTATTAAAACTTCTAACAGTCCATCGTACAACTCGTACAATTTTTCTACTGTTTTCTTTCTTCCGTTTCTACATCCTCAGTAATTTCCTTACGAAATTTCAGCTGTGGATCTATTGTTCCCTCAAGGCATCTTATCAAGAAAGAAACCATCCCGATGTGCTGATATACGAGGGCGAGTTACACTTCCAAGTTATGGCCATTTATGAAACCAATTACACGTAGTCACATGGCTATGAAAACTTACATTGTAAGTTCACTTTTCCACATAGTCCCCAAGAGACTGTAAACATTTCTCGGAACACTCAACCAACTTTTCGATTCGGGATGCGTAGAAATCACATCCAGCGCTATGTAGCCACCTGGAGACAGCTGTTTTCACCTCCTCATCGTTTCGGAATCGTCGTCCACTGAGATCCTTTTTTCAGCTTACCGAACACATGATAACCGCATGGCGCTTAGTCTGGACTGTATGGAGGATGTTGTCATACCTCCCACTTGAATCGCTGCAGCAGTTCTGACGTTTGGATGACAGTGTAAGGTGTTGCGTTAGATTGCAACAAAATCAGTATCATGTGTTCGGTAAGCTGAAAAACGATCTCGGTGGACGACGATTCCGAAACTATGAGGAGGTGAAAGCAGCTGTCTCCAGGTGGTTGCACAGCTCTGGCGGTGATTTCTATGCATCCGGAATCGTAAAGTTGGTTAACCGTTCCGAGAAATGTTTATAGTCTCTAGGAGACTATGTGGAAAAGTGTATGTTGTCATGTTGTCATAGCTGCATTGCTTATGTGTAGGTGGTTTCATAAATGGTCATAACTTGAAAGTGTAACTTACTTTTTGATTCGCCATCGTACTGTTCACGGGAAACTAAACGAGTAATATTGTTGTTTACACACAGTACTTGGACGGCTATACGCTTCGTCGCCATCTTCAGGTGAAACTTGAACAAGCTGTAGAGCTTGGCACTTATAACCAAATGTGTCAGTGATTCAACAATGCAGCGTTTTTAGAAAAATGACGATGGAGCTTACACTCATAAAAATACTGTGTCAACATTTGTATGTGGTTGGCTTCCCGTGAAGAATATATAAGTGTAGAACGCCTAGAAAACATTCATTTCTTGGCATCGCGATATAGTATTAGCAGATTGCATTTCGTAGAAACATCTTTTGGTTCTTTAAATTGTTGTTTTCTGATTTGGTTTTGAATACCCGTGTCGTGTCTCATTCAATCGCCTTTAGATGCCGTTTCCTGTGGGACAGGGCAACGCTGTGACCTAAAACACTAACACTCTTCCTCCCTGTTAATGAAATTCACAAGTTGTCCCAGTGGTTAAGGTTTCTGCCTGGAGATCGAAATCACCTCTTCAAATCCTTGTCTCGGTGGTGATTTTCATGGGCCTTAACCTGACCTTCACCTCCGGCACAGCTTGCTGTGTAATGTGAAGTGCGTCAGAACGCTTCGTGGTTCGGATTCCACGTTTGAGCTGTAGGTCCCCTACACCCGGCTAGATTACCGGGATAAGGTAGTTAGCTACGACAAGGGGCGAATCGGAAACTCTTATCACGGCGGTCGAACATTATTTCGGGATCTCCCGACCAACATAGTTATACGATGAATTTATTTTACTGAAATCTATTCGGCAAGGAATCAGTGATTCTCTAAAAGCACAGTTGCCCAGCCGCTAATGTTACGTACACTAGCTTAAGGAGATTTTGTTGCTAACAGCGAGAAATTTTTCAATCCAAACTTTCGATAACATGTAGTATGCTTTTTGCGGTTTTTCAAAGCGTCACATCTTGGTTTGAGTACTACTAAATATATTAATTATAAGGCAATAGTGCTCGTATATTAATACCGTAATTTGTCTTGTTCATAAGCTCTGTTGCCAGGCTAAACAAATTTATACATTAATGTTGAATTACTGTAAACAATCTTAAGAAATAGGAAGATTTCCGAAGAACTGAATCACATAAAGCAAAGCATAGTGGCTTCCTTTCAATCTGAGTTTGTAGCAGCACTTACATAAGTGAGAACAACTGGAGCACTCGACAAGAACCAAGGTGACATTGCAGAATTTCACAAACAGCAACCCGTCTTATTGCCAAGTCTCCTATCGTTGTTGCTTTTTTTTTCACCTGCTAAATAATCATACTTATGGGTGCAGGACTTTCTCTGCACTTCAAACTTTCACTCCTGCTGTCATTAGAAACTTTTTTTTTGCTGTCATCAGTTTTTCGACTGGTTTGATGGAATCATTCCTATCTTGCGCTAACCTCTTCATCTAAACATGCCCCATAACAACACTCGTCCTCAGTCATCTGCTTCGTGTATTCTAATCTCTGTTTTCCTCTGCATTCATTACCTTCGACTGTTCCCTCCACTAAAAAATTAATCAATCTCGCAAGTCTCAAAATATGACCTACCATCCTGTCTCTTCTTTCTGTAAGCCTCTTCCACAAACTTCTTTTCTGACACATCATTTCCAAAACTCGTTCATTTCGTACTTTATCTTTCCACTTAATTGTCAGCATCCTTCTACAGCACTACATTTCAAATGTTTCAATTATTCTTCTTTCTGGTATTACTAAAGCCTATGCTTCGCTACTATAAAACACGTTACTCCAAAAATAGTTTTAAGAAGTTCTTTCAAAGTCCTAGATAATATTTTAAACTAAAAAAATTCCTTTTTTTTTCATGAAGACTATCTTTGCTACGGCTATTATGCTTTTAACATCATTCCTGCTTCGGCCATTGGTTGTAATTCCACTTCCCAACTTTCTTCTTCTATCGCGTCCGATCCTATTTTTATATTTAATCTACTATTATTAGTTGATAAATAAAATAACATCGAAAATTTAGTTAATAACAGCGTGAAAATATAATAGTTTTTAGCTTCTCTGGTAGATGAATAACTACTACATCATCATCATCATCTTGAGCAGCTTCACCGAGCGTGGTGGGTGAACGGTTAACGTTCTGGCCTCGCATTCGGGAGGGCGTGGGTTCGAATCCCCGACCGGGCATCCAGATTTGGGTTTTCAATGGTTTCCCCAAATCACTCCAGGCGAATGCCGGGATGCTTCCTTCAAAAAGGCCGTGGACGAATTCCTTTCCGTTCCTTGTCCCCGGTCCCATCCCGCTTCTAATGACTTTAGCCGTCAACGAGGCGTAAAGCCAAAAGTAAAAAAAAAAAAATTAGCAGCTTCCAACCAGCGGTCAGGTCAGATTGAAACAAAAATCTTTCAAACACTTCCAGTCCAACCACCATCTATCTTCTCCTACTGTCCGCCAATTTCTTCCTCTTTATTCCATACAGTTTTAACATCTTTCCCCCATCTGTCCCTCAGTCGTCCTCTCCGCTTCTTCGCTCGCTTTCAGCTCCATCTTCCTTGGTATCTTCTCCTCTCGCATTCTCTTTACATGCCCATACCACTATAAGCTTAACTTCATTATGTTTTAGTAGTCCCTCCTTAATCAGCTCTCCGATTTTCCCATTCCTTATTCTGTTGCTTCTCATTATTCCTCGTTAGTCCTCTAAAACTTCGTCCCCATAGCTTGTACTCTCCTTTTGTCCTTCTCCTTCATCACCCAAATTTCCGATCCATAGGTCGAAATCGGAAAAAAATAGCTTTCATAGACTGTTTCATTACTCTTTTGGGGCACATTTCTACTCCATGACAGGTCTGTAAGACTTAAAAAAGTCCAACATCAGTAATTTCAATGTAGTTTATGTTACAGTGGAAATTTCTTGAAAACATGACAAATTAAATCTTCTCGAGCTTTCCACCGGGAGAACGCATCCATAAGAGACGACGTTTCGGAGTGTGACTCTGGTTCAATCTTCACCTCTTATAGACGCGCTCTCGCGGTGGAAAACTCGAGAAGATTTTATTCATCTGATTCACTAAGTAAGCCTACATTCATTCTTATTAAAGACATATTTACCATTCGTGCACATTTTTAGTTTAATTCTTTGACTGTTTGAGATATGTTTGTCAACTTATTCCACGCTCCGACTCGCCTACTTATAAATGAAAACTTCTCCACTCTGTTTTACCTGAAATCGAATGCTAATTTACTGTTATAGTCGCTTCTCCCATTTCCATATTCTACTCCTTAATCTTCTTCCAACATCCGTCGACTGGCATACGCAGAGTTATTTCTAGTGTAAGTACCCCCTGGTGCCCACAACTTTCTGATTTTCAGAGTATATTGATATATATGTAGATTCCTTCAGTTATTTATTTCAGCAGAATATAGTCTTCTGCCGATGATCTATAGACATCGCCAACGAACGGAAAAAGCCTGAGCTGATAATACTTATTTTCAGTTTAAGCCGTTTGTTCATATGAAACGACACGTTTCCTTAGTTTCGTTTCAAAAGCTGAATTGTTTCTCTTCAGGGTGATAGTATCTATCAGTTGGCACAAAAAAAAAAAAAATTGTTCGCACGTGATTGTGGTGTTGTGCCGTTCGTGTCCACTCAGCCAAGCATCCCTCCCTTCGCCATTCACTGTTTGTTCTTTCCACACTGAGACCCCCGCTTATGTAAATTAGCTCGCAGCTATTATGTCAGCGATAACCAGCTGTATTGCCACTTGTTGATGCGCAGTTACACAGTACTAAGCTGTAAACAGCACTGCACTTAGTGAGTGCACCACACTCGGAAAAACACGACAACTGCCCCGCATTGTAAATGTGAAATCTGCCTCTCAGGGTTCGAACTGCCTGTACACGGCAAATTCTGCAGTAAAGATAAATACGAAGTGTTTCTCTTTATCACACCGATCCCAGTGTCGTATATCAACTGCTGAACGACTTCTTCTTACATGGACGCATTGCCCGTATCCGGGCGTAGGCTGTTACCTTGGAGGATGGTTACTCGTGCAAGGGAACAGCTTGGTTAATGAATTGGAGTTGTTTCCTGTTGACAGGGTGACAGTGTTCATAAGTGTTGTTGTAAGTGTGTGTGACTGTGATAGTGTGTGTTCAGTGTATAGTGTTGTTAGTGTTGTGGATGAGAGATGAAGAATGGCCTACTCTTCCGAAAGACACTAGAAACCGCAAACTTTAATGTCCTAATAGAATGGACAAATCAACACCAACATTGTCGTGTGCCCTCACTCTATACGGCCTGCGGAGAGGTTTGGGATTTAACCCAGGATTTTGTCGCGCAGTCTGGTGATTAGGTACCGTGCACCACCACCTCTTCTACCCTGCCGGACTGGAACCAGCTAACCCCGTGTCAGTGCCAGACACCATCACGGTGCCGAAATCAATTGAGACAACTGGAAGGACGGTAAATATCTGTAGGTTGATTTTGTTCTTATTAGGGTTTTTAGGCACGTGAACATCCAAGTTATTAGTGTCCTTACAAAAAACAGGTATGATTACGTGGTATAAAAATAAACTAAATTACCACCTGCTTTGCCCACCGGAAAGAAAAATATATATATATATTTTTAACTCCATAACGTCTCTTAACAGCGAGGTCTTAAACGACGGGAAAGGATGCGGGGCAAGAAATTGGAAGGAATTCGGCCATGGCCTTTTGAAGAAAGCATCCCGGCATTTGCCTGGAGTGATTTGGGAAACCATGTGTGACTACTGGGAATCAAGATGTGAGAATTCGTAATAACCGTTATCATCCATTCGCGATGATAACGAAAGCCATTATCCAATATTCTGTATGGCTGTTCTTACAGTAGCGTAATATCTAAAATTACATCTAGAGGAAAAATCTTTATATATAAAGATGAATGTTTGTTTGTTTGTTTGTTTGTTGGTTTGTTATTCATACAAATTCACAGTTTTCATCCGATCTCGATGAAACTTTGCACACTTATCCTTTGAAACAAGGAGAAAAATACTGTCTACATTTGGTTGAAAAATTATCTGTATAAATAACACATGTTGTGTCATAACTTCGAAATACGGCGATAGACAGACACGTTGGATGTGGACGTCTCCAGACCGTCTTTCCGTGTAGTGAACTGGCAGCTCAGTGGCTAAAGAGCTTGCTTACGAACGTCGTGGTCTCTGGTTCAAATCTCCGTCGAGGCTAAGATTTTTAAAAATTGTTTTTCATCATAAGAGTCAGGCCTGGGCCGTAGGTTATTTGGATTGAATGTTAAACTGTAGATATTATAAAGTTAGGGGTGCAATGCGAGGCAAATCGTAGGTAGTCTTGCAATTTTGCAGGTTTACACTTTTTTACGTTATAATGATCCCTCAGGTGTTGTTCGCAGTCATTGTGTGAGTGTGAACCACAGTAATACTAATATAAATACGGAAGTAAGTCTCTGTCTTTTTGTTACGTTTTGACGACTATATGGCTATATCGTTGTGATGGAATTTTATAAGGAAAGCTGTATGAAGGGCACAGGATATTTTTTCCAGTATGATTAACAGTTGTAGTCACGAAATTTTGAAATCTTATCGAATAGTGACAGAAATATGTTGGAAATTGATTCTCTTCAAGAGACAGGTTCGACGGTAGAATGATATAGTGATAGCTTTCCTGTCATATTATGCCGACTCGATATTGTTTGGTACCAATCCTTCGTTACCAACAACTTTTTATATTTAATTCTGGCAAAAAAATTCTTAATCCACGCGTACGAAGTCGCGAGTACGAGGCTAGTGAAAACATATTTTAAGCCATGCCAAACGTTAGTTGCAAAGTTAAGCCTGAAATTCATTTTCCGAACATGCTGTCCAGATTTCGGTTTTCTATGGTTGCGTGAACCAACTCAAGGCGCATGATGGGAAGGTTTGTTCGTACAGATCGCGGCCGTTTTCCCAGCTGTTAGTTGTGAACTATGACTTGCCAACCCTACTGACGCCGCCATCGATGAACTGTAAGAGTTTAATTATAAAGTATTTAAAATGCAACACCTAATATATCATTCATGGGACAGCACTTGCGCTACAATACCTGTTTCCAGCTGCAGGCTATTCAGTGAGAATACTGAGAGTGGCCTTGCGAATAGAAACATCGTCATAGCCGGTTGGATTCGGTCAGTAATGAGACATCTGGCCTTGACTCCATTGTTGCATCAAAATACTTGTAGCGATTGAATTTGAGCTCTCGTCCAAGGATTCTGATGGCCACGTTTTGTTGCGTTAGTTTCGGCTCCGTAACGACCTTGCTATTCACTATAGAGGCAGTCCTTCTTCGTTATGGTGATCAGGTATGGCCACAAAGGCTTGTACATGACGTCCTTCAAATAGGCGTTCAGATTACTGCTGTAACTGCACCCGAAAAGTTACTCATTGTTCTTTTACCCAACATAACAAAACAAAATATAGCAGAAATTTAAAAAAAATATATTATAACCTTTCCGAGCGTGGTGGGTGACCGGTAACGCTCTGGCCTCGTATCTTGAGCCCGACCGGCTATCTAAAATTGAGTTTTCCATGGTTTCCACAAATCACTGCAGACGAATGCGGAGATGGTTTATTTAAAAATCCATGGCCGAATTACGTTCTTTCCCCACTTCTATCCTCCCTTCTAATCATCTCAACTTCGACGAGGCGAAAAGGCATAACCAAATACATAAATAAATATAGTTGGCTTAAATATTGCATTTTTATTAAGGTTTCTATAGCAGATACCTTGAAAATGAGTAAGAAATAGATAGTGCTGCCAGAAATTCGTTACCTGTAACTGAAGCGAATAGTGACCGAACGCTGTGGTATCAAAGTAAGGGCGCAGAGGAAGGAGAAATTGAATAAGTAACACCTTCTTTTTATAAGAAAAGAGGAACAGTAATCGTAGGCTTGTTGTAATCTAAATAAATTTTAAAAATACTATTTTTTCCTCTATTTCTGCGCCTTTGATTTTAATTTTAATTTTAATTAAAACCAAAGGCGCAGAAGTACAGGAAAAAATAGTATTTTTAAAAAGTATTTAGATTACAACAAGCCCACGATTACTGTTCCTCTTTTCTTATAAAAAGAAGGTGTTAGTTATTGAATTTCTCCTTCCTTAAAATAATGCGGAAATATGAGAGGCTGCACAAGTGCGAAATTCTACCAACACTGTAAACAAAAATTATTGGTACAGGGATCATACCAACCTAAACAGTTTCATTTTGTCATAGAGGTCGTGGTTGAGATTCGACCAGGACCAAGAGAAATAAACTTATGAAAATTTCGTTCTGTAGCATCTATCTCGGAAATCGCGTATATGTTTACAACAGAAGCAATCGATTGCCTGAGATTGCTTGTATCGATATAAGATGACGAGGATTGTTGCGCTACACCTCAAACATATGCTTTCTATTTGAAAATTTTGTTCGAATTTTAAAAGGAAGGAAATCTGAAACGACTATAAAACATTACAACATAGGATTTAACCAATTGATTTTGGAGCACTAGTGGCCTATAATACCTGCGCGTCTTTCTCATATATCGGAATTTTAAATTTACTTTGTGGCGACTTTTCCGTAAAATAAAGAGTGCAAAACGTGAAGAGGATGGCATAACGAAGCTGTTAATTCAAATTTCATCAGGTTAGTTTCAGTTTCTGGAAGGTTTCAAAAATGGTACTGTCCCCACTGATTCTTTACAATTTACTATTTTCATTGGTTTTCTCAGGGTTCGTACTACACTTCTCTGTTTTTCTCCAAAACACGTTGTTGATATTATTATTTTATGGCGTATTTAAAATCGAAAAGATGTAGGAGTTAACATGGGAATTGTAAGCTGGCTAAACTCCCGCACTGCATGTTTTGTTTACGGTTGGTATGGCCAAACACTGTGGCGCTCCATATTACAACATAGCTTGTGGTGGAGCCAGCAGTTGGCGCTGCGATTGCGATAGCGCTCGGCTTGATTTCCGGCACAGTGCAGTGCACTATGTGGCTTCCCTCTGACGAGACGACTCCTCTCGGCTTGCAGGCAGAGTCCAGCGTCGCGGGGTATGGAGCCGCGACCAAGCACGCCGCCCTGTACGTCGGAGACATCCCCCCAGTGGCGTCAGCCCCACCCACCTACGACAGGTGAGTGATACACCTTCTATTAACCCACCCAGCTCACTCCTAACAGCGTCAGTTTTGGTTTCTATCTCGTCACCTACGTCATTGTTCGTATTTCTCTTCCGGGTTTATTGGAGATTGCGATTCCGCTACAACAACTTTCAGCATGATGTCAGAATAATGCTGTAGCAAATCGCAAGACATATTATTTTCAAGCAGTAATTCAGTTGTAATACGGCCTGGATCATTATTTTCAAGGAGTAATTAGGTTCTAATACAGCCTGGTGTAACAGCCCTAAAACCTAAAATTAAATGGAATTATGTTTTATAAAGCATTTGCAGCAAGCTAGAGTTTGGTTGAATATGATCTTGTATGTTTTGGCTTTCAATTAACTGTAAATCACTGTAAATAGACTTTGTTTTATGAAAAATTATTTAGAGGCCGTTTAATATGTTTAAGAACAGAATTGTGCAAGTGAAGTGCTTAAATGTTTGTAATTCCAAGTATTAATTCAAGTTACGATGTGTAAAGGACAATTTTCTACAGTTTAAAAAGATTTCCGTGAATAATTTTGTGTTTAAGTATCTTTAATTTCAATTTCTGTCCATTTTGTATTGATTGTAAATGATTATGTATTGTTTTTAATATGTTTCAATTGGTTAAGTATTGTTAATGTTCGAGAGTAATATGAAGGAAGCTTTTGAAGTGTTCTAGAAATTTCGATGGAGCCTATATAAAGAAATCAGCAGAAAGACAGTAGTTTTCACCCACTCAATTGACGACAACCAAGAACTATATTGTCTGTGGAAGTGTTGTATACAATCGCTGGATTGTATGTAATAATGTAAACAGTATATTTTGAAGTCGTGTTCATTATAAAAATAGAAGAAAGTTTAAAGTGAACTGTTTCGTGCAATAGTTATTTATCATATTAATTAAACCACGTACAATCTAATACTGGGCCAGTAAGAAACCGTTAGGGCTCAAAGATTTCGAATTTATTTTAGAAAAATTAATTCTGCTCCAGGATTAATTGATAACTTAATTTTAGCAACATGTATTTTGCACAATTATTTACGGAAGGATAAAATTTAATGCCATATAGAAATTGACTTTCAGGATGAGAGAGAAACCCTACTTTACAAATATTATTTGTGTGCTAACGCTGGTACAGAAGCATTTGATTCAAAAAATATATTCACAATATTTTTTTAAAATTCGGAAACAGGATCTGTATCTTGACAGTACTAAAATGTCTAATAATATTTGATTTTATATTATAGTTTGCCGACTTTATAATAAACAGAAATAACATACCGTTAAAACATTTGTTTTTTATTTATGCTCACGAGCATAGTTTTCAGACGTTCGCCGCCCATTTGATCTGACCTGACCTGACCTGACCGTTGCTCGTTCACACTAGCGGTCAGCTCAGCTCAGCTCAGGTCTTGACCGTTGTTGATCGGTGGCGGCGCGATTTTCGGTTTGACCTTCCTTGCCCTGATCTGAGCGGACCGCGTAGTGCGAATGCTCCATTAATACGTTATCGAGAGAAATGCTCCTACGTCCCATTCAGAAACTTGGTGACGTCATACTACATTCCCATCCGGAAGTGTTTACATCGCGAGTCGGTAAGTGGTTGTAGCGGTATCGAGATGTAGAGTTTACCCCCTAGTACTCCTCGTAAACTTTTTAAAATTTGTAATTTATTGCGTGATCTTGAAATAACGTCGAAACAGCGTTAACTTCTAAAAAATATGTAGATATTTATTTGCACATGGTTGAATACACAATCTGTAAACAATCTTGAACTATTATTAACGTTGAATCCAAGATGGTTTATAAGAAACAAAGAACTAGTCTTATTATTGTTCCTTTCTGAACATTTACATTAGCGGCGATCTTCCAGTTACGGTCACGAATTTTCGATACCTAATGAAAATACACAGATTGGGCTTAAGTGCCAAGGCAAATTAAAATGTTGCTTCAACATTCAGGAAATGGCAGTTCGCTTTTTTTTTCTGGTAGATAAAACATACTCGGATATTGCACCCATTAGATTAGACTATACAACCTAAACAGTTTTCTTCCCAATTGTTGTAGTAACCTTTCAAATGCGGTATTTGCAAGTCACAAATTAACGATGGCAAAATATTTTCTGTGGTGTAGTAATAGATACTTCCTGCCATGTTGAATCAATAGAGGGAATCGAGAGCTTTCTCTGTATACAAATGGCCAATTTTTGCGATTTTAACGAAATTTTTCTCCTATTTCAGGTCTCATTTCAACCTAGCAAGACAACAAAACGGTTTAAATGGATATAATTCCTACACCGACAGTGGTAGTAGTGGAAAGTTTTTACAGCATTGTAACGATATTGTGATCTAGAATTAAAACGAATTATCTTCCATATAACTTGAAGGTACCCTCCTGCACTATGCATATAAGGCACATGGGTCGTTTTCGGAAGTCTGTTTCATACATGCATACGTGCCAGATAATAAAGAGGTGTTATAGATAATGCTGACTGCTCCCCGTAATTTCTTCACCCACATTTTCATTTTTGTGACATATCGAGCGGACGCTGTCATATTCATGTGAGTGGAGGCTTTCCCGGTTTACTGATGTCCAGCTGGATGGTACTGTATAAACACAACGTTTCGACAGCTAGCTCTGCTGTCTTCATCAGGTATCAGCCAGTCTGGGTGGTGACAGTCAGCTTGCGAGAGCTAGAAGAGACATGATGGAGACAGCAGACCTAGCTGTCAAAACGTTGTGTTGATACAGTACCATCCAACTGGACACCCGATAGGATTATATTGCAGTGTCGCATTCTTCGAAAGAAATTTTTCCTGATTTCACAGCCCTTAAGTTTGGGCTTTTCTCAAAATATACTTGTTCAATATTTGTTTTGTTATATTTCATATCTAAATATTGATTACGACACTTCTTCTTTATTTTATAAAGTTAGAATGAGGAAACAAATATACCGTACTGTTAGATTCTTCGTGGTTTAATTAATGTGATAATTAATTTGTCCACAATGTACTTCAGCTTAAACTTTCGTTTATTTCCAGAGAACGTCAACGATATTGTTTACATGCATAATACAATCCAGAGATACTACTAACGCAGTCCTTGGCAGTTGCAAAGTGAATCTGTATAAAACTACTACCGTCCTTCTGCTGATTTCTTTATATAGGCTCTATCGAAATTTCCAGAACTCTTCAAAAGCTTCCGCCAGATATTTCTCGAACATTAACAATTACTCAGACAATTGAAACAGATGAAAACCATTTAGAATTAATACATAATCATTTAACATCATTACAAAATGGTCAGAAATGGAAATTAAAGATACTTAAACACAAAATTATTTACAGAAATCATTTTAAACTGTAGTAAATTGCCCCTTAGGTATCGTAACTTGCATTAATACAAACATTAAAACAATTCTCTTGCACAATACTGTTCTTAAACATATTAAATGGCCTCTAAATAATTTCTTTTCATAAAATAGTTTATATACACTGATTTACAGGAAATTGAAAAACAAACCTACAAGATCATATTCAAGCAAACTATAGCTCACTACAAATACTTCATAAAATACAATTCTCTTTAAAGTTCAGGTATGAGGGCTGTTACAGTACGTCAAATACGTCTTGCCAAACAAACATAACAGAATTCTCATGTAGCAAAAACTTTTAAACGGGAAAAAGCTCAACATACCAAATCATTCAATTTGTATGAATAATCATCAAACAACGAAACTATAACATAAAAAATGTATCTATACGAAATCAGATAGCACTGAAGATGGTTCTGAGAATGGAGTGAGAAGAGTTCGAAAAAAAAAAAATAAATTAATTGTATTGGCGCGATATTAATTATTCGTAAAAACTATGTTGCAATTAGGTAAATGGCCTAAAACATCCAGTATTTGCTACGTTAAACGAAACACTTCTTTCCTGGCATTTTACCCTATATAACAACCTGTAGGAGTTCGTAACGGCCAAGGTAGTGTAGCTTCACTGTCTTTACGGTGATCAATAATTCCATATTTCTCATTTTTCGGAGCACTTCAGTATTCATGTCATTGTCTATGGTATCCCCAACATTCTTTGATAGCCACATTTCAAACGCTTCTAACTTATTTCCGTTAGTGTCCACGTTTCAACGCCATCCATATATTAGGACAAAAAAACGCACAGTAGCGCAGAAGTCTTATCTTCGTGGTCATTGATAAATTGACTTTTAAAATGATTGTTCGTTTTTACAGCAGCCCTGGCTTTAAATACTTGACTTTACTTCATCAGATGGATCCCACTGGTTATTTACTATAGTGCTAAGATACATATACCTCTATACACATTCAATGGTCTTCTAGTTCATCATAATATATACTGTACATAGTACAATCATCCCCTCAAATACTGTTTGCTGAGAATGACTTAAAGTGTAAACACGCTCAGAAATATGTTAGGAAATAATTTTACGGCTTAAATTTTGAGTGGAAAACCTTTGACAAAACCACAAACATCGCATGAAAAATTACAGTATCATTTATATTTTAGAAGTTTGTACCATGTAAGTGAAATGAATATTAATTCATTTTTAAAAAAAGTTAGAAACAGATTTTTTTAAGTAGATTGGTAGCTGCTCTCAATGTAGTATATGAATTTTTGGTAGTTGTTAATATTCGCGTTGTTATAGATAACTGAGCTACTTTCAGATACTCTGTATGGAAATTATATTGCGCTGGATCGTACTTTCATTGAGACAAAATATAAAATATAAATAGATACCATCTATAGTATTACTCGTCTGATTACAGCGCCGCGGCGAAGGAGCTGGAAGCGGGCGGAGTGTACGTGCTCCCTCTGTCCAGGAAGGCGAGCGAGGCGCAGTCAGACTACCTGCCGCACACGCACCGGGACGTCGACCACCCCATCACGTGAGTACCACTGGCGGGATACCTGCCAGGCGCAGCCTGATATTACAAACAGCCAGAAATACGCAAAAAACTGTCTCGCAAGCGTCGTTCATTCTTCCAATTATTTTGCTATAGCCTCCTCCAAACTACTAAGTTGGCAACTTCTGAAGATGCTGCTTGCTGACTCCAGGAAACTGCGTTGTAAATCGTTTCTCCATATTCGCCAATATCTTGACCTACAATGTTTGTAATTCAAATTATTGGTATTGTAGTCAGAAACGTCAAATATATAACTCGGCGTTGTACACGTTATCCACTTCAAACCAATTGCGCCCAGTACTTGGCAACAAGTGCATTTGGTATGAGAAACAAACAGATCTTCGTTGTAGGATGACTGGCAAATAGGGCACTGGAGATTACATTTCATGGTTTGAATCTCAGTTTATTCACACTTAAGATTGGTAGCGAGATTTTCCTTGAGCCTGTCCACTCTCGTCTGCAATAGATTCAAAGCGCTCTGCAACTATCAGTGGTCCCGAAACGTTGCGTCCTTGGTTTTCCAGAACAGCGCTTTTGCGTTTCCAGGCGAACCAATTAATTCCCGCGATGTTCTCAGGAAGCTTTTTCTTGACTTGAATCTCTAGACTGGTGGTGCATGGCCGTGCAATGGGTGGGCGCTTTCCCGTTCTACTTTTGTCCTCATTCGCAGCGACATCATATACTGGGTGTGGCGATTACTGAAAACCGATGAAGCCTGTCAACTTGGGTTGCCTTTATGCAGCCTGTCGCCAGCCTACAGGTGTTTGTGGGACCACATCCATCTGTTTGGCGTAACGTGATGAGTTCGAAACTGGACGTGCATATTCTGGAATAAAGTAACAAAGGGACACTCCTAATGCACGAGAAATTCAAATAATGAATATAATAAATCGATACTGCGGTTACTTCTGACAGGAAAGACTAATATACAATAATTTTTCATTAGTAAAAGCAATTTTAATTACTCAAATCTGTACTTCGGAGGGAAACTGTTAAGAATCAAATGGATAAGACATTTGATAAAAGATTACAATGAAAATTTTAGCCAACAAATACTAGTTAGCACGAAAATAAACATATTGCGGTATTTCCACGGAACATAGCCAAGATCCGGTACCCACGCAGGCGTGTAGATTTCCTCCATTCACTGCATCCGTCATGAGGCAATGTCACAACCTGATAAGGCAGTAGCGGAAAGTTGTGCAGTCCGTTCTCTTCAAATTCAATGCGTGATCTCTAATAAGCCGTATCGGACTGCGACAGTTTGGCATACCAGTAACGCGTCTTCACGGAAAAGTAGCGAAATCCTTTAGTATTGTCTGAAAATATATTACCCAATAATACTTTTACTAAATTGTTTTTCACAAACCTGCCATTCATTGATTTATTTTTTTTCCTCCCAACTTCGTTTAGTGGGTAGAAAATAAGTCGTCCCTTTTTTTTAAGAAAGAAGGGAAGTTTTATATTCAAATAGTTATACATTTTCGCATAGTATGTGCACAATTCTTTTAGTATGTTTTCTTCTTGTTTTTAACAGAAAGATGTTACCTGTACCCTCAATGTTTATTGAGATTAGTCATGGCCAAAGTGAAATAAAATATTTCAT